>CANNZV010000547.1:0-81526 GCA_947561585.1 Caprella mutica
CCCCTGAAAGAGATTAGCTGGGAATAATTGGGGTTCGACATATTTTCGCTAATATAACACAGATAATGATAATTTAAATGAATTGTGTAATTATCTTTAGTAGTATTAATTAAATAATTTAAGATGAAGAGAGCTTCTTTGAATTAGGAAGTTGGGCATGAAAGAAGAATGACGTAGTCTATGTTAAAATAATCATGAGACGTTTTCTTTAACATAGAAAACGAGACAGCAGACTGAACGAGTCACTGTTCTAGAATATTTATTCATTGAAACCTGATACGTACGTCGGTTAGATGTTGAATTGGTTATTGAGAAAGATTATATTAAAGACAATATATAATTGATATTTTCTAATAATATTAATAATTTATGGAAAATTAATAATTAGCATTGACATTGAATATTACTTAGGATATATCCTAAATAGTATATTAATAAAATAACTACTGATATGAAAAAAAGAGATATATTGTTAATACTGCATGCAGAGAAATAAATGAAATATAGGTAGGAAAATATTTACCCTTAGTATCCGTTAGAAGAATATATAGGGGGGTTAATTGAATCTGTTGTCACATTGTCTTTGAATTCAGATACATTATTATTATTGAAAAATCTTGAAAATATATGTAATTAAAAAGATACGGTTCTCAACTTCAAATTGGAACATTATGTTGATATTTGGCATATGTGAGGGTAATAATGTGCATAGTGTCTTAAAACAAAGGGCTTGTATTCGCGGGTAAAGAAATATACGAACTTTGATGCCACACAGGATTGATGATAAAAGTGGTCTCGAAAAAAGTACCGTACGTAAACATATAAAACGGATACAAGTTTTGTGATTATTTCACAGTAACTAAAAAAAACATCAGAATTATAATCCAGAAGAGGTTATTAGAAGCAATTGATTCTGCAATTCAACACATCCCATTTTAGGGTAAGTTCCGTGTTATCGCACGGTGTCATATTTTTGAACACGAAAAAATTTCTGTATAATTATAATTATTAGGTAGTTAATATAACTACGATTGATATTAGCACATATATTTGTTGATTGTATAATTAATGCTTCATAATTTCTGAATATATAGTTAAGTATGAAATATATTTGTAGTGGAATAGATATGATCAATACAGTTTTTACTAGTTAGATTAATTATTACGTAGGTAATTATTTTATTGTGGAATTCAAAATTAATTTCAAAAGAAGCAGCGTCAAGGTAAAATATTAGAGGAACTATTTAAGCTACCTATAAAATTTGTTAACTATTGCATCATATTACCTGCCTAATTAGAAACCGTGGTATCTATAACTATAAAAATAAATTCGTAGGTGATGAAAATATATAACTCATTAATATACTACAATGCGAAATCACGGTGTGTATTTCAGACGTTGGGTAGCGATTACGAGCGAGCAGAAATGAGTATAAAATGGTTAAATATGATATCACTTGGACCAAATATATACCTAAATTACATAACTAGGATTATTTCTCAATAAAATTATATAATATAATCACTCACTAACATTACTTTAGTCTCTCCTTAAAGTATTCTCTATGAAATATCTTAGAAAGAAAACTAATTTTCAGCATATACTCTTGTAAAATGTCTGTCTCATTTTCATACGTTTTATAACGATTACGGGACGAAACGAGTGTAAAATGGTTAAATATGATATCATTTAGACCATATATCGACCATTTGTATAACCAAATTACATAAATAGAAATATTTCGCAATAAAACAACTCCGTTCCGGTAATTCATGCTCCGTTCCGGTAATTCATGCTCCTTCCGGTAATTCATGTCCCGTTCCGGTAATTCATGCTCCGTTCCGGTAATTGTATGAACCGATCCAGGTCGCCACATTTAAGATACTTTAAATGAGAAATCAGAAATTTGACTTCCAAATGAAGATTTTATACTTGGTCCAGTAACTTTTAACTTGGAAACATCATTAAGCTTTATGTCTCAGGTCTGTCTGGTCTGATGCATGTGTACCAGTCTGTAAAGTGTGGCAAATCTGTCACCAAGATTTCATTTTCCCATGTTCTAAAGCCAGTCTGTATTTGGTGCACAAAATTCCACTGACTTTTTCAAAAAGCTGAAAAAATCCACCATAAATTTCCAATAATTTGGCTGATCCACCAACATTCCTTAATTTCCTCCTATATTATAATAATATTTACATATATTTAACTGAGAACAGAAGCCGAACCCGAAATGGAGGATTTCTTGGAGTCAGGAGAACACTTTACCAGCTCCTGCAGGCTGGTCCAAAATGGCCAAATTTCTTCAATATGTCTCCAATAATAACATGTAAACATGGGAATTAATTAGAAATAGTCACCAAGATCTTGTTTTGATGAATTTTCCCTCCAATATAGCCAGTGTGCAGGATATGGAACATTTTTCCAAGACTCTCTGCGGGAGTTTTTGATTGAATTTATAGAAATTGGAGATCTTTAATTAATTCCTATGTTACCATTAATTTAGCTGTGGGAGATTCTAACTCTGCTACTGAGAGAAAGAGAGAGAACTATCTCTCAAATTAAAATCTCTGCTGGATAAGAGACACATTCTGCAGACTGGCAATATAGTCTCCAAGGATCTTTGGCAAATTGGCGACATGGATGCCAGTCTGTATTTGGTGCACAAAATTCCACTGACTTTTTAAAAAAGCTGAAAAAATCAACCATAAATTTCCAGTAATTTGGCTGATCCACCAACATTTTACCAATTTTTTCACCGAACATTAATGGCGACATAAGAATAAATAGCTAAAAATCCACCGACTTTGATAGAAAATTATTTTCAATGCAGAAAAATTCCACCGACAACGGACAAGTCGGTGGAATTTACCATGAAATACAGTCTGGCATGGACGCGCTTTGCAGACTGGCATCATGGCACGTGCATCTCTTGAGACTATTTTGGTAGTTCTTTACTAAATATTTATTCATTAACCATGTTTCAGAGGGTGGAAAATTGTAAGCCAATTTTTGAGCCAAAATTTCACAAAAATTCAAAGCCAAGCCAAGCCAATTTGGCTCATTTTTTAAGATTTCAAGCCAATATTAACATGGGAACTTAAGAATTAATTCAAAATTTAAAGCCAATTAGACATAAATTAATAATCATAACTGAGCTTTGACCTTTTGAAATCTAAGCCAATTAATTGGCTTTAACTGACATACTCTCATTACTCTGTAACATGGAATATTTACATGTTTTTCAACTTATTTAACCCCTCAAAAGTCGCCAATATACTGGCGAGTGGTGACTTTGTCCATACTTTAAAACCAGTCTGGAAAAGATGCATGAAGTTGTGAAGTTTATCCGGCGACTATTGAGGCCTTAAAATTAGTCTCCTGAATTATTCGGTGACAATTTTCTAATTAATTCCTGTGCTTACATGTTATTATTGGAGAGTGTTTTAAAAAATTTGCCCATTTTGGAGAGAAATTTGAAAATCTTTGGAGAGAAATTGCCCCAAAAATTAAATATCTGGAGACTGATTGTGCATGCTTTGCAGACTGGCTTTAAAACATGGACTGCCACTGGGTGATAGCTAGGGTAGGTCCATACTCTGTAGGTACGGCTCAAGCTGTACGGGACTACTAGCTAGCAGGGCTGCGGAGTCTGTACATACCAGTTTGTATTTGGTGCACTGAACTCCTGACTTTTTCAAAAATCTGAGAAATAGCTGCCAACATTTTTCATCAATTTATCTAGTCCTCCAACATTTTTCAAGTTTCACCTCCCAAAATTAATGGTAATATAGGAAAAAAAATCTTCAAAATCCGGGTGAAGTTGCGCATCGGTAATTGACGGCGAATGCGTGAAAATATTTCAAATCTGACAACACCATTGGAAAGAGCAGCTCTTAAACCCCCTAGTCTTTAAATTTCACGAAAATCGTAAGAGATTAAGTATAGATACTAAGTGTTCAAACAGAGACCTATGTTTTTTATAACAAAATAATTATTTTGGACTAGAATCGAATCTCCGCGAACTATGCTGTAGTGTTGATAATTATGCTCCAACTTGATTGCAATTTACGTTGGATACACATAATTTACTGCAGATTAACGTCATGTAAGATGATTTTAATAATAATTATAAATTATTGAGATATAACAAATATACTAGATGCGCAAATACACCCTGGGAATATTTTAATTCACTGGTGGACTTGCGCACATTTATTAATAAAGTTAAAGAGCTCTTATTCATTAGTAAACCTGTGATATTCATCCCGGATATTCCTATACCATGGCAATTCCACAGTAGCCTCACGGCAATTCCACAGCAGCCTCACGGCAATTCCACAGCAGCCTCACGGCAATTGCACAGCAGCCTCACGGCAATTGCACAGCAGATTTGCGGCAATTCCACAGCAGATTCACGGCAATTCCACAGCAGATTCACCGCAATTCCACAGCAGATTCACGGCACTACCACAGCAGACTCACGGCAATACCACAGCAGACTCACGGCAATTCCACAGCAGACTCACGGCAATTGCACAGCAGCCTCACGGCAATTGCACAGCAGCCTCACGGCAATTGCACAGCAGCCTCACGGCAATTGCACAGCAGCCTCACGGCAATTCCACAGCAAACTCGCGGCAATTCCACAGCAGACTCGCGGCAATTCCACAGCAGCCTCACTGCAATCTCACAGCAGGTTGGGACAGTTGCATAGAAGATTGGGCCAGTTGCATAGAAGATTGGGACAGATTCACTGCAGTTGTATAGCATTTCGGGGTTAGATTTTTTATGCACAGTTTATACATAGGGTGAACTTGCACACTGCGCAGTTTCACATTGCGCAAAATTCACCCGATTTATCCCCACAATCTTTGCGCACAGTTTTTCGATAACTTTTTTTCTATTGAACTTGAAGAGTTGAAACTTGGTGTGCACCTAGGTCTACCCTTCATCTATCTGCACACAAAATATCAGATTGCTGACTTCTCTAGTTTTTTCGTAAAATCAAAGTATGCGGAAAATGCGCAAAGCCACCCGGTCCGACGCTATCTACAATACAAAAGATTTTTCCTATGAATATGTTATCTTCCATTATTCAGAAATTAATTATTCCACATTTCGAACAGTTGAAATAAATTAGATTTGAAATTTTTTGGAGACATATTGTCTTCCAAATAAAATCTTGGAGACAGATTTGCCACACTTTGGAGACTGGACTCTCCATGATGTTGGTGGAATTTACCATGAATATATGAAATCCATGTTCCAGAGGTTGGCAAATGGTAAACCAATTTTGGGCCAAAATTTCACAAATATTCTGAGCGGCTGAGCAAAGCCATTTTTGGCTAAGTCAATTAGCTATACATCTAAGTTTTGACCCTTTGAAATTTAAGCCAATTAATTGCTAATTGGCTTTATCTGACAGACTCTTATACAAGGCCCGACCATACAAGGCGAGAAATGAGAAAATCTCACTAACATTTTAATAAAGCTGAAAAATCTTTCAACATGTTTCCATTAATAATTATTAATTTGGCTGATCTTAGTAATCTATCAACATTTCCCCTATTTAGCTACCAAAAATTGATGGTAAGTTGGTAACATAGGATTGGTAGGATCATAGGAATAAGTAGCTAAAATCTTCCTACATTGTGATTGCAAGAAAATTATTTTCGATGGGGAACAAATTTCATGGTCCACCTACAATTTGATGGAATTTACCATGAAAATGATGAAATACAGTCTGGGGGGCCTGGGGCCCAACCTGTAAAGCCAGCAAAATTCCTTAGCTTCCTGACACTAATATTATAATACTCTGAATTCTGATCTGTATTCCCTGTTTAAATTGCCTGAGATTACTATTTGAGCAATCTGAAAAATGAATCTTTTGCTAACACTTCTTTTCATTTCAATTGTTTTCTACTATTCATTTCTAATTCCGTTATTCTTTTTGTTTTAAAGTTTGTACCTAATTGAAAAATTTTGATTTATTTTTTAAATCTAAATTATCACATCCATTATTTTTGAGACAGGAGATTTTGAAGACATTTTTTTCAAACTCATCCCAATTTCCCCAAATTGAAAAGCATCTTAAGATTCAGTGTGTGGAACACAGAATGGATTTGCTTGACTGTTAAGGGCCGTACACGAGTAGGGTTTCTTCAGTCTTTCCACCAGACTTTTTGCTAAGCTCCTCCTACTTTTTCCACAAGAATATAATTAAAAACGATATATTTATTATCTATTTCAGTTGGTATCCATGATACTTGCAGGTATCATGGATAGCAACTGAAATAAATAATAATTATATAGTGTTTTCTTATATTCTCGTTGAAAAAGTAGGAGGAGCTTAGCAAAAAGTCTAGTGGAAAGACTGAAAAAACCCTACGTGTGTACGGCCCTTTAGAGTAGTTACTGACATACTGTTAGCTATTTGTGATTTACTATTGATTTATCTAATTCTAATATAATGCATATCATGATTTCAGGGATATTTTAAGTATTTAGTTATCCATATAAAAATAGAAATGGAAATTCATCTAGCGAGTGAGAGACCACCAAGAGAACCAATTTCGGCAACTCCAGCTGGTGGTTACACACAGCTTGTTTGTCCAGGAGAAGTTATATTTGAAGATACATCTTATATGAGGTAATCAATCCTTTTGAAATTGTCACTTTTTATTCTGTTTTCTAGTAACTATTATTACACTGATAGATTTCCAATGATATATAGAAGCATAATTCTTTTAATAACTAGCTATCTTTAGCTTATAAATAAATTGTAGCTGTATGAGGTGAACATGGTTCTTACTGCCTGACATACAGCTAATATCTAATAGATTATAATTGTTATAAATGTATCTATAACAATATTGATAATATCTGTTCAATTTTAATTTTCAGAGGACATGGCACTTACATGGAGAATGGTCAACAAATTGCTGCTCTTGCTGGCTATGTTACCAAAGTGAACAGGCTTGTTACTGTGACACCACTTAGACAAATCTACTATGGTGTGTGCTTTATAGCTATAAGTTCCTAATTTAATTCTCCTTTCAGCTTAACCTAACTAGTTGGTTTTACCTATAGCATATGTGATATTATTACTTTCATTAATAAATGGATAGAATCAGTTAACTATGCTTTATTGAAGAATATTTGGATCATTAATTTTTCTGCTAGATAGGTTGCTATGCAACTCTAGATACAGTTTGAGCTGCCCAACTAGTGTGTGGATTGTTCAGACTCTAATATACCCTAATCACATTCATCAGGCGCAGTGGGTGATACAATTGTTGGGAGAATCACAAGGGTTATTGGAGAACGATGGAAATTGGATGTTAATTCCAGATTAGATGCTGAATTACGTTTAGTCAATGTTAACTTGCCAGGTGGCGAGCAGGTAAGCTAAGAAAATAATTAACACTGCAGAAATATTCTAATAACAACTCTGTCTCAACTTTTCTAATTGTTTTGTTTTCAATCTAGAGAAGGAAAAATGCCGAGGATGAGAGAGCCATGCGGAACTTATTACGTGAAGGTGATTTAGTCTGTGTTGAAGTACAGAAAGTGGGACAAGATGGAACATTGAGTCTTGCTGCAAGAACAGCTAAATTTGGAAAGGTTTGTGATTTTGAGATTAACGCCTGGTAGCTATTAGATGGTAGATTTATCTTAAAATGAATTGGCATTGGATTCAACTTTTTGAAGGATAAACATATAGCTACATTGTACATAGCTTAGAGCAGTGGTTCTTAAAGTATTTTTCTCGCACACCCCTTCCTTTTCTTAGGCACCCCCTGACTATTAATTGTGTTGCATTGAAATAATTGAAAAGGTACAATTATAATATATTTGGTTACTATGATGTGAGAAAATATAATAATGATGATAATAACACAAGAACCGAACTTATAATAATGTATAAAACAGCAATACCAGGCACCCACTATAAACATTCCAGGTCCCAAAGTGGTGTTGCTCACCCCACTTTAAGAACCACTGGCTTATATGTTGTATTTTCAAAATTGCATTGTAATGAAGATCATTAGTTGAAATATTATAGATACAAGATAGGCTTAGATTGCTATTTAGCTATGTTGAATTTTTAAGTAGCTATTAAAGAAATTTTGAAACTAGGAAGGAAGATTAAATTGTAGTACCTTATTGCTAGCTAATAGAATAGCCATTTAGCTAATAAAATACCCTGAATCTAGTCATATTTTTATAAAATTTAACAAGATACTTAATATTGCACAGTTTGCGTTGATAATATAATGGTTTGACAAAAAAAATAGAAAACCTATCAGCTGTTTTGTGGAATCCAGAAGTGTGCAGCTTTGACAAACAGTGTCTTGCTTTTAAATGTCTAAAAAGCAGCTTGCTATATTAAATATGCAAAAACTCATATGTCAATCTTTGCTTGTCTAGGTATAGCTAGTAGCTATATTCAAATATTCTTTCATCTAACCCCTGTAGATTTTCATCATTAAATTTAACCACATTTTCAATATATAGCTATACCCAGAATATTGCTAAAAAATATATTTAATTAAATATTCAATTTAATATATTGTTTTCCATATCTATGTTGTAGCTACATATTTGGGTTGAAAATTCATTTAGAAATAACATTTTCTTTACAGCTGGGACAGGGAACTCTCATCAAAATATCACCATCATTGCTGGTACAGGGTAAACAGAGGATGCATGACTTACCTTGTGGGGCACGAGTAATATTCGGTGCAAATGGTTATATATTCCTGGGGCCAACAATGGACAAAGATCAAGTTTTATCATACACTGAAAATTTTGAAGAGGTAAGTAGTATCAATCTTATCAAAACGAACTTTTCACTGCTAGCTATTATATAGTTTCTTGATTCTGTTACTCTGATGGTGAATCTAAAGGGCCGTACACACGCAGGGTTTTTTAAGTCTTTCCATCAGATATTTTGCTAAGCTCCTCCTACATTTTCCACGAATCTAAGATAAAACGATATAAATCGTATAATTATTATTTGGTATTCATGATACCTGCAGATATCATGAATACAAACTGAAATAAATAATTATTATATCGTTTTTTCTTATATTCTTGTGGAAAATGTAGGAGGAGCTTAGCAAAAAGACTGGTGGAAAGACTTAAAAAACTCTGCGTGTGTACGGCCCTTAACAGAGAAGCATGACCCTTATTGCATATCTGAATGAAATGGACATATCATCTAGAATATACATACACTGTCTTATCTAGTAAATAGCTATAGCTAGTTGAGAAGAGACACAAAGGAAACTCGTACATGAAACTGAAAGAAAATAGCTAGTAGCTGCTGAAGCGATATTTGTATACATCTGGATTTGAGAAATACTTTTTGCACATTTTATATTTTAGTAATAACCATCTTCATTGTATGCATGACTAAGAAAGAAATAATTTAATTTGTTAGCTATAGGTACATTTAGTCCTTTTTTTGTTCAAACTCCATCACTCATAATATGCTTTTGACAAGGTTGATCAATATGATCGGTAGCTACATGGGTATTGATTTAAGTGAGTAGCTATGATCTTTCTATCCACATTCTCTAACAAACCGTCAATTTTCTTCTCTTTTCTTTGGTAGATTGGTCTAGAGGTACGACAGACTGTGAGTAGATTGGTTAACTGCATAGAAGCTCTTGCAAAACACAGCATAATGCTATCGCCTACCAGTCTCATGGCAGCCTATGATGCTTCCGTCCAACAAGATATTTCGGTGAGAATTGTTAACATTAGATGCTTGCATTCTTATAATTTTTGCACATCCTAGCTTCACATGGTAAGAAAAGGCATCTGAAACAGGATGACAGGACAAAAGTCCTCCGTGTAAAAAAACTCTTGTGTAAAAAAAACATGTACCTTGTTTATTATCATTTTTTAACACTACTTGCAGTTTTGGATTATACCGCTAGGGTTATGCTCTTCAACTAGGTACGAGGTCTCAGATTTTTGTGTTAGGTAGGCTCCTAGGTTTAATTTACTATCACCTCTTCGTTTTCCTGTTCCAACCGTGAATGCAACCACCGGTGCTTGTCCCTTTTTGTCACATCCTTGGTCAGTGTCTATATTCACGGAGTAGCTTTTCTGTATCCATGCGCATTGTCACCGACGGTCACTTTCCTTTCTGACTGCTTCTTTTAGTCTCTTATACCTAATTCCTTTTGACGTCAGCGATATGATCAGATGTGGTGGAAGCAGACGTTACACCCTTACTAAAGTTAAATTATATTTCTATAAGAATTAATATAAACACAGCAATGCATCACCACACTCCAAAATTATAGTCTCAACATGATTATTTCGGGAATTTTTATAGCAATATTATTTTTGTTTCTTAACTTAAATGTAAATATAGAAATAAAGCATTGCCTAACTATCGGTATTTTGATCTTGGAGGTGAACTGAAAGATCAATTACAGATCAAATTATTGCTCTGTGATAACTGATTTCTCATGCTAAATAATAATTCATTTCCTCTCATTCTAAAGAATAATTTTTTTTTTCAGGTGAAAGACATTTTGAAGCCTGACGTGAAAAGAGACATAGCTATTTCAACTCTGCAGTCGATATCGGATAACTGAATGTACCTACAAATAAATAGTGCAAACCGTTTTCTTTTTGTTACTTATCCATGGAATTAGTGAAGGTATTAAATTATCTCCTTATTGAATGCAATTCAATAAAGAGTAAAGTTGCAATACTTTGCACCCACAGTCTTCGAAAAGTTGATGTTAATATAGGTTATGAAATGATAAGAAATTTAAATGTTCCACTTTCCGAGTACTGCTATTTACCCCTAACTAGGACCGAAGTCTCTATTTACAAATAATACAGCGTATTAAATCTTGTGTTGAGACAAATGGGAAAAGTCATCTGTGGAAAACCTCTGCTTTTCTATTTTGCTTCAGTTTCATTTATATGTTTCCCACATTAGGTGGAAGTGATGGGTGTTAAGCAAAACAAAAAGGGAAATAATATGTTCAATATAATATAGTTGCTAATGTAACTTTGCGAAGGGTGGCAAAATGATCTGAACACCTGATAGTTTACGATGATTATATTAAGAATCTAATTGAGATTCAAATGGAATTATACATTTTTCTAGCCTCGTTCGGATGAATTTACTGCCAGCCATTCGTCCATCAAAACCTCTTTACAGTTATTTAATACTAGTGGTTGAAGAAAGTTTTACATTTGTCCTTTCGTGTAAGTTGTCTAAAATGTAGAAATCTGAAGCTTGTGTTGGGAAAAATGAAAACCTGGATTCACTTGGTAATAGTAAACATAAAACTCTAATAATTTCCCCTTGTCTAAATGTTTCTAAATTAGGTTTTCTTATGGGGGATCTCGAATTTATTTATCTTGTTTATATGAGCTCACTAAAATTAGTTCTCAAATGATGTTCAATTCAGTAGTCACTTTGGCTTTAGTTGACCAGCGAATTTAGTTTTTATGTCACAGTGCGTTTCAATTGGTGTCTGATTAAAATATGGAATTAATGGTGAATTTATGCTAATTTACTTTAATCCTTTTATGCAGTATAGTTTTATAATCAAGGCATTATCAGAAAAGTTGTGTGATCAAATAATTATCAAAATATGTGATTGAAGAAGTATCCAAAAAACTTGTGCAACTTAATTAAAATATGCAATAAATTAAAAATCCAATTTTCTTGATTTCAGATGAAAATTATGCTGTGGTCTTTGATTTAACTATCGATAAATTAATATAATAATTAAATAAATATAGTTTTAAGAGTGAACTAAGAAAATGAATGAAAAATGTTTGATTAAAATTTTTATTGCTACTTTAATTGCATCATAAGTAAAACGTACAATTCCTATAAATTATAGAGAAGATGCTTAGAAATATTTACAATTATTGTTTAAATTTGTATCAAATTATTCATGATATTTGTTATGACATATATGGTAAAGCGACATTTACAGATGCACATTATTTTTTGCAAGGTTTTTTGTATCATGGTGTACGGACACCTGCCATGCCATATATTATAATTTTATTTTGGGTGAATTGTAATGCGCTTGTAAGCTTACCCTTTCATGGAACTAATTTGATATGAAGTAGATTATTATTTTAACATAAAAATTGAGAATAACAATGTTAATTGTATAGTCCGAAATTATGCACGAAGAAGTATAAAAAAATAACATTGACTGTAGATTAGGAATTAAATGTTGAAATATACTGCAATATCATTTTAATCATTATACTATGATTATAACTTGATTATATTATTATATTAACATGATAATAGCTCTTTAATTTTCTTCACTCACTTCAAAAAAGAGACAAAACATCTCTCCAGAATGAATAGCTTTGAATTTTCCTTTTTATATCCCAGGTAGCCTGTATGTCGGGGCAACATTTTGTCCCAACATTGTAACAATATTAGCAATGTTGTAATAATATTAGCAATGTTGTAACAATATTAGCAATGTTGTAACAATATTAGCAATGTTGTAACAATATTAGCAATGTTGTAACAATATTAGCATTGTTGTAACAATATTAGCAATGTTGTAACAATATTAGCAATGTTGTAACAATATTAGCAATGTTGTAACAATATTAGCAATGTTGTAACAATATTAGCAATGTTGTAACAATATTAGCAATGTTGTAACAATATTAGCAATGTTGTAACAATATTAGCAATGTTGTAACAATATTAGCAATGTTGTAACAATATTAGCAATGTTGTAACAATATTAGCAATGTTGTAACAATATTAGCAATGTTGTAACAATATTAGCAATGTTGTAACAATATTAGCAATGTTGTAACAATATTAGCAATGTTGTAACAATATTAGCAATGTTGTAACAATATTAGCAATGTTGTAACAATATTAGCAATGTTGTAACAATATTAGCAATGTTGTAACAAATATTAGCAATGTTGTAACAATATTGAAACAAGTTGTCCGAAGACATATTACTACTTGGGGTTATGCCGCTCTTCTAAATTTCCAATATTTCATATCTTTTTCTCACAAATGAGTGAGAATTATTTAAAGGTCCTCTCCAGGCTCCGGGAAAAAAATGAGTTTATTACATAATATAATAGAACTAAGGTCTACGATCATTATTCAGCAAACTACATACAATTTGGTTCAGTATATATTTTATAATTTATTTTTAAAGTTTTTTACTACTCTGTGAGCAACAATTGAGCGAATCACTAATCTGATGCTCAAGAAGAAGATTGTACACTCTTTGTTTTGATTACAAATTTGAATTTTATAAACAAACCAAGCGTTTTCGGCCTTTATTTAAATTATTTTAGATATTAATTGTTTCCTAAAGTATATAAACGTTTCTATTATAAGTTCATTCAATTTTATACCTTTACACGAATATTAAATGGATTTATTAAACCTAATACCTAGTTGACAATCAAAACAAATGGTGTACATTCTTTTTCTTCAGGCTGAAAATTTCTTAAATTAGTAAGTCGGAAGTAAAATAGGTTTTGTAGAGTTTTGATTTTAAAAATCTTTAAAAGCATATAAAATTAAAAATACGCTACCAAATTTGATGCGGTTTGCAGCAAAATGATAAGGAACATTAGCCTCGTTAAATAAAGCAATAAAAATATTTGCTTGGAGGGGAACTTTAATGTTTTTTTTTCATCACCAACAGTAAGGAAACCAAACGTCACTAAATCCAAGATGATGAATATTTTACTATGGGTGAAGGTCAGAGAATTCACGGTAAATAAAGTGAAAAAGGTGTACGTCACAGAAATCGGGAATGTGAAACAATAAATTCCTATAATATTCCACGGCCTTATTAATCTCTAAAGTGTTTTCAGGCATCCAATCAAAATCCGTAACAAAAATATAAGAATTTTTCCTATAAAAAAAATCATCCTATAAAAATTCATCCAATAAAATATCATCTTATAATATTCAACCCTTGAAATTTTATCCTTTGCAAATTCAAACTAAAGAGGAATAAATAAATTGAATTAAATATTTAAAATAAATATATACTTAATTTAACTCAAAGTACTCAGAAACATAGGTCATGACATGTCAATAAGATATTTCTTAAGGTCAGATTGGGTCATGACCTGCGTATGTTAACTAACCCTACTTTCCAAGGGTACACGAAAAACTGCCAGTCAGAAAACTTCCAATCGGATAATTGCCTGTCACTTACTCGCAATTTAATGACTTTAGTCACTAATAGCATTTTAATTTATAAAAAAAACCGTGTTCGCTCTTCTATGAGGAGTTAAGGGGACATTACTTTTTACTTTATATACACAATATTAATACAGTTAATTGTAGACATATTCACTAGAAAAATATATAATATACATTATCATATAAATATTACAGAAATAAATGAAGTACAAGATAGAAATTTAAACTAAAACCTTTATTAGAAAATACTAAGAGATGGATCAAAGAAATATTTGTATTAGGGACAGAGAAGAAATTTCTTTGTTTACACAACGCCTCTTTACATTATCAGTTCACAACAGGTTTAGAGTCTAATTATTTTTTATACAGGGTGGGGCGTAAGTTTGGAAGCAATTTTTCAAACATTAATATAATTCTTAAAAATAAGTTCCTAAGTAGGTGATAGGGTTTGAACTATAGTAGAGACACTACATTATGAAGTGGCAGTGTTATTTTTTACAAAAATTTAGTCAATTCTAATATGTCAGACAAAAGAGACGCCATTATTGCTCTACACCGTGCCGGGAAGTCCGATTCCGTCATTTCAAAGACTCTCTCAATAGCGAGATCGACTGTTTGGAAGTGTGTGAAGCGTTTTAATGAGAGAGGAGACTTGACTGATCGTCCAAGAAGTGGTAGACCACGCTCACAACGCACCAAACAACTGATAAAATGTGCCCGAGAGAAGATCAGGAGGAACCCGAAAAGGTCATTACGATTGTTAGCCAAAACAGCTAATGCGAGTCCCAGAACAATGAGAAGAGTTGTCAAAGAAGACCTGAAGATGTCCTCTTTCACCCTCCAAAAGAGACAGACTCTGTCAGAAGCTGTGAAGAAAAAGAGATTGGAGAGAAAGCAAAGCACTTCTGAGAGAATTGAAGTCTGGCACGGCTGGTGAAATTGTTTGGTCTAACGAAAAAAATTTCACAGTGGAAATGGCTCACAACCGGAGGAATGACAGAATAATTGGTACAAGTGCAAAAGACATCCCATACAACCAAAAAAACTGTCCACAGAACCATGAAACCTGCTTCAGTAATGGTCTTGGCCGCCGTTTCAGAAACTTGGAGATCTCCTTTAATTTTTGTGGAACAAGGCGCCAAAATCAATGCTAAATGTTATATTGAGAATATTTTGACGCCAATGTTGGAGTCAGCTAAGGATCACTTCGGTAATGACACTCTATGGACATTTCAGCAAGACGGCGGCGCGACTTTACATACTGCAAATGTCGCTCAAAACTGGTGCCATGACCATCTTCCACGGTTTTGGTCCAAAGAAATGTGGCCTCCCTGCTCCCCAGATGTTAATCCTATGGACTTTTCGGTATGGTCCATTCTTGAATCAAAGGCCTGTGGTAAATTCCATCGCAGTGTGGATGATTTAAAGCGTTCGCTCCAGAGATCTTGGAAGGAAATTTCACAAGAACAGTTGCGTGCCGCAGTAGGAGGAGTTCGGAGGAGATTTGAGGCTGTTATTAAAAACAAGGGGGGACATTTTGAATAAATTTATGATTTTTGAATTCTTAAAACCCTTATGTAACAATACATAACTGTAAATTATTAAATATATTTTTCGTTGGATTATAATATGCACTTTCATTTGCTTCGAAACTTACTCCCCACCCTGTAATTTAAGAATTGAACAAGCCTTCAAGCTTAATATTCGCTTCTATTCATTTTAATAAATCTTCAATCGATGTTTGTGAAGTATTCAAAATTTGAATCCCATTATCTATGTTTATTAAAATGCTATCACCTTCCTAATTCTCTGACAATTTCATTCGATCGAATTGGATTGCATATTAATTAATAATACTTTAAATGATATTTATAATTTATTTGTGTGTAATGAATTTTGGTTTACTGTGTGTTTAATATAGTAGCTTTGTTGAAATAGTATTTCCTTTGAGCCCCCAGGGCTCTATCCTGAAGCTGTCTGTGGTTAATGGAAGAGAAGGGGGGTGGCGTCCCTTGGGCCCCGAACTGTTGTAATTTGGATTATGGATTGTCTTTTTTCATTTTTACCATGTTTATCATTTTTTAACGCTACTTGCAGTTTTAGAGGATAGCGCTAGGGTTATTCTCTTCAACTACGAGGTCTTAGATTTTTGTTTTAGGTAGGCTCGTAGGCTTCATTTACTATCACCTCTTCATTTTCCTCTTCCATCCGTGAGTGCAGCCACCGGTGCTTGTGTCCCGTTTCGTCACATTCCTTGGTAAGTGACTGCATTCACGGAGTAGCTTTTCTGCATCCATGAGCATCATCACCGACGGTGGTAAGTGACTTTGTTCATGGAGCCACTTTCCTCTCTGACTGCTTCTTCCAGTCCCTTGTATTTAATTTCTTTTTGACGTCAGCGATATGGCCTTTGGTTCCGCTTGTTAAACCCCTACTAAAATATTTTCCTTTGAATATTAAGTAATTCAATATCTATATATAGTTATTACTGTAAGATAAATGTCCCTTAACCCCTTAACAAAGGGCTGAAGCCGTTTTTTAATAAATTGAAATGTTCTTAGAATGAGTTTATAACTTATAATATTTCAGAAAAGTAAAATATATACATAAATCGCCATTAGGTACCTGTGAGCTTTCTGTGTTGGCAGTTTTTCGGACACCCTTACCTAGTACCAAAGATATTATTCTATAACAAGATACACTATATATCGATCTCGACAATTTCTGTTTTAAAAAGCGCCATCTGGATTTGAAAGCGGGAATTATAGAAACAATATATGGTGTTGTTTCCTGTGTCATGTGCCGCTCCTGTTAGAAACTTTCATTCTCTGTGTACCTACTGAGTTATTTGCTGTCGTCCTTCTTTAATTGATTAATAGACTTCAATTATCCTACCAATTATGGGTGCCACCACAAGAGCACGTAATATAGACCAAATTTCGAGTGAAGGTAGGCTGCTACTGTCCATCATTGAGGAGAAGCTAGACTCAGCCGTCAGTGAAATTCTTCATAGAATGGATGAGAAGGATGCTAAAATGGATCAGCTAGAAACAAAGATATCGGCACTTGAGAATCAAAACAGAGATTTGATTGCTAGGCTTGACGACATTGAAGCAGAGCATAGAAGTGACTCTCTCGTTATGTCAGGCTGTGAGCTGCATAACTCATTACAAGGTGATATTGATGCTGATGCAGTTATTAATTTGTTGAAAAACAAAGTGAATTACAGCTTGGCTGCTGACGAGATCGCTACTGTTCGTCGATTGGGCAAAAAACCATCTACCTCATCTGATAAGAGAAATATTCTACTTAAACTAAAACGTAAGGATATTAGGGATGACATTCTGCGTGCATGTGAAGTGACAAAACCTAAGGGAATTTTCCTAAATGAGAATCTAATACCGACAAGAAGTACTATATTGTTTGCTTTGAGGAATGCCCGCAGGCGCTTCCCACAAGTTATTGATGCTGCTGGTTCTTACAATGGACAAGTCTTTGTGTGGATGAAGCAATCTAATTCTGCAGGCAGGAATCATAAGTTGTTCATCAACAGCATGTCAAGATTGGAAGAAGTGTATGCGAAATCACTCGGAGTACCCGCATCTGAACTATTAACGAGAAGTAATATAAATTGACTATGTGAAGTGATTCAGTTATCATTGTTTTATGTAAGTCAATTTTTGCAAGTGTATTTTCCTGTGTCTGTAACTACTGATATTAATGTACTGACAGTACAAGTGTGTGTCTGTTTGTTTCTCATTGTGTGCGAGTTGTCATGTCGTTCTTTTAATCTTCGTGTGTGTCATGACTACTGTACTCTTTTTCTCATTTTTGTGAATATCTTTTTGTTTTATGTAGGCTCTTATACTTCATTGTATATGATGACCTGCATTATTCGATATAGTTTCGTCCTTTGCAAGCTTGTGTATACTTTCGTATACACTTTGACCTGCATGGACGAACATTGTTGTGTGCAGGTTAGCTTAGACATTTATGGACGTTTGTGGTTACACCTGTGAAAACTTGTGTGTACGCTGATGTGAGCTACTTTTGGAGTGTGTGTGTGTGTACGTTATATATGTCAATAATTTTAGTATTTTATCGTTTGTTAGATATTTGTGTCCTAGTTTTCTCAAATGATTATTAATAATCAATATTTTGATGGTATTGATGCTGAACTAAATCATTTCAATGCGTTATATCCTGAGCTCAATACAGATCGAGGAAGTAGATATTATACGCACTCTGCATTTAACAATTGCATACGTGGAAGCTATAAGGATTTTTCGCTACTGCATCATATATTAGATCACTATTACCTAAGATAGACGAGCTGTTAGCTGATCTCCATTTATGTGGATCTGATTTTGATGTAATATGTTTTACGGAATGTTGGCTGAATGACAGAACATACAATTTGATTTCTATTGATAACTATTTACCTTTCCATTCACTAAGGAAAGATAGGCGCGGTGGTGGTATAAGTGTATATGTTAAAGCTAACAATAATGCCAAATTACTGTCAAATTTTACATTTATTACTGAACTTATTGAATCTATGTTTATTGAAGTTAGTAGGGGCGGCGTCAGTGTTTTGGTTGGTGTTGTTTATCGCCCTCCTACTGGCAACAGTGATCTATTTCTGGGAAAGCTAGACGAAATACTTAGCATCTTACGATTGTCCAAATATTCTAACGTATTACTTTGTGGTGATTTTAACTATGATTTACTTCATTTGGACAATACCAGTAATCTATCTTTCCTAAATTTCATGAATAGTCACTCACTGTTGCCGATGATTAGTAAGCCCACTCGCATTACTGAAACGTCTGCTACTTTAATTGATAATATTTTTGTTATTTGTCCAGAGAATTGTATTGCTGGTAGTATTGCGAGTGATCTTTCAGATCATATGCCTATCTTTCTAGTCATTAAAGATATTTTCGCTCAAAACTTTACTAAGCAAACTGAAATTAAGTTTAGAATTGTTAATGATGTTACTGTAAATAATCTTTGTATCAATTTAAGTAATCACGATTTTACCAGTGTTATTGATTCTTCAGATGTCAGTAATACGATACAAATGATTGAGGATATAATTTTACAATATTATAATTCATTCTGTCCTATTAAAGTGAAAATTGTATCCTCTCGTAACCTAAAAAAGCCTTGGATTTGTGGAGCTGTTCTTGATAATATTAAGAAAAGGCAGAACATGTATATTTTGTTCCGACAAGGAAAGGTGAATCAAACTACTTATTGCAGCTTTAAAAATTTCGTAACTAATGAGATAAGGAAAGCTAAGCGCATGTATTATTCATCTAAGTTTGATAAATTTAAATCTAACATTAAGGAATCTTGGAAGAGTATTAATAAAATTTTAGGTAGAAAAGGGAACATTAAAATCAATCAGATAGAGTTAAATATAGGTGATGAACATATTACCGAACAAAGTAAAGTAGCTAACGCATTTAACTTACATTTCTCATCAGTTGGTCGTAACATCAGTCAATCAGTTCGACATTGTGCAACTAATCATAGTTATTTTTTAAGAGGTAACCATTCTAATTCTTTCATGTTCTCCTATATCACACCCTCTGATGTTGATAGAGCTGTTAGTTCACTCAAAAATAACCCACTGATTTACACACTGTATCTAATTATGTGTTTAAAAAAATTAGTCATATCATATCTCCAATCCTAGCTGTAATTTTTAATAAATCTATTTCATAAGGCATTTTTCCAAGTTGTATGAAGATAGCTAGGGTTATTCCTTTACATAAAGCTGGTTCTAGAACAGATGTCAGTAATTATAGACCAATTTCGATTTTGTCAACGTTTAGTAAAATTTTTGAAAAAATTGTTCATAAACAAATGTATAACTTTATAGATAAAAACTCTCTATTGGCAGACCAGCAGTTTGGATTTAGATCTGGTAGATCCACAGTACAAGCCACTCTGAAATTTGTGAAATTAATTTATGATTCATTAGATTCGAACGATAGTGTTTTTTCAGTATTTTTAGATTTCTCAAAGGCATTTGACTCTGTGGATCATACTATTCTTTTGTCCAAGCTTTATTTCTACGGTTTTAGGGGTTTTAGTTTTAAGTGGCTGGAATCATATTTGTCTGATCGTCTCCAATATGTGAGAATTGGGAAGTCCTCTTCAGATTGTTCACCTGTTACTCATGGAGTACCTCAAGGGAGTGTTCTAGGTCCTTTGATGTTCATATTGTTTATTTATGACTTTCCATTGAGCTCAGACAAATTTGAATTTACACTTTTAGCAGATGACAGCACTCTTTCGTTTAGATTTGACCCTCTATGCCCATTTGATGTATGTCAGTTGTTGAATGACGAGTTGTCTAGAGTTGAAACGTGGATTGCTTCTAGTAAACTATTCATCAACGTTGATAAAACTAAATATGTACTATTCAATTATAGACGTTCCATTTCTTTGCCAAATATAAAAATAGGGAAAGAAATGGTAGCTCGCGTTGACCACACTTAATTCCTGGGTATTCACTTGGACGAAAATTTAAACTTCGTTCATCATACAAATCATGTGTTGTCTAAGGTTTCTAAGTCGCTTGGTGTTCTGAATAGGCTTAAATTTACCTTGCCTGAAGAGGTGCTACAATTTTTATATCAGTCCCTTATTAAACCTTATTTCGATTATGGCATAGAAGTTTGGTATGCTTCTAGTAAATTGAACCAGGATAAGTTATTTAAGATGCAAGAATCCTCAATAAGAACAATTTGTTGTCTAGCTGCCAATTCTCACACTTCTAATTATTTTCGACAGTTGTCTATATTGAAAATTGATGACATGTTTTGTTTACACATATGCCTTAGAGTATTTAAAGCCATTCACTTAGGTATTAATGCCGATTTATTTAACGGTGTGCTTACCCATTCTAATATTCATTCATATGTAACACGACATGGTTCCAATTTGATTACCCCATTATATCGTAAGCGCAAAAGCCAATTTTGTATATCATTTGTTGGTCCTTCATATTGGAATTTATTACCTGATTATGTAAAATCTAATAACTCTCTATCCTGTTTTAAGCAAAGTCTACTTCAACACTTATTTGCTAACTATTTCAATTGTACGTGTTTGTAATTTGTAATATAGCTGTGTAACGTAGGACCTCTGCTATTGTACGTTGGTTCTTCTTTGTTTTAAATCGTTCACGTAGCATAACATATTGTTTTTAATTTTATATAGGTTGCCCTAAAAGCAAATTGTGCTTAATAGGGGCCTTGAGTACGGTTTGTTACCTATATTTTAATGTACTGAATTATTTTTAACCATACTGTATTCTTGAATAAAATTGTTTCATTTTTTCATTATTTCATTCAATAATGAAGATTATTTTACTTGAAAATTGAGCTTTATATCGGTAGAATAGATACAGCTTAATAAAATAGAAGCCCCCAGGGGCTCTATCCTGAAGCTGTCTATGGTGAATGGAAGAGAAGGGGGGTGGCGTCCCTTGGGCCCCGAACTGTTGTAATTTGGATTATGGATTATCTTATTTCATTTTTACCATGTTTATCATTTTTTTAACGCTACTTGCAGTTTTAGAGGATAGCGCTAGGGTTATGCTCTTCAACTACGAGGTCTTAGATTTTGTGTTAGGTAGGCTCGTAGGCTTCATTTACTATCACCTCTTCATTTTCCTCTTCCATCCGTGAGTGCAGCCACCGGTGCTTGTGTCCCGTTTCGACACATTCCTTGGTAAGTGACTGCATTTACGGAGTAGCTTTTCTGCATCCATGAGCATTGTCACCGACGGTGGTAAGTGACTTTGTTCATGGAGCCACTTTCCTCTCTGACTGCTTCTTCCAGTCCCTTGTATTTAATTTCCTTTTGACGTCAGCGATATGGCCTTTGGTTCCGGAGCAGACGTTAAACCCCTACTAAAATAAAATAAATAATAAAATAGAAATGAAAAGATGATCAACACCAAATGTTGTTGTTTCTTTAGTTCCCGCTATCAAATCCAGGGGGCGCTTTTTAAAACAGAAATTGTCGAGAGTAGTGTATCTTGTTGTAGTGTAATATCTTTGCGAGTACTACGACGTTACTTAATTTAGTTGATAATTTATAACATAAAATGATGTTTTTAATTGATTATTCATAACATAAAATGATGTTTATCCACAGAAAACTGATGTTAGGTATGAAGGTTTGGATTCAAAGACTTGTAAACCATTGAACTGCAATTTTGTAACTGATCGAAATAATGTCGATAAAATAGACTGGGATGCCATCGTCTTGGACACTTGGCAAGGGAAATTATACAAAGCACTGAAATATAAAAGGTAAAGTTATTCTAGTCTTGATATGAATATAAACTTTCTGGTAAATCTTCAACTTAATTACACCAAACAGAAATCCAAAGACGTATTGGGTTTATTATACCGATGAGCCGCCCCACCATTCAAACATCTTAACTAAGAGGGACCAGTATAAAGGAATTGAATTCAACTTGACCATGACTTTCAGAACTGATTCAAACTTCATCACCCCGTGAGTAATTAAAAAAAAACAGTAAAATGAAAAATTATCAAAGAAGATCAGCTCTCGGGAGTACCTACTTATTTAGTTATTTTATCTGGATGGGAACTTCTTATACTTGCAATGAGTTTAGTAATGCTATTTAGAGTACAGTTTTCATTTTTTACTTTTTTTGCAGGTATTTTAGAGTTGTAAAAAGAAACGTACCATTAAAAACCACTAACCTCATGAATATTGCTGCAGAGAAAACAGGCAAAATAGCTTGGATAGTGAGCAACTGTATACCTAAGAGTCAGAGAGACATGTACGTTCAAAATATTTAAATTAATTTTGAGCTATCTCCATTTTAAATTTTTGCATCACTTATGCTATTGGAAGATCTGGAACGTTAAAGAATATCACTTTTTACAGATTGGTTAACTCTATTCAAAAGTTCATACCTGTTGATATTTTTGGAAGATGTGGAAGAACTGGCGAAAGATGTGATGGTTTGCATAAAAGAAGTTGGTAAAAAGTACAAGTTTTACCTCTCCGAAAAATGAATTATGTGTTGATTATATCACTGAGAAATTATCTAACCCTTATAAGTAAGTAAATATGCATTTCCTAAATTGGTAATATTTAATATTGTGTTCGAGTTATCTCGATATGATTTTTTTCTGAAACCAAAACCAAAATTGAAGCAGGTGCTTCGAATATTACAAAACGGGATGGTGCTGACACTTCTAAAAACTATATAATTTTAGAACTTGGAACGACACATTTCAAATTAAAAAGAAATATATTACTTTTTTTTGAATCAATAACATGTAACTCTCTTCTTGCTTACATTCGTTAAAGCCTAAAGGTACTCTCCACTCTAATTTTTATTTCTCTATTTATTAGAACTAAGGTTACTGGTTATAAAACTGCAAACCATTTCAAATTTATTTCAAGTTTTATTATTGTTTTATCTACCTTCTGAATCTCATCTTAAAGGTCGTGCACACGTAGGGTTTTTTAAGTCTTTCCACCAGACTTTTTGCTAAGCTCCTCCTACTTTTTCCACAAGAAAATAAGAAAAAACAATACAATTAATATTTATTTCAGTTTGTATCCATGATACCTGCAGGTATCATGGATACCAACTGAAATAAATATTAATTGTATCGTTTTTTCTTATTTTCTTGTGGAAAAAGTAGGAGGAGCTTAGCAAAAAGTCTGGTGGAAAGACTTAAAAAACCCTACGTGTGTACGACCCTTAAGAAAAAGTCTGAATGTCCAATAGGCTAATTAGATCCGACAAATTCAAAACAATAACAAAGCTGATTCCAAGACAATGAATCCATATAAAGAATCTAAGAACCTAATTAATTATTTCTTACTAATTGTTTTCACATATCATTACATTTTCTGATCTATAGAACTGTTAATTTTATAACACACTGTATTTGAATAGGCATGTATATATAAGAGATACATATATACTAAGTATTCGTAATTTTTCTTCTAATGAATCTTAGAGAGTAAAAATTAAATGTGAATATTTCTTATACAATTGTTTATGAACAGAATACTTGATCGATTTCTTTTCTGTTAACTGTGATATGTTATATAGCCTTATAGTTCAACAAATTTAAAGTAGTTTCAGATTTTTAAATTTAGAGTGGAGAGGAACTTTAAGTGCAAACACCTAGATAGGAAAGTTACATAAAAGATCGGTAAATGAAAATCTTGGATATTTATTTCCAATTCAGTGGATCGGTAATAGCAGTAAAAAAGAAACTACAGGGCCCGTTTTTAAGTCACGAAGTCTTTCGAAAATTGACATCTAGTCATTAGAATTCTATCTGTCTTGAGACAGGTAGAACCAGGATATAATGACTATACAGGGTGTCCGACACTTTTGTTGCCAAACTTTAACATAAGGTTGCATTCGTCGAAATAAACACTTTTTATTCTATGAAGGTATGGTCCAAAATGCTTAGTTAAAGAGTTACAAGGTTAGGAAAGTAGTATATGTACCATTTATTATTATTAGTTAACAATATTATTTTTAATGTTGCGATAAGAAACAAAACATTTTTAACAGTAATTATTAGGATCACAAGAAACATAATCTTAAATTAGGTTACATGTTTACAGAGTGTTTTCAATTTGCCGCCCATTTGTTGCGATGCAAGCGTTCAAACGCTTGTTCTGCAAGGATTCGTGAAGCTCCTGGTGTCTTTGCTCGCGTCCGCCAATCATTGGACAAACGTTTGAACGCCTGCATCGCAACTAAGGCAGTTTGAACACTTTTTGTAAACATGTAACTTAATTCAAGATTGAGTTTCTTGTGCTCCTAATAATTACTGTTAAAAATGTTTTGTTTCTTGTTGCAACATTAAAAAATGACGTTAACTAATGATAATAAATGGTACAGATACTACTTTCCAAACCTTGTAACTCTTTAACTAAGCATTTTAGACCATACCTTCATGGAATAAAATGTGTTTATTTCGACGAATGCAACCTTATGTTAAAGTTTGGCAACAAAAGTGTCGGACACCCACCCTGTATAGGGTATGGTAATCAACTGATCGAAATTACTCGATTGTTTGACGTGACCACGTTGTGAACGAAAAATCTTAAATTGCTTTGATTGCTACGTGAATAATATGCTCTGTGGTTATTCTAGTTTATTTTAATGGTTATGTTTCAACTTATTGTCAATAATTGTATTTCTATTAGAAGTATGTCTACAGATAATTTTTTCATTATTTAGATATTTTACCTAAATTTATTCTTGGATAGTCTCCATTAGACTGGCGATTCTGCCCACACTTTGAAACATGGGATCACTTACTTAAATTTAGTCACTACCAAATTAAAAAAAAATCTTATCAATTGCTAAGTAGGCATCTGTTAAATTGCATTTCCATTATTTTATTTCTTAATTGTTATTCATAGGAACTACAGCTTAGCAGATAGCTAGCACTAGTTTAGGCGGCTCCTAGATAGTATATTGTTTAAGACCCTATTTCTTATAGATAAGTAATAAAAGAGAACAATAAACAAACCTGAATTATACCAATACATTGAAATTCTAGGTTCAATCACTATTTTTACAATTTATCAAATGAAACACTTACAAATTGACTTTGAACATCTCAATATTAACATGCAAATACGAGATATTCTGAGACGCTGGGTCACAAACAAAAAATGTGACGTCATAATTTTACGTCTTCTACTAGTTACCATACCATTTTTTTTTTGTTTAAAAACACAATATTTTTCCATTAAAAATATGTTACCATTTATGTTAATGAATCCTGGGTAGAACAGTAGACATCGTAGCAGACAGCGGAACTGTTCAACCGATCGTTACCGATCAACCCCCAAACATCAACTAGGAGATATTCAATAACTCTATGCCACCTAGTTTATATATTATTTATTATTAGGTGTAATTTCTTCTTCATGAATAATCACTGATTTAGGTACTATCAATGTAAATATTGTAAATTATATAAATTCATAATCATGAATCCCGATGATCAACGTAAAATTTTGAAGTTTTTCTATGATTGTTGTGTTCATAATATTTTTGTGATTTTGAATAATGATTTACAGGAATAACGTAATCCCAGTGGTTTACGGACTAGGATGTGAGAATCTGAACTTGCCTCCGCATTCCTACATCAATGTGTTTGACTTTCCGAACGTGAAGAAACTCACAGATTATTTGAATTACCTCGATAGAAATGATACAGCGTACAACGAGTACTTCAAGTGAGTATCTGGTATCTAGTAGACAATGATACAGTACTTCGAGTGAGAATCTGGTATCAAGTAGCTTATGATACAGTACTTCGAGTGAGTGAGTATCTGCTATCTAGAGGGTAATGATACAGTACTTCAAGTGAGTATCTGGTATCAAGTAGCTTATGATACAGTATTTCAAGTGATTATCTGGTATCTGTAGTTGGTAATAATAGAATATACTCACACTGTGCATCACATATAAACATTGTAGATTATCGATAATTAAATTTGATTATTTTGTTACAGATGGAGAAATAATTACTATATATATATTAACCACCGAAGAAAGATAACAGATTGTCAGTTATGTGAATTCCTTCATAAAGCCAACGATTTCAACTCCAAAGCAAGTGAAAAAGAAAATCTAATTGAGAATATCATACCTACAATACCTGCTAAAGATTTCCCTCTTAAAATAAATATGCCTAAACCAGAAGATATTATGAACAATATAGAAATACATGGGAGCAACATTAGAGTGAGGAATATATCGAAATGGATGAATTCGGCTTGTTTGAATACGAAAAAGGACGAAAACCTTTTTAAATTTATTTCAGGTAATTAATGGTTGTATTCTGGCATTTCATATCCACTAAATTAATTGTGATAATTTTAATTTACTGTTTTTGTTTTTCTGATTAGTTTTCTTCATTGTTCTTGTTTATGATATGATTGATATCATCCTGTATTCATCATATAATTCTAATGGGAACATTATTGATGGTTTCAACATCAGAGTTTTTTAGTGTTTGAGAAATGTGACAGCTATAGACAATAATTGTAACATGTTGTACGGTATTCTTTACCAATGATGTATCCATAGAATCAATAATTTCCACCAAATTGAGCTATCAATCAGATTGAGACATAAAATACACTCTATTTGTTCAATAAAAAGATTTAAAACACTTGCTTGTTTTTAAATTTTAACCTAATTAGTCATCTTCATAATAGACAATATATGTATAAAAATATTATATACGTAAAATTTATCAATATGCTATAATATGTATAAATTGTATATCTCCTTTATACTGAATAATACATATATATCACCAAAAAATAATATTGGACAATTATAAATGTAGGTAGATTTAGAAATTATTTTAAGATTCACTTGATATTTGCTTCTTTTTGAGTATTCTCTCGCACTGTTAATGTTCCAATTCATTTGTTTTACTTTATATGCGTGTGTATATGTTTATTTATTTGTACTTTTTCAAATGCATTAATTCACTATGTCCGAACGTTGACTTCGATTTTATTTTACTATTATAATTTTACTTAATTGAGTCCTAACCTTTTCGTTGGATAAAGTGTAATTTTCGTTTAAGCAAATCAGTATGGAATCGGTTTTGTACTGAGGGATTTCATAATTTTTGTGCCGCAATTGGGGTCATATTCACCCCCATTTCTATTTTCATAAACTAAATATAATCCGTTTTCGGAATATTTCCTGCAAATGCATTGAGTACTTAATCATTTAATGAATGAAGGGTAAATTCCTAGTTCACGTCCCTCTTTCATTTAGGGACGTGAACTAGGAACCGATCCAAATACCTCCTTCCTAGTTCAAGTCCCTAAATCAAATAAGGACGTGAACTAGAAATTTACCGATTGACGCACCGATCTCACACATTGTGATTAATATTACAAAGGAAGTTTACGCAACATTTCCTATGAATTTAGGTGACCTTCTGTCCCGAATGGCGACGACAACTAGAATACACATTATATCAATACAGTAAAAACTAGATTACGTGCACTCGGTAGAGCACATACCTTCACCCTCGCTTATAAATGATCATAACCACAGCCTTAGACCTGTTCGCTTCGAAAATTTAATAGACTGATTCCTGGATAAAGACCAATCGTCTCACCAAGTTTCATGTAATATGGTTCAATACTTTTTGAGTTTTGTTATATTGTAGGTTTTTGGTTTTGTTTAGTTTGGCGCCCTTTTTCTTCAGCTTCCTATTGTATCTTTCCTCAATTGTTACTACTTATTTCCTCTTCCTTCTGCCTTGCTATATCCATGGGTAAGCAGACTGACTGTGTAGGTCTCTTATCCATGGGTGTCTATTCTGGCCATCCATGCACTGGGTCAACACGGTTACCTGTGGTAGCCGAGTAGTCGACATAGTGCATGGAGCGTACTTTCACTGTCCCCTCTTCTACGAAGCCTACTTCTCTTCATGTCTCTTTGGATCACTTCGTAGTGGATAAGGACAACTTTTAAACATCGAAAATAATAATAATATTGTGTTCTAAATGACATTGGCCTTTGACCGAATCGCTCCTTAAATGCTACCAGATTGTTCCTTTACTTAGACCAATCATCCCACCAAGTTTCATGCATTATGGTTGAATACTTTTTAAATGACCTTCACCTTTGAACAGATGAGTTTCAAAATTCTACCAGAAGGTCCAGTACTGGACAATGACCAATCGTTCAACCAAATTTCCGGCAATTTGGTTGAATACTTTTTCAGTTAACACATTCACTGCGTATCTGGATGGTGTCCGGAAAACTGTCAGGCGGAAAACTGCCGAAGCGGAAAACTGCCAGGCACTTATTGGCAATACATGTATATTTTTTGACTTTCTGAAATATTCTTTAGTAATAAACACATTTTAATTTATAAAAAAATGACGTTAGTGCTTCTTCAAGGGGTTGGGGTTAAGGGGACATTCATTTTTGGAGTAATAACTACATAGATATTGAAATACTTAAATAATATTCAAAGAAAAATAATATTTCAACAAAGCTACTTTATCGTACACTCAGTAAACCAAACTTCAGTACACATAAGGATATTATAATTACTATTTTTATTTTATTTTCAAAGTCACGTAAAATTTAGAAACATATTCAGTTACGTTTGCAGTCTCTTGTTTTTAATTTCCTATTGACGTCAGCAATATAGCCTTTGGTTCCGAAGCAAACGTTTGAACGTACTGATTTGTGAATACTAGATAATTAGATATTCTCACAATAATATAATTTTAAATTATTATACAATAAATTAAGTGAATGTTAAATCAACTTATATGTATGTTAGGTAGTTATTACAAGAGGACACATAGGACCAAGAGGACACATAGGACCAAGAGGACACATAGGACTAAGAGGACACATAGGACTAAGAGGACACATAGCACCACGAGGACACATAGGACCAAGAGGACACATAGAACCACGAGGACACATAGGATCGGGAGGACATATAAACAACAAGACACATAGGATCAACGGGACACACATAAGAATAAGTAATGCATACGAATAGAGAACACACATGGAATAGAGGACACAAATAGATATTATAGTAATAATAATATAAATATATATAATAAAATATAATAATGATAATAATAATAAGGTGCAGAAAAATGAACAAAAAGAGCTAGACATATAGTTATAGAGGTTGACCGTTTTTTATCGCTCCTCTATAGCTTGTTACAAATATAAAGAAAGTAGAATTTTTTCTAGAGAATGAATGTTGTCAACAGTAACTATAGGTAGTATCAAATTTTGGTTTCATATTTCAATTTTTAATAGATTAATTAATAATAATAAACAAAAAGATAGATAGCTGAAATAGAAAGACGTATCCAACATACAACTATTGGTCATAAAATTCATTGTCAGGTCAAAGTTTTCCACCTTTCTCCTGATGATGAATAGAAATCTTTCTATTCGAAAGCTTGAAACCTGATAAAACCTTCAACGTTGAGTTTAAATAACCTCATAATAATACTGTTGTCATTATACAAGAACAATTATTAACATCACCGTTCCTTATCACTGCCGCTCATGAGTCAAAAATCAAGACATGTTTGATATGGCAGGATTGTGTCACTCACTAGTGCCGCTCACGCTATAAAGGCTATTTTGGCTAGTAGTGGGCGGGGCTTAGTGCCTCAAACAGGAATTCCGAAGGTAATGAGTGCTCGTGTAAAAGGGCCTTATAAGGGCCTTATGTGACTGGCACTCACAAAGTACTCACTTAACACCAACGGTGTTAGTGACTTGGTTCATGAATCCACTTTCTTTTCTGACTGTTTCTTCCTATTTCTTGTATTTAATTCCCTTTTGCCGACAGTGATATAGCTTTTGGTTCCTAAACAGAAGTTAAACCTATACTAAATTATTCATTTAACTTTCATTTCACAAGTTATCTAGAACTACCTAAATTCTAGAGTTGATTGAAGAAATGTTATACATAAATTATTATTAAATATTATTATTAGTAAAATTATTATTATTATTTATAAATAATGGTACCAAGATCTAATAGATGTAATGTATTGCAAGTAAGTTTCCATGGTAATCCATGGAATAGTTATCATTGTCAATTAGTGTAAATAGATCCAATATCATTTTCGATCAATTTTGTTTCGGTCAATTTTCCATTCGATCAATTGTTGTGCGATCAATTTTCCATTCGACTAATTTTCCTTTCAGGCTTTCGTCCTTTCAGGCTTTCGATCAATTTTCCATTCGACTAATTTTCCTTTCAGGCTTTCGATCAATTTTCCTTCCGATCAATTTTCCATTCGACCAATATTCCATTCGATTAATTTTCCATTCGACCAATTGCTTTCGATAAATTGTTTTCGGTCAATTGCTTTCGATCAATTTTTCGGATCCCCTATTCTCACAGTACCGGCTACTTACAGTGATAATAAATTACTGACCAGTGACATCCCGGATGGATACCTGTCATGTGTGGAGCAGACTAATGGTGGAAGATCTAGAGCCGATTTAACTAGAGACAAGAGTTCTTTCAGATATAGTTACTATAGTTCTATCAACGGTACTATCGTCACATTTATTAGCTAGGACTATACAAATTGAATATAATACAAATATATAGAGAAAGAATGTCTTAAGATGGTATAAAATGTCTTTGTGAAAGTCTGGTTTCAGAGATGGAACATGAAAAATGCAATTAATAAAATTGGGCACAGTTGAGAAACAACGTGATTTCAGAGTTAGTTTGAAAATATAGATATTCTTATATGAACTATAGCTCATAACATAACTAATATTTGTAATTGTTGAGTCATTGTGACTATCTCATATGGTCAACTTGCTCGTTATTTTTTGACCCGTTTTATCAAGTCAATTAAGAAAAGGTTTACAAGTTTCCATGGCTCTTTCAGATACTGTCTTTAATTTTTGGGCCTATTTATTAATATACAGGTATAGGCTTACTTAGATTTCTACTATTGATTTTTTTTACCAATTGTTACCTTCGCAGAATGCGGGAAGGTCATATTTTCATCGGCCTTTATTTATTTATTTATCATCTTGTTATTCGCTTAACTGAAAAAGTGTTTAACCAAATTGCCTGAAATTTGGTGAAACGATTGGTCCATGTTCAGTGACCTGCTGATAGAATTTTGGGAGCAACCCGGTCAAAGGCCAAGGTCATGATCATTTATAACTCAAGTGTTGTACCATATTGCATGAAACATGGTGGGACGATTGGTCAATATACAGGAACCATTTTGCTAGATTTTGGGAGCGATCGAGTCAATTGAAGGTCAAAGATCAAGTTCAAGCCCATTTATAACTCAACAAATATTCAACTAAATTGTCTGAAATTTGATGGGACGATTGGACATTGTCCAGGAACCATCTGGTAAAATTTTGGAAGCGATCCGGTCAAAGGTCAAAGTCAAGGTCATTTATAACTCAATAACTCAAAAAGTATTTTACCATATTGCTTAAAACTTGGTGGGACAATTGGTTATTATCTACATAGCAGTTTATTAAATTTTGGGAGAGAACGGGTCAAAACGGAGGCGAAGGTATGCGCTCTACCGAGTGCACATAATCTTGCTTAATGTATTTTGCAGATAGTGGTGAGAGAAAGGCCCAAAGAGATCTTTTTTTTTTCAAATTGATGCCTATCTTTGAAAAAGAAAAATTATAGCATTCCTTCTCCCCATAGAAATAAAATTGACTACCTTACTTAAAAACCAGTGACTGAAACCTATTCTCCAATATAATTTTTTTTAATATCTTTAAAGGATTACGAATTAATCAAACAATATCGAAGGCATACATCTTTAATTAATAATTAATAAATTAGCACATACACCCATATATGAATTGATCATATCAATTATATTGAAACATTAACAATGCAAATGATTAGCTGAATAAATCAAATCAATATATGTTTCAAGTATAAATTCGGTATTGCCAAATCAATTTCTAGTGCCAAAATTAATGAAAATGAAGAGCTATACTAAATTACTAGAAATTTCTAAAATATGTAATTCTTGTATATTTTTAAAAATCAAAAATAAAATCAACATCAATTAAAATAAAAGGAAGCAGCTGCAGCGAATTCGAGAACTCCTCTAAAATGACATCATAAGATGATTTGATTAAAAAATTGTGCTCTATGAATTGCCAAAAAAAACAATCGAACAGTGTTGCCATATACATATATATATTTACAGTACACTAAGTGAATGTTTTTTAGTAGAATACTGGTTTCAATTGAAATATATATAATATATATGAAATACATGAAATGTGCTTAAGATATATTATAGAGAACACCGAGATGACATATTAAAAAGTTTATATAATGAACCCTTTTCTAATTCGAATGACGGCCTCCAAACTGTAGGAGTTGCTTCAACCGCCCCATGGAACTCCTCCATTGGCAGTTTTACCCATTTTCATAAGACTTTTGCATGAGAATATCTGCATACATTCTTCGCTAATGCTTACCACACGCAGAATTCCATCGTATTAAATTAAATGGGAACTTTCCTGCACGGTGACATTTTTCTATCACAACTTTGATTTTCCACTAAAAGGGCCATTAACTTCTTAAAAATAAAAGAAGACACTTATTGAAAGTTATATATTATAACTGTGAAAAATGTAAGGAATTTGCTCACATTAGTTCATATATAAGTATTTTATTTACAATGAAAAAGTTGTGTTGCCTTGTCACCTTGTATATAAAATAAAACAAATGAATTGGAAAATTAACAGTGCAAGAGAATACCAAAAAAATAAAATATCAATTGAATCTTTAAATAACTTCCAAATCCAATATTATTTTTGGTGATATATGTATTATTGAGTATAAACGAGATATACATATTTTAGCTTATTGATAAATTTGACGTATTATTTTCTTTAAAAAAATATTTCTGTATAGTCTATTATGAAGATGACAAACTACGTTAAAATTTAAAAAACAAGCGGCTATATTATAAAGTGTTTTAAATATTTTTATCAAACAAATAGATTATAGGTACTTTAAGTCTCAATTTGATTGATAATTCAATTTTGTGGGAATTATTGATTCTATGGATACATCATTGGTAAAGAAAACCGTACAAAATGTTACAATTATTGTTCAAAACTGTCACATTTCTCAGACCCTAAAAAAAACTCTGATGTTGAAACCATTAATAATGTTCCTATTGGAATTATATGATAAATACAGGATGATATCAATCATATCATTCAAACCAGAACAATGAGGAAAACTAATCAGAAAAACAAAATCAGTAAATTAAAATTATCACAATTAATTTAGTGGATATGAAATGCCAAAATACAACCACTAATTACCTGAAATAAAATTTAAAATGTTTTCGTCCTTTTTCGTATTCAAACAAGCCGAATTCATCCATTTCGATATATTCCTCACTCTAATGTTGCTCCCATGTATTTCTATATTGTTCATTATATCTTCTGGTTTAGGCATATTTATTTTAAGAGGAAAATCTTTAGCAGGTATTGTAGGTATGATATTCTCAATTAGATTTTCTTTTTCACTTGCTTTGGAGTTGAAATCGTTGGCTTTATGAAGGAATTCACATAACTGGCAATCTGTTATCTTTCTTCGGTAGTTAATATATATATAGTAATTATTTCTCCATCTGTAACAAAATAATCAAATTTAATTATCGTTAATCTACAATGTCTATATGTGATGCACAGTGTGAGCATATTCTATTGTTACCAACTACAGATACAAGATAATCACTTGAAATACTGTATCATAAGCTACTTGATACCAGATACTCACTTGAAGTACTGTATGATTACCCACTAGATACCAGATACTCACTAGAAGTACTGTATCATTACCCACTAGATACCAGATACTCACTCGAAGTACTGTATCATTGTCTACTAGATACCATATACTCACTTGAAGTACTCGTTGTACGCTGTATCATTTCTATCGAGGTAATTCAAATAATCTGTGAGTTTCTTCACGTTCGGAAAGTCAAAAACATCGATGTATGAATGCGGAGGCAAGTTCAGATTCTCATATCCTAGTCCGTAAACCACTGGGATTACTTTATTCCTGTAAATCATTATTCAAAATCACAAAAATATTATGAACACAACAATCATAGAAAAACTTCAAAATTTTACGTTGATCATCGGGATTCATAATTATGAATTCAAGATATTTACATTGGTAGTACATTAATCAGAGATTATTCATGAAAAAATAAATGATTTGACATCTTATAATAAAATATAAACTGGGTGACATAGAATTATTGAACAACTCCTAATTGATATTTGGGGGTTGAACAAATGGTTTTTGGTCTGTAAAAAACGTCTACTGTTCTACCTGTGTCAAAAAATTTCAACACTAATGACTGTAGAAAGTATTCTAATACCTTCCATCTTATTGAAACTGTATTATCAAAAATTAATTTTTCAATTTTATTCATAATTAAATATAGTATTATTACTATTTAAGATTGGTTTTGTAACAGCTGCGATTAGGAAGACATAATTATACACATAATATGGATAGCAAGTAATACTCCAGATAAGCTGATTTCCATACTCTATCATTGTTAAGAAGTTAACAATGCCACTTAATAATTAAACTGTCTAGTAAGTTTTAGCTGTGCTTCGTCAACGGAAATAACATCCTGAGGCGTAGCTAATTTGGTTAATTGCCTAAATAACTTCTTAAGTTGTCAACCTTCTCTCAAAGGAAGTAACATCTTGAATAGTGGCTAATTGCTTTTCATACTCTAGCATTGTTAAGAAGTTAACAAAGCCATTTAATAATAATATCTTAAGGGTGGCTAATTGCTTAAATACCTTTTTTACATGTCAACTTTAAACTGTTGGGATTCCCTTTACTCAATCTATTCTATGAATACTGTAGACTCTTGCTAATCTATGTTCAGTCTTCAATCAGGCGATTCACGCTACACAAGTGCTACCTAGCGTTATCTTCACACCTCCTTGTGTAGCAGTACCTTACTATAGAGTTAAACTCAATTGCGCATAGACTTTACTCTGCTATCTTTTATCTGATGTTCAATAGAGGATCTTTTTAAGAAAATGTCCTGCGTGTTTCATTTATCCCTCTATTAGCCTAGAACCAAAAATCCATACCACATATCATCAATTGAGAAAAGAACCCCAGAATATAATTCGGTTTTTGAAAAGTGGGGAATCAATTTTAATAATGACTATATATCAATCTTTGAAAGATTTCGTGTACTTAAAACGCCCATATAGTTTATAGAAGCGCTATTACCGATCCATTGAATAGGAAATAAATCTCCTAGATTTATATTTCCCGATCTTTTGTGTAATGCTCCATTTTAGGTTTTTGCATTTAACTAAAATAAGCAAAACGAGTGCCACATGTTAAAGATTTGATGCACAAAAAGTGATATTTCCTTTTTAATTTCAAATTAATCATTCCAAGTTCTTAAATTACTCAATTTTTATAAGAGTCAGTAAAATTTGGGCCATCCAGTCTTGTCATATTGAAAGCACCTGCCTCAATTTTTGTTTTTTGTTTAAGAAATCATTGTTTAAAAAAACCAACTGTTAAACTTAAAAAGCGAAAAATTCATATTTTCAATATAGGTAATGCATATTTACTCACTCATAAGGGTTAGATAATTTCTCAGTGATATAATCAACACATAATTCATTTTCGAAGGAGAGGTAAAACTTGTAATTTTTAGCAACTTTTTTCATGCAATTATCACCGCATCTTTCGCCAGTTCTTCCACATCTTCCAAAAATGTCAACAGGTATGAACTTTTGAATAGAGTTAACCAATCTGTAAAAAGTGTTATTCTTTAACATTCCAGATCTTCCAATACCCTAACTGATTTAAAAGTTTTAATATGGATATAATTCTGAATGAAATTACATATTTTGAACGTACATGTCTCTCTGACTCTTAGGTATACAGTTGCTCACTATCCAAGCTATTTTGCCTGTTTTCTCTGCAGCAATATTTATGAGGTTAGTGGTTTTTAGTGGTGCCTCTCTTTTGACAACTCTGAAATACCTGCAAATAAAGTAGAAAAGAAAACTGTGTTCTCTGAATATTATTACAAAATAGCATTACTGATTACTGAGATCCTTTTAAGCTTAGGTTTAAGAAGTTCCAATCCAGATAAAAAAAGAGACTCCCGGAAGCAGATTTTGATGATGTTCCATTTTATTATTAATTGAATCTATTTTTTTTTCGTAAAAATTACTCACGGGGTGTTGAAGTTCGAATCTGTTCTGAAAGTCATGGTCAAGTTGAATTCAATTCCTTTATACTTGTCCCTCGGTGTTAAGATGTTTGAATGGTGGGGCGGCTCATCGGTATAATAAACCCAATACGTCTTTGGATTCCTGTTTGGAATTAAGTTGAAGATTTTCCAGAATTTTTTTTATTCATATCAAGACTAAATAATCGTATAACTTTACCTTTTATATTTCAGCGCTTTGTATAAACCAACTTGCCAAGTGTCCAAGACGATGGCATCCCAATTTATTTTATCGACATTATTTCGACCAGTTACAAAATTACAGTTCAATGGTTTGCAAGTCTTTGAATTCAAATTTCCATACCTAACATCAGTTTTCTGTAGAAAAACATCATTTTATGTTATAAATAATTAAGCAATTTGAGTAAAGTCGCAGTACTTGGAAAGTATTGTTAACAAGTATATAGGTCAGGACTTAAATTGATCTTTAAAAATTTCTTATTAACCTGTCATGATCCCGAAATTTTCCGAGTACTTTGAGTTAAATTAAGTATGTATTTAATTTATTTTATAGGATGACTTTTTATAGGTATTAACCGTAAATTTTCTTACCTTCACCCATAGTAAAATATTCATCATTTTAGTTTTTGTCACGTTTGGTTCCCTTTCTGTTGGTGATTAAAACTTAGTTAGCACTTAATTAATTTTAGAGGTTATTTAAACTCTGCGTTGAAGGTTTTTCAGATATCAAGCTTTCGAATAGAAAGATTTCTATTCATCATCAGGAGAAAGGTGGAAAAACCTGGACCTGACAATGAATTTTATGACCAATGGTTGTATGTTTGATACCGTCTTTCTATTTAAGCTATATATCCTAAAGTTTATTAATATTAATTAACAATCTATTTAGTATTGAGATATGAGACAAAAAATTATAAAATTTGTTACTAACTTAGCTATTGCTTACTACATTAATTCTCTAGAATATTTTTACTTTCTATATATCTGTTACAAAATCAAGTGTGTTGTATCTCCTTGTTTCTATGTATGTTCTCTATTCATATTTATCTTCTCTATTCCTATACATTATTTGTTGCTATACGTGTGTCCTCTTGATCCATATGTGTGTCCTATGGATCTTAAGTGTGTCTTGTTGATCAGAGTTTAAATAACCTCTAATATTATGGATTTCCCGTTGAGTTTGAATCTTTTCAATCAAACTTAATTAATTAAATATCTACCTTTCCAATACTATTTTCTAGTAAGGTATATAATAATATTGTAATAGAGCTAAACTTTTAATTTACTTACGTGATTTTGTGACAACTCTTTGGAACGAAGAAGTAATGTTTCTTTTTTGAAGTCTGTGGAAAAAAGAGATACTATTATCATGCTAAAATTATAGTATTATTAAGCAAGTATCATAGTATTACTATGCTAATATAATTGTAAATTTTATTTCTATTATGCTGTAATAGTATCATTACCTTCGCAATCTTGCGGAAGGTTATATTTTTAAGTTATATATTAATAGGCGTGCACGGACATTTCGTCCAGGGACAATTCGTCCACGGGCATTTCGTACAACGGACATTTCGTACACGGACATTTCGTCCAACGGACATTTCGTCCAGGGACATTTCGTCATGGGACAATTCGTCCACGGACATTTCGTCCAACGGACATTTCGTCCACGGACATTTCGTACACGGACAATTCGTCCACGAAATGCTTTATTTCGTATTATATTTATAACGTGTATATAATATATATTGAACATTATTTACAGATATTTTGCAATATAAAAGTAGAAAACACCATTTGTTGATGGTAATTATAAATTCATGGTCTTTGTCATAATTCTTATTGTAATCCTTTTCTCCTGCTCCTACTGGCCGGCAACAGTAAAATAATATAACTGAAAACTTTTTAATGATATACAGGCAGGCCTCGCTTTCATTTTTCCATTGTCTTATAAAATTTGTAATAATAGCGAGGCATGTCTCGAAGTTATTAGAGTATATAAACATAGAAAATGGTGGAAATAATAACAATAACTACAATAAACATCAATATTATTACTCAGATTATGTCATTAGAAGCAATATTGGTACAAAAATTACTTTTTTATAACACATTTTTTAACAGTGATTGAATAATAAATTCATACATGATACAAGTATATAATATACTACTTAACAAGTGATTGATAATGAATTATGTTATAAAAGAATTAGGTAGATATTGGTACTTTCTAGTGTTGCCTTTAATTAATTAAACGTAAAACCGTCCATGCTATTGTACTGTTCCATATTTTCGGACTCATAATAAAACCATATATAATAATTATTATTTACCTATTGCAATTATTTCATTTCACCATGTTATTTCAGTTCCATATTTTGGATACTCATAACTCATTAATTATTTATGCAAAATATTAAAAGAGATATATAACTTAAATATACAGTCAAACCGTTTTTCATGTCTGATTTCATAACTAAACGAAGGGTAAACATTTTTTTTGTGCTCATATGGAATTGTCTGGAATAAGTCACTATACATAATATTACTATGTATTTATACATGCCTATTAATGTAATAATGAAAAATATAGTGAAATATATCCCATATACACTTTAAAATATAAAATTAAGCAATTTGTGGACGAAATGTCCGTGGACGAAATGTCCGTTGGACAAAATGTCCGTGGACGAATTGTCCGTGGACGAAATGTCCGTTGGACGAAATGTCCTAGACCCATTGATAGGATATCGTAAGTGTTAGTGTAAGTATTTTACTCTATAGTAATGAGTTGTTTGTAAGTTAAGGTGGGGCGAGTGTAGATAGGGGAAGTGAAGGATGGGGGAAAGTGCAAGTTGGCGAAGTGTAGTTGGAGGAAGTGAGGGTGGGAGAAGAGAAGTAGGTAGGGAAGTAAAGGTGAAAAATTGAAGGTAGGGCAAGTATAGGTGGGAGAAGGGTATTTGAGATGTGAGGGAAGTGTAGGTTGAGGAGATGTAGGTGGGGGAAGTAAAAGTGAGGGAGGCGAATAAGGGGGAAGTTAAGTTTGGAGAAGTGTTGGTGGGAAAAGTGTAGGTGAGGGAAGTGTTGGTGGAGGAAGTGTATGTTGGGGAAGTGAAGGTAGGCCAAGTGAATATGGGGGAAGTGTAGGTTGGGGGAAAGTGAATATGGATGAAGTGAGGTGGGGGAAATGAAGGTAACAGTGGAGCTAAAACATAATTTCGTTTGGGTGAAAGGTAATATTCAATGGATGAAATGAACTGTACACACAGAGAAAGGATTAGTTGAATCAAATCATATTTGATTTGTTTTGACAAAATTTTATGGTTTATCTGTGCGCCTACCTACGTGGTGAGTTGCAGGTACTATTTAAAATGAGTTAAATTGACGTTGGTTAAAACAACACATATGTGAGTTGATTATTTTTAATTCCCGATGGTCACAACAACTATCTGTGATAGTCAAAACTATTCGTGATGGTTGAACCAATTAAATGTAATGGTTAAAACAACTACAGAAAAAGGTAACTATTCGTGTAGGTTTTATCAACTACTCGTGTAGGTTATATCAACTACTCGTGTTGGTTATATCAACTACTCGTGTTGGTTATATCAACTACTAGTAAACTAAGTAAATGTATATCAACTATTGGTGTAGGTTGAAATATCGGTCCGGTTAGCAGTAGTCATCAGACTTTTTCAGTCACTATATTTACTCTATTAAATTATAATCTCGAGTTAAGTCCCGGTATCAATTAGATTAGACTATTTATTTTCTAGGACCAAATCTAACATATTCATTTATTTTCTACTCTTGCTTCTGTGATATGTATACTATTTTGATTTAAAAAAATAATTGATCACCTATCAATTATAGGTTATCCTATCCTTGCTTTTTGAAATGTTTTCGATCCGATGAATTGATATATGGTTATTAGTCGTAAATTAATAGATTAGATTGAGTAAGTAACTTCATCAGGTCAGTTTATAAATAAGTAGTTAGATGACATAAATAACTTTACGTAGTAATAAAGAGGTAGGCTAGATGAATTAATTAACCAGGCTAGATTACAAAAGTTGATAGAATAAATCTTTGATATGCTGCAATTGTACGATAACTTAATGAATAATGAATTAATAATAAAGCCTTCATCTTTTAAACCATATTTTAGTGCAATTCATCTTACTCATAGGCACTGATATAGAAATATGCTAATAGAATTATCAAGGTCAAATTGAAAACGAAATATAAACATTTAAGTTTCAGATTTATTATTTAGAAGTACAATTTGAATTCTCGTTACTGTCTTTCAAGACTATAGGTTGCCAATTCCTGAAATAAGAGATTCGTATATTAATATATATATATATTGAATAGAAATTCATAGTATCGTTCATATACATTATCAATTATATCACCTACTCTTTTTCCTTTTGTGATGAGATAGCGACAGCTTCGATATTCTTTTCATGTCTGGAATCCCTAAAAACATATGAAAAAGTAAGAGCTAATCATATTGCAAATACATATTTAAAAATCATCTAATATTTTAAAATACTTACTTTGACCTAGCCTAATTGTTCCTGAATCATTCAAAGGAATTGAAGAGGACTCCGATGGTTGATGATGTTGATCTACTCCATCAATTCTTCATAAAGATCTGAAAGTAGATTCAGAAAATATAGAAAACCATATTAATAAAGAAATGAAAATAATTATTAACTGAGAATTGTTTCATATATGTAAATTATTTATATAAAATGTTAAACTAATTATAAATCTTCAGATACAGTATAAATTTAGCTCTAATAAATGCAATGGATTTTCCTTGCTAATCCTCATAATTTTGTTCATTATACACTCTTAATTTAGACTTTAAGGGAATGGTTTCCGGTATTTTCCATATTTTTCGTTTTTTTTTTTTAATTTAGTTACCCTGCAAATCTACCAAAGAAAACTCATAAAAAATTCCATTCACCTAGTACGTTTGTACGTGAGTCAAACGCGCTGATCCAGCATACGCCCCTGGAGAGTTTTGAGGTTGTTTTGAGGTCGTTTGTTGTTTTTGTGTTCTTTCTGTGTTGTTTTTTTGCCTCCCATTTATGGTTGAAGGCTTCGTCGCTGCCTGGGTTGACCCCCGAAGCGACCTGATGAGTCTTCTTGGCTGGGACGAAAAGCATATAGTTTTTTTTAAATTTAAAAAATTTATTGAAAAATATTTTTCTTCCTCCATTATCTCAGTACCATTTTTTCTCAAATTCTCCACGTTCAAAAGTATAGAACTTTTTGGGGGTTGGTGCTACAGAAAAATGTATAAGAGCTAATATGTTCAGACCGAAATTCCTAAGGTCGTGGTGAAGCCCTTTTCCAATAACTTTTTCTATAAACTTAATTTTTTTTGAAAAACAAAAAAAAAAAAAAAAAATGACAATTTTTTTTAAAATTCAAATAAAAATTTTTTCAGATAGAAATTTAAAAAAAAAGCTGCACCACGACCTTAGGATAGTAGTAGAGAACATATTAGCTTCAATAAATTTTTCTGTAGCACCAACCTCCAAGCCGTTCTATAGTTTCCCGGGGGGGGTCGAAAAAGAAGGTTTTTCGACCCCCACGGGGGAGGGGGGCCCCAAAATGAAAAAATCTCAAAAAGAGAGCATATGATTTCTTTTCACTTTACACCTTATGTTAAAATCTCAGCTCAATCGAACAAGTATTATTGGTACATCCTAAATACCGGAAACCATCCCCTTAATTAAATACAAAAAAAGTATAATATATCAAGAGGCTCACCTCTAGTTGGAGTTCTTCCTGCTAAATCCCTGGACGGTATTCTCCTCCGACTACCTCCCTGGATTGGAGTTCTCCCGGTCATAGAAAACTAGGGTCAAGTATAGGTAAATTGCGGCACTTTAACTAACTGCGGCCTCTTATCTCAGAAACATTAATAACCATCATGGCTTCAAGGCACTCGTGAAATAAATAGAACCTATCATAAATTGAGCTTAAATTATGATGTTCGACAATTCAATATATAGTTAAACTAATTTCAGAATGATTTTGAGACTCTCTTAATAGGGTCACAATTAGAAATTAAAGAACCGAATTTACCTGTGTAACCCTACCTATAGGTAGACTAACTAGTTTTAAAATATATAGATTATCAGACCACTTTACTTAAGATACTAGGATAAGTTCTGAAATATTGGTGGGTTCCACATTTTCGGTCGGATAAGAAAAACTATATAAAATAATTAATCAACTTTTATTATAATTAGCTATTGGGTAGCTATATACTATATTTCATACATGACCGAAAATTTGAAATCGCCTGATAATTTGGAATTTACCTTATTCTGAGGACAGCGCAGTAACTGCCTAGCCTATGTAGTAAGTATTGACACTGAAAAAAAACTAGGTATGTATGATGCTTAAATAAGTTAACATATAATAATCTAGGAAAATTAGTTTGGATATCAGTTTACAAACTGGAAGGCAGTAATCAAAATTTATTATTATGAAAAGTTATATACTGTTAATCAGCTCATCAAATAACTACCTAGCCGCCAGTCTATCAATCCCCAAAATTTTAGAATATATAGGCAGACATTTATCAATTTATTAATGGAATTAATTAATAATCGATCTGCAGCGATAATACTATTTAGTGCATATAACGCTATTGTTTGCACTTGAACTAAAATGGTATTGAGGAGCTTCACATTCGACAAGTAACACACTTAAAACAAGATGTGAACTGTAAAGTGTCACCGATTAATTGGCTTTGAGGAAAGCATAAGTTGCCACATACTCATTTGATTTAAACCAAAGTTAAAAAAAGTAGCACCAACTCTCATAATAAGTTAATTTATACACCAGATACATAGGATTAACAGTCTTTGTGGTTTAATTATCACACTATGTCATAGCTGTTTTAACTCGCATCTAAACTTACAAAAAAGTAGCTTCAACTCTCATAGTAAGTTAATTCATACACAGATACATTGAATTAACATCTTTGTGAGTTACTTCAACACTATGTCCTAGTTGTTTTAACATATGTTCAAACTCCCAAAATGTAACTCTAACTCTCATAGTAAGTTGATTCAATCCATGAAATGATTAGAATTAACTATGTTTGGTGACACACCACGTCATAGTTGTTTTTGACACACGTGAAAACTGAATGTAGTCCAACTAACTCACGTAATAAATTGATTCAAAGCATAAATTGTTGACCCATTAAATTATAAGTAAACTTTTTTCTCTGTGTAGCTATTTGAATAATTTATTACATTGAATTTACTCGCTGTAATTAAACTGCTTAACCGAGTGACCCGTTGATTTTGTTGATTGAACCAATCCAAAACCTATTTGTTTATTTCCAAATCATTAAAATCCAAGGTGGCAGCTAGTTACATATATTTTAGTTAGTATCAATGCATTATTATCATTCTTTACTACTTTATTTTTGTGAATATATTTTATTGCAATAATTTATTGTATTTCTCTCAGCATTGTATTACCCGCCACGTGGATATTATACCAGTGATACAGTATAGCTATCATAATGATGTCAAAGTATTATCATTATACTTCTAACAAGTATTATCATCATACTTTTACCAAGGTATTATCAAGATTTTACCTATTTTTAAAAGTTTTAAGAGCAAAGTTTCTTTTTGGAAATGCGAAATTAGTAAATTGTGAAAAATAATAACGGATACACTTTCTTTTCTTTGACTGAATACATTGACCGCAATTTTAACTTGTGAAATTTCCTTGTATTTTTCCCCTATTTACAATTGTAGCCTTTTACTTACGTGACATACTCATGGAGAACTATATGTATTATAACTGATGCAATTAAAATAGGAAGGAAACATATAATTAAACGTCTTACATTCATTTTCTTTGTTAATGAAAAACTTCAAAAAGTTAATGAAATTAGAATCTATCGACAGTTTAATTGGGAATATTTAATGTTTTTTTTACATCTGAAATCAATGAAGGTTTAATGTAGAATAATCGATAAACTAAAATTTGATATCCTGTCTTCTAATTTTGCTGCTATTTAATCATATTGGTTATTGCATATGTCACCGGCGTTTGAGTGATCTGTAATATCGACCGATTTCGCTGCGCAATCTGTTGATCAACAGTTTGCGCAGCCATCGATCGATAGTGCAACCATCGATCGATCCCTGCGCGTTCGAATGATATGATTTTTTAATTTGCACATCAATTCGCACATTTGATTGCATATATCAATCGATAGCGCAACCATCAATCGATTTTGTGCGTTCGAATGATATGATTTTATTTAGTTTGTAGTTCAAATTGGCACATTTTATAGCGTATATCAATCGATACGCGAACATCGATCGATTTCTACTCGTTCGAATGATACAGGTTTCTTTGTTTATTCATTTAATTAATGTTTTGTTCCTATTATAAAAATACTTTTTTATATTTAATAAGTCGACCATCAGTGCATTGCTGCTCTATTAAATGTTACAATTAGATGTATAAACTAACAAAATCCATATCATTCAAAGCGCAACAATCGACTGATAGTTGACTTATTAAATATAAAAAAAGCATTTTTCCAGTAAAAACAAAACAATTAATTAAATGAATAAACAAAGAAAACCTGTATCATTCGAACGAGCAGAAATCGATCGATGGTTGCGTAATCGATTGATATACACTATAAAATGTGCCAATTTATGTATAAACTAAAAAAATCATATCATTCGAACGCGCAGGGATCGATCGATGGTTGCGCTATCGATCGATGGCTGCGCAAACTGTTGATCAACAGATTGCGCAGCAAAATCGGTCGATATTGCAGATCACTCAAACGTGCGTGACACATATACATCTTTGACTTTGTTACATCACACATATTGATATATAATTTTAATCATAATTTTTATTCACATATACACTATACACTGTATACAGGGTGGGTAAAGAAAAATCGAAACCTAACTTTGAATTGAAAACTAAATACTTTCTGACTCCGTTTACTATAATCACTATAGCATAAATATTGATCAATGTTCTTTTTTGTTTCGCTATTTTCGTAAAAGAAGTAGACAAACCTAATAGGACCCTGTAAATGTAAATGTGTGTAAATGATAAAAATACTATAAATTTTTTGTGATCAAATAAAATTAAATTTACATGATCAAAAGATATCTTTTCTCACAGCCAGACCACTTCTTCACTTATACAGCACTTGACAAACACAGGACGAATACTGTGAAAAGTATATACCTAAAAGTGAACTTCAATAGAACATACAAGTGTACGATAAGGTTAAAATACAGGTGTGTTCCTTTCAACACACATTATTATTGATTTTCTCTCTATATATATAGAAAATACTAACTAGGTATAGTCATACAATACCATACTCATGTTAAAAGTGTTCCAATAATTTTAAGTAAATATTTACAACTCCTCAGAACTATCTTTAGACGAATCCAGCAATACCCTTAATTTCCAAAACTCTTCTTATAAACCAATAAACCATCCTTTTTATAAGTTTCCGTCAGTGATTACGATAAACTGGAGTAATTAGAATCAAAGCAGAGAACACATTATTTATCTAGATATTTATTTTAAAAATTATTACATAGTGAGTGATACTTTAATATTTTTTGAAATGAAGAGCGAGTGAGACGACAAAAAAAGTTTCCATCGTTTTATTTTTCTAGAGCTTTCGAATAATTCAATATTCATTATCAAATCCTAATTTTGACTAATTTTAAACAAAATAAGTAGAAATAAGAAGTATTATGGATACCAATACTAATAAAGTCACCTAACTAATTCACAAATAATAAAGAAAAAGGAGAAATCATAGAAAATAATAAGTTATTAACCCAAAATAGCTAAGTTAAATGAACTCGCTTGTTCATTGAGCGATGGAGACTGTTTATGAATGTATATAGATTCCAATAAACGAATATCACACTGGTTTGAAGTTTGCAAAATTTTGAAATTTTTCTTCATTAATTGGGTGATTATGATCTAAAGAATGGTTACGAATTGAAGGAAATTAGGATATTGATAATGAATATTGAATTATTAATGCTCTAGAAAAATAAGAGGATGGAAACTTTTTTGTAGTCTCACTCGTTCTTCATTTAATAAATTTACTGAGATTTCCAAGAAGGAAGTCAATTATTGAAAATACTTTAATATATTACACTTTATAATTATAATATAATACTCTCTATCTTTTTTTAACATAATACATATATTAATACCTTTATTTAAATTACTTTTACATAATACATATTAATACCTATATTTTCTAAATTTAACATAATACATATTTTGTCTTATGTTCTTTATATTTATTAATATATTTATTTTCTTAATTTAAACATAATACATTTTATGTATAATGTTGAAATTAAGAAAATACTTTTTTATCAGATTCAAGAAAATAAATGGTATTAGGAAATTATTAAACATAATCTTACGCATAGTTCTTTAATTATTAGTTAATTACATTTATGAAATTGAAGATAATCAAATTTATTGAAATATTAAAAGATCAAATGAACAGTTATACAAATCAAATTATTCGTAAAATATATGTTTCAGATCTAAATTTGGTATTGCACAAAAAATCTCTGGTGCTGAAATTGAAGAATTGAATTAAAAAAATTCTACAATTTATTTTAAAAAAATTTCTTCAAAAATATTAATAAATAAAAACATAAAAAAATTTCAGGAATTTATAGGGTTTATCACAATTTATTCTTGTGATGAAGTGCTGCCTATATCAAAATTTTGTTCATTTTTTGAAATTGAAAGTAAAACCAACATCAATGAAAATAAAAGGAAATAGCTGCAGTGATGAAATTATGTCCATAATTTATTTATTAATTCAGTTATAATTAACACATGTGACAAATCAATATTATGGGATATTAGTTGCAATAAGACAAATAGGACAAATAATGAGTAATAGGAGGATTCAGTTGTTTAATTGAACGGCAAAACTGTGTAGTGGTCTACGTTAACAAATGTAAAAACGCAAGTGATGTGATGCGAATTGGTTTTCGTACAATATATCAATTTTAATTTACTCAATATATCATTTTAAACTTTACTCAAGTGATGAAACGCATAGTGGTTCTTGTACCTACTATCAAAGAAATGAAGAGTGTCCGCATGATGTTAATTTCTCAAATTGCAGTTTTCTAATTTACTATTATTTTCAAATATTACAAATTTATCGTCGTGTACCCAGACCCCTTATAAATTATCTATAAATACTACAATAGTTAAGTTTATTTTTGGAAATCTGATAATAGTAAACAGTACATTAGGGTGGACTTAAAATAACGTTTTGGATATTACTTATAGAATAGTGATATAAAGTTGATATGACAAGTGGAGGTACGTGTACCGAAATTTGAGTGAATTCTGACATGATTAACAGTTGCCCCCAAGCGATTCAAATATCAGAAAAGTAACATTTTTGGAGATGTTTACTACATTTTAACAATAAACTCATAAAATCTGATATTTTATCATTTAGAATAGGAAGATATCTTAAGAAGAGCTCATTTTGGTGTTTGTGCCAGAAAATCAGACAGGTACGACAATGTTTACAGTTGCCCCCACCCCTCCAAATTGTTCAAATTTAGGCACCGCTGGAGACTGTAGTCAGGGTAGTGCTCCACACACTGACAAAAATATACGAGTCAAATTGACTCAAAATTTGAGTTTTCAGTTTGTCTCAAAACCAGTGCAAAAATGAGAGTCAATTTGACTCATCCTAGTATTTTACTCACAAACAAGAGTCAGATTGACTCCTATTTCAGAGTCAGATTGACTCATACTAAATATTTTACTCAAAAACCAGGGTCACATTGACTCCTAATTCAGAGTCAAGTTGACTCGGTGAAAAGCATTAACACAAGTATATGAGTCATATTGACTCTAAACTCAGAGTCAGGTTGACTCGAATAGAGAATTTTTAAATTATAAAATAACACAAAAATATGAGGAGGAATGAAATAAACTTGGGACTAGAATTTTTATTTTGTCAAAACATGGAGAGTACAAACAAATGCGTTGACATGAACATAAGAGAGTCACTCTAAGTCTAAGGTTTGAACGCGGATGGTAAAACAACATGGAAAATATATTTAATAGTACTATGTCAATCATTTCAAACAAAACTCTATTAAATATTTAAGTTATAGCAATCCGTATTCAATAATTTATATAATTTCAGTAAATAATAGAAATTCAAATTGTATCGTTTTTTAATATGTGAATCGTTGCTAGCAAAGCCCTAATGAATATAAAAGATAGTTATATCAACATTAATTTTACAAAATCATTTCAACCGATAACCAACGAACAAAATCAGTATACATACAATATGTAGATACCTTTTACAGAACACCAGAAAAATATATTTTCTCATTATACCTGTAATTTTTTTAGAAATAAAATTTAAAAAAATTGTTACTTCAATACAAAAGTTTTATGCTACATTTTTTCATTATAACTAAACTTACTGGTTATAAACTACAAAGCATTCCAAATTTGGTTCTATATATTCAGGTATTATATGCAATTTAGTATATTCTTGTGATTTTTCTTATAGCCTCTGAATAACATATCTAGAGAAATTTTAATTTGAATGAAAGGGACCTTTATAAGTTAACTGCTTAAATGAAATTGTCTATTTCATTATCCAAGAAAAAATAATAAATTAGTTAAAGCTACTTTAATTAAACAATTTAGTATTTCCTTATTTAACTTATGTACCAATTGTGGAGTTTTAGAGAAGTCTTCAATCCCTAACAAAAACTTATTGGAATTAAAAATCATTTGAGAATTAAATTACTTCTATCTTATCACAATAACAGCATGATTGCTATTGAAGCCAAATTTTAAGAAAAATATTGTAATAGTAATTATATTTTACAAAAAAAGTGCTCGGGACAACTCTAAAGTATCAAATATTAATCTGCAATTTTGCAAGTTGTGTTTTTTCATAACGTGTCAACTAATTTTACCTATTTCACAGAAAAAAAATCGAATATATCCGAATTAATGAGAAAATATCATTTTGTACAAAATTTCAAATGTTTTGGGGCAACTCAAAAATATCGAGAAATGGCCTTCAAATTGGCATGTAATGTTCTTTCATAACGTATTAACTTATTATAACTATTCCATATGAAGAATCTGAAGTTTGCCCAAAACCCCTATTTTTTAGCCCAACCTTTTGGAAGCCTTCATCGCTAAGATTAATTGTATACATGATGAAATAAAATTTCATAGTATATATATTTGAAAAAACAATAAATTTCCCCCCCTCCCCCCAGGGGCTCTATCCTGAAGCTGTTTGAGGTGAATGGGGTAGCGTCCCATGGGTTCTGAACTGTTGTAATTTGGATTATCTATTATCATATATACCATATTTACATTTTTTTAACGCTACTTGCAGTTTTAGAAGATAGCGCTAGATTTATGCTAGGCTCGTAAGCTTCATTTACTATCACTTCTTCATTTTCCTCTTCCATCCGTGAGTGCAGCTACTGGTGCTTGTGTCCTTTTTGTCAGATTCTTTGGTAAATGACTGCATTCACGGAGTAGCTTTTCTGCGTATATTAGCTTTGTCAGCGATGATGGTAGATGACTTTGTTCATGGAGCCACTTTCCGTTCCAGTTCTTTTTTTAATTTATTTTTGACGTCGGTTCGGTGAAATAATCGAAATGGCTGAAAATAATCTATACTAAAATAAATGAAAAACAATTGTATTTCAGAATATTTGCCGTTAACTTATGCCCTTATTTTGAAACACTTTTATGTTTTTCTGTATTTTAAATATTAGGTAGTTGTGGGCTTTTTTCCTGTGGGCTTTTTTCCTTGTGGACATTTTTCCCTGCGGGCAATTTTCCTTGTGGGCATTTTTTTCTGTGGGCACTTTTCCTTTTTTTTCTGTGGGCTTCTTTCCGAGAACTGTCAATAATATTTGTGAACAAAATACAGTAAAACTCATGAGTTCTGAAGTTTTTAGTTATGAAGCACTCAAGTATTGAAGGACCTGAGTTATGAAATGCACTTGAGTTATGAAGTATTTTCTATGTGTAAAATATAGAAAACTATAAACGTCATGAATTTCGTCCTAGTTATCCCCAAAGAAAAGTTTTCTCCAAAATTTAATCATAGAAAACTATCAGTGGCCCTGAGCTATGTTTAATCATAGTAGTGTCAGTTGTCTACAGAGTATCGTAGAAGGTTCTCCTATATTAATCACTTATAATAAACTTATACTTTTAAACTTGTAAACATCAATTTTAATTTAACCTATGTTTTATCAAAACTGAGTTGAAACTAACCTAAATTAACGGAGAGAGGGAGTGATATGAACAATCGATTTAATTAAAGTAATTTATCAATAATTATCAATACGCCGAAAAACTATAACTTTATTACTCAGACTTAATCTTTTAATCTTTATAATCTTTTAATCATGCACAACTGTTCAATAGAAAAGTCATTTAAATTTATGATTGTGCTATTCTCGCTATATAGGAGCTCGAATATAATTATGAACGAATAGCTTTTGATGTAAGCCGCTAATATAACTTGTAACACAGAACATAACTTTATAACTTGTAACACAGAACATAACTTTATAACTTGTAACTCAGAATATAACTTTAAATTTTTTTAACTCAGTTATATAGCTTCATGAACTTAGTAACTTAGATATATAAAACTTTGTAAATTTGCGCAAAATAGCAATTCTCACGTTAGATACGCTCAATGGCAATTCCTTATATGAATAGCTTCCAATTAAGGAACAGATTCTAGAATTGGACAATAACATTTCATATTTATGTTTCACAGAAATATTGGCTATGAGGGAGTTCCTTTCCTATAGATAGAATTAAATTTAGTACTCAATTAATTTAAAAGGAATTCTGTAATAACTTAAGTATGTATTTCAATTATTCTAATATAAATACTTAATTAATAGTTAGAAAACTTGTAACATTTCTGACCATGTGCTACGTGAACAACAGATTCAGAATTAATTATACCTAGAAAATGTCTCATAACTGAGGTCTAAGGTAACCAATAACATCCTCCACCAGAAAAAAAGATGGCTTTCGATGGAGGAGTTTCCCACTCCTATATAAATGGTTAGCACCTAGGTAACACGTTCTTAGTTCTTAGTACCGTGATTATCGTCGGTCCAGAACTTGGCTTCGCCAAGAGGAGCTGGAGATGGCAACTCCGCTCCTAAGTTTATTTAGAACTTGTGTAGATAAGACTGAGAATTTGTAATTAGGGTCAAACTCTTAAGGTTCACCTTTCTTTACTTTAAAAGACTTGTGTTAAAGTATAAGAACTGTACCCTCTCAACATACTTAGAATACATTTGATTCTAGAACCAACAATGGGTGTTTTTCAGTCCTTTCCAATAATACCTTTTAAACCAACCTTCACCATTTAGAGTCAGTTCCATATATCTCAACTCAATAAAACGAAAGAACCTGGAAACTTAAGTTGCTCTTGGGGAACAAGCTTAATTATTCATCTCGTCTATATTAGAACATAGAAGTAGAATAAAATATAGACCCCTTTAAAGGAGCAAAACTTAACAATAGTTTAGAAGACTGAATTTGGCAGAAATTTACATTTGCTTCTCTTGTTTCTGGTGATGTAGAACGGGTGATTTCCCAGTACAAAAATATATTAGCAGATAATAGAAGGAGATTCACTTTTGAAAACCTGAAATACCATTTAACAATAAAGTGCAATTCCACTGTTTGAAATTGAATGTGTATGTTTGAAATTGGTTAACTATTAAAGAAAGCTAAATTTAAAAAATCTCCGTTACATTTTCTTTTCTAACGTTAAACATTTCACAGTAAAAAAATAAAAAAACTCGAGACTTCACCTTCGTTTTATTGCAAGTTCCATTCAAACCGCCAAAGTACAATTCTATTAAAAACATAACTATATACAGATTAACTTTATTTTAAATTCTGTAATTAACTTTGGGCATGTAATATGCACACTCATGGCTTACTTAATATACACGGCCTGATTTGTTACATTTCTCTTCTTAAAATAGAAGGCCAGACTTTTTATTATATTCAATTATAAGGTGTACTATTTATTGAAAGCTTCAGTTAGGGTATTAATTAATGCTTCAGTTAAGGTATTAAAACACATTATCATTCATGTATATTTTAATAACTATATGATTTCCCAATTAACCTAACTAAAACATAAAAACTAGAAATTGTTAAAGTTGAAACAGTAAGGTGTACATTATTTATAAGTTAAAATTAAAAACATAGCTCAGTCATTTTGGTTTGGTTTGGTCTCATAATTTTCTTGAATTCCACCTCTCTATCTTTCACAGCAGATTCTGTAAGTCTCTTCCTTTTGTTGTAGCTACAATTTTTAGTTATTATTCTATCCTCTCGAGATGTATTAACGCTTTGATGTGATTCACAGAAAATTTTGGTCCTACCCTAAGTCCTCAGAATTAACTCTGCACAACACATCTCTAAATTCCTCAAAACCAAAAGTCAGACCACCACGTGTGACGTGACAGCAAAAAAAGTTTAAGTTGCAGGTTGCAGCTTAGTTATTTTTTGAAATATTATCCTTTCAAATCAAAGGTCCTGGAGTACGAGTAAATGCAGCATCTGCCTCTACTCCACAGGCCCATATGAGTCGGGATGGACACCGGAAGTGATGATTGGAGAGGAGCTTCTCAGAAGGATGACAACCAGAGAGGTTTCTTGGGGTCACATATGTCAGAAGACTCACTTTCGGAAGACATGTGGATGAGGTGACTGAGAATATGAAGAGTAGAAACTGGTTATTGAGCAGGGTAGCGGAAACAAGCTGTGGCTGAATGAAGGAGGATGCCATCAAAATTTACAGTGACTCAGTGAAGCGTGGTAGAAAACGCCAGTACGTCATGGGCTCCATGGCTCTCCAAAACTAACCTGGAGAAGGTGGAAAGGGCTGAACTGTATGCGGAGTAGGAGAACGCCCGAATGAGTAGGAAAGCGCTTGAGACGTTCATGGAGGGAATGGAGGTGGAATAGCAGGAGAGAAGATGATGGAGGGGGCTTGCCCTGGAGGTGTGAGGGGAGATTAAGGAGGAACACCAAAGGGGAGATTAAGGAGGTGTTGGAATTTCGTGGACGGCTGAACTTGATGGTATACACAGACGAATCAGTGGAGGGGAGTGAAGTTGGGGTGGGGGTGGAATGGTGGTGAGAAGGAGAGAGGTAACGGTTGAGCAGTGGGCCGTACCAGCGGGTGCCTGGTGCATCAGTTTTAGTACGGATAGGAAGGTACTAAGGTACACCCCTTAGTGGGTGCGTTACAGGAGGATAATGAGGGACTGGAACTGAGACAGATCAGGAGGAAGCTTTTTAGAGTTGGAGGAGGATGGTACAACTGGTGTGTGTACTGGGACATAGTGGACTGCAGGGCAATGAGCTATTGGACAAGAATGTAAGAGGGAGGATATATGTATCAGGGGCAGGTGAAGTTGGACGGAAGCACAAGAGGAGCAGTGATAGACAGAAGGCTGAGGGAGAAGGGGTGCAGGAGGAGATACCAGGAGGAGGTACGAGGGGGACTGAGAGAGAATAGGGAGCAGAATCTGACTAGAGAAGAGAAGGGTGGACCAGGTCAGATTCCGGTAAGGACACCACCCTGCCATAAGGAGATGGAGGAGTATGGTACAATTGGAGGCGAAGGCGCAGTGTATGTTTTGCGGGGATGAGTAGGGGAGCAGTGAGCATCTGTGGATGCGGACCTCCCACTTGAGAGGAGATGGATTTGGGAGAAGTTTTGGGGAGCTACTGGAGGACCTACCACAACAACATCATCCATCGACGCATTTCTACATTATCAAAACGATGTTCCCTGCAACAGAGTCTGATACTTCTTCTTCTCAAGTTTAATATGTAGATCCTCTGACATTCAGCACCGTTTCTTTGAATTCTGTCAACAATTTATCAACCTCTAAATCATTGTGTTGATTAATCTTCACATTGTCATCAATGCCAAAGCTTTCTTGGACAAAACTTTTGATTTTAAAATCTTATCTGATGTATTTACATCTTTTAATGACACCAGAAATCTTCCTCCGCTCATCTGGCGATACTGTCCATATCTGCGCTTTAAGGGATAACTTTGAAATCTGGTAGTTAGAACGAAGTTAAAACCATCCGATAGAAGATCTTGAATGAGTGCTGATGAAATAGTAGTGTCGTTGCAGTGCGTGTCTAATTTAACACAACAATGTAAACTTTTCACTATTTTTAAATTTTGCATCGTCCTATTCTTTCATTCATTGTGAAAACACTCGCAGAAACTGTGGAACCAATATTAATATCCTTTCTGTTGATAGATTTAATCCATATGTTCCGTAAGCTTTCATCATATGGCAGCCCAAAAACTGGTCGACTATCATGAGCTGGGAAATTGGTGAAGCATCCCCGACAAGTGCATTTGTTGACAATCTTGAATATTTTATTTGCTTGTATTTTAATTATTCATCCGATGTTGTTTCCAATTTTCATCATGAAAATAAAATCATTTATCACATCTTAAGACAATTGAGACGGAATCTATGATACGCAAGTCAATATGTGATCGTTAATAATACTGTATAATAAAAAGTCTGGCCTTCTATTTCAAGAAGACAAATGTAACAAATCAGGCCGTGTATATTAAGTAAGCCATGGCACACTATACAGTAGCGAGCATAAGTTAAGGGACAGTGAAAAAAGTTGAACATCTTTGTTTATTGCAAAGAAACTAGTCAACGAAAATACGCGAAACTTAACAACAATGAAGATACACATAATGTGAGTGTTTGCTAGAAATATTAACAAAATTGAACAAATATTTACCTAAATATTCAACTATTGCCATCAGAGACCAAAAATAACACCGAGCAAAAGTTAAGGAACAGTTGTTATTACACCAACCATTGGCTAATTAGATATACAAAATTGATATTTTGTAAAGAGTCCTTTATTTTTGATGACCTCGTTGTATCGATTATTACAGGAATCAACAAACTTTTAGCAAAATTATGGAGTTATCTTCTGCCACTCTTCTTTCAGGAATCACCACAGTTAATCCTAATTATTTGGGATTGCGTTCTTGAGCAACATCACCAATTACCTTCAAAATGTTTGCAATTGGGTTCAATTCGGGGCTCTGAGCAGGACAGCTTATAAGAGAAACTCCTTTACTTTCTATGTATGCTTTCACAGATTTAGTCGTGTGAGAAGGAGAATAATTATTGTCTTGCATTAAAATCTGTGGTTGAGTATCAAATGATTGCGAATATGGAATGCAATGGTGGATTAGAAGTTGCGTATACACTGTGTAGTGGCAAAAGTTTAGAAAAATTGGCCCGGCGGAATAAGCATATTCCACTGCTAAACTATTCATTCACCAAGGTTTAAAAAAAATAAGAATGGAAAAGACTATACTACTTTATTATTGAGAAAACTAAATATTCACAAAAATTTAACTGAAAATATGAATATCAAATAAACTAGCTGAATAAAAAAATAGAACATAAAGTAAATGAAACCGAGGATAAAGAAACTAATGAAAATATAACGCGAACTGAAAAGAATATGTGAATAGTAAAAAACTAAAGAATAACAAAAAAGTAATGAGAACTGAAAATAAACAAAAATAGTCTTGTTCTCTAGATTGGAAAATACTACACCTATTGTTAATTAGGTGTAGTTAGATAATTTAAGTCTGTCGTCAGTCGTCAGGTCAGTCGAAATAAACAAATGAAAAAAATATTATAAATGAAATTTTGATAATAGGAAACTAATAGAAGCAAAGTAATTGAATTAATAAAATTTAGAAAAAAAAACTAAATCGCGAAAAGAAACTAAATCAAAAAAAACTAAATCAAAAAAACCTACATCAAGAAAAACTAAATCAAGAAAAACTAAATAGAAACTACAGAATAAATCATCAAAAAATAAACAGTTACCATGAAACTGATAACTAAAGAAACTAAATAGAATTCGGGAAATTAAGTAAACAAATAATTAAACACACTCTATGGTAGCACAAGAAGCGCTCACACTACGTGAGTAGGTATGCACAATAAAGATATACAAGATACAACAGGGGTAGCGCACAACAGGAGTAGCGCACAACAGGAGTAGCGCACAACAGGAGTAGCGCACAACAGGAGTAGCACACAACAGGGGTAAAAGAGTTGGGTCTAGAACCAGATCAAGAGAGGGTTCATCAATCACACTCCTGTCAGGAGCTGAAAGGAGAAAAAGAAAACACGTTTATAATTTGAACTAGAAATTTAGAAGAAGGGGTTGCGACAATATGTTGCTTAGTTCATGAATTTTAGGGTGACAAATTACAAATACAAAAAATAGTTATAGGACACAATAAATTAAAGAAGTGCCTAGGTACTCACTTGGTGCTGCCGAATAAAAACACTAATTCGCAGAATCACAAAGGGATCGGGACTACTGGCCCATGATCGGCTCTCCTCTGGACAGCAACAAAACCAGTAACCCAACAATAGACCACACAGGTAGTGAATTGATAGCAAAAAGGTATCAATTTTCCTGAACAATTAATTAGTGAAATCACTAAATCATAGATACGGAGATGAAAAACCTTAATAACAGACTGAAAAATTTACGCAAATGAAAAAAATGGAATATGACAATCACACTAATAACATTATATAATTTCCTTTACACCAAATTCAGTTAAACTTAAAATACACTAACGGGAGCACACATCTTATCACAAGCGGAACGTTTTTTATACAATTTCAGTAGCCAAAATACCCTACCAAAAAAAATCCAAAATTCTCAAACACGTTCTGAAACGTAGCTCACCTGCTAAGGCATCTCACGCTAGTAAAAATAAAGACTGTAGACGATTTGTCACACAAATAAATGAAAATACGAAGTATTTTAAAACAAGGATAAAAATCAGAGTACAACAACTGCTGCATTGACTAATCTATGTTCACGAACAATTGGGCCTGTTCCCGCTGCAGAGATGATGCCCCAGACCATCATACTGTCGACTTTAAGTTTCACAGTTTGCTTAACGAACTCCGGGTACAGGTCTTCACCGACATTACCTCGAACATGGTTTCTGCTGTTTCTTACGATCACAGTAAACTTAGATTCGTCACTGAAATGAACCATGGACCACTGCTCCTTTGACAAAACGACATGTTCCTTGGCAAACTGCAGCCTTGCAGTTTATTTCTTTTTCGATATCACAGGCTTCGATACAGCATCCAGGGTTTTAATCCTACTCTGTCCAAACTTTGAATCTGGACACACTGAGATCATGCGTTTCACTCATTTTGCGAGAAATACCTGCAGTAGTCTTGAAACGGTCCTTTATGCACAGTCTCACCATGGCACGATCCTTTCTGGGGGTAGTTTTGGATGGTCTTCCTGATTCTCGTTTTGTATTAATTGAAGCACACTCTTTAAAAAGTATTAACATTGTGATGCACAACACTCTTAGATCTTTATATGATGCTTGCAATTTCAGAAAGTGACTTTTCATCCTTGTGATGGCGAAAAATAGGGGTTTTTCACAGAGAGATACTTTTTTCCGAGTAGCAGGTGTAATGGCGGCGATAGTTTTGTTCCAATAATTTGATAACCTTTAGTAACAATTTAATACATTGAAACAGTCTTTCAAACAAAGATTATTCAGTTTATACCCGTTTATTAATAACTGTCCCTTAACTTTTGCTCGGTGTCTTTTTCGTCCTCTGATTAAAATATTTTGGTGAAAATTTGTTTGATTTTGCTGATATTTCTACCACATACCCACAGTATGTGTACCTTTATTGTTGTTAAGTTTCACGTATTATCGTTGTCTAGTTCTTTAGCAATAAACGAAAATGTTAAACTTTTTTTTACTGTCTCTTAACTTATGCTCGCTACTGTATATTGAATAATTTCTGGCATATAATATGCATATTTCCAATATGCATTTTGGTTCTGCATATATGCACATTGACTTTTTGCATATTATATGCAGAAATAGGCATATAATATGCTGCATATCACGTCAAAAATTATGCATGTTTTATGCTGCATATTGTCACATCCCTAGTTATTTTGTATATCTTTTTTTAATAAAGTTTATTATTTATTTTATATATATATATATAAATTTTCACCGTAGCTAATTGACGTAATATATAAAACATTAAGGAAAATAATTCGATAAGTATAATAATTGTATATAATATAAGACATTTGATAAACACCATTTATAGAAAATAAGTTTTCAATAAATTTGCCTTAACTACGTGCTTCATGAGTGAACTATAATATAAAATAAAAAAATGAAGTGAATACTTCTAAAACCTTCTAATTCGCGATATTTAGTTAGTTACCTAATTCATCTTTTTCAAAAAAATACTAGTTAGCTACAAACTATATAAAATATAAAAAAATAACACTACAATAAAAGAATAACATATAAAGGCCACACAGCTATTTATGATTTATATTAATTGACTGAATTAAAAAATATTCTCCGCATAATAAACGAGATCAAAAATATTTTCCTTAAAATTAGCATAATATTGAACTTGTGAGGATATTGTGAGAAACATTAAATTAACTAGTTATCAACTAGAAAAATGGTTAAGGTAGCAGAATAACGGTGTCTTTTTGCTGATGCCTGATGGATCAATTTGTTGCAACCATATCATCTATCCATTTTGACGTCACAATCTGAACCTTTTCTCCGTAATTACCGTCACGACTCTTTCCGTTAGAATCATCAATGACGTGAGTCACCTCGTCTGAAAAGCTGTGTACTACTTTACCACCGTACAACAGAATCTCCTGTTCAGCCAAACTGTTTTCAAGAAGCTCACCTGTTTCATCTACAACAACAGCAACGATTCTACTGAACAAGTTATACGGTTCATCAAACTCTGACAAATCAGTCATTAGGTTTTTAATGTCGTCAGATGAATGGTCGACGTATTCCATTTGGTCTAATATACGTTTGAGATCCTCTTGATCGACTGTTTCGGTATAACTGTCGCCAAACTGGTCATAGTGAGCATCACACTTGGAAACTTCGTCAGGGAGAAGAAGAACAACATCCAATGGACCCCAGGGTAAAAGTTTTCTCTTTTTGTTGCAGGTAAGGAGCCAATCTGGCTTGATGATGTTAAACTTATTGCGATAATTGTTACTCCGAACTGTTAGTTTGTTAGTCAGTATACAATAGGTTTTCTCATTAGGATTTTGAATCAAAGACCCTCCACAACTGGCCACCATTTTCTCCAGTTCTTGCTTATTCATAGATCCTCCACTTTCCAGAACACAAATCTGTTTCCCCTTCAAGAACGAGTCGGTTTGCTTTACTCCAGACAAATCCGCAGGTTTGTTGTGACTCGCTAGTCCGGTAATAGTGGAGAAATACCTAGCACCAGCCCCTTTCTTGGGTGAAGGTCCAAGAGACTTATCTTCTTCAGATTGGTAATGGTTCAGAGCTAATTTACCTCCACCTTCTTCTCTTAATTTGTGCAATTCGTCTGTAGTCATGATGTCTTGCCAGCTTTTATCATCTCTGATCATCTCGACTCTCGGGAAACGAAGAGTGTACTTTGCACCATAACTTTTAGTGTTGGAAACCTCAGCAGCTCGAACCTGAAATAAAAACAATAAATTAACATAGATATTCACATTCAAATGAAGAAAACATGACTATAAGGAATAGCTAAAGTACGGCACCTGAATTACAACACTCTTGCTGGGATCATACCAAACAGCTGGTTTATCTTTGAGGCACTCGACAACATTATCAGGTCTTTTTCTTACGGTACACCCGGACAACTTGTTACCAAGATCGGAAAGTTGTTCTGATGTGTAACCAGAGCCAACACGACAAACTGAAACTACTTTGGTGATCCTGTTACCTGAAACACATTAGTAAAATATAAACACTGTTGCAGCAACGAACTAATGTCAATTTTATAAATCAGCTGTTAAATGAAAAGTTAAAATTTTATTGAAAAAATTATACACAACGGGATTTTCATACTTTCGAGAGGGTAGCTAATTAAAATTAAAATTTGAAGGTAAGTTCTAGGAATCAGAAGGAGAAAATACTTCAATGCTGAGTATAAAAAACCTTCTTGAAAACAAATTAAAATGAGTTTAGAAAGTGTGATAGATTCTGAATCAGCCACAAGCTATGCCAAACTATTTCAAATAAGCCATTAAATGGCAAGTTAAAATGTATAAAGCTATAAAGTTACCGTCTGTGATAGATTCTGAATCAGCAGCCCCAATTAGAAAGTGAGACACAACTCCATGCTGACTTCCTTTGCCATAAAAACCACCAATGATCACAAGATCCATATCTGGAACCTAAAATAAAAAAAAACTATAAGGATACCATCAAAGTTATTTTTATAACCAGGAATTTGGTTCAGAGTGAGGTAAAATATTGTTGGAATAAAAATAATCTTTCAAGTATGGTGGATATTTATGGCTGACTCAGAAAATAAATTGCATTGCAACTTCTACGATTATTTACATGTAAAATCGCAGTGAAAATCAAACATTAAAACACGGAACATGACTTTTTTATCGCTATGTAACATAATCATACAGGGCTTTTAATAAGGCTTTTAATTAAATATCAAACAGTTTAATATTATTCTACTATTTTGTTTCTGAATAAGTACGTTCAAAATTTCAATGTTGCTTGACAGTTCAGTATAATTCTTTTATTGATTCTAATTAAGTATAATCCAATTTTCATAAGATAGAGAAAAGTTTCAGTATTAATCACTCACTAGTGACTCCACGTAGTCTGGTTTGACTTTAATCCATCCCGCAGTTCTAGCAGCTGGTTTATAAACAGAGTCTGGGTCTTTGATCACCAGCCCCTCTTCCCTCCTGTCTATGGCATCATTTAGAGCCTCTATCACATCCGATCTGAAAAGAGTAATGTTTTTAATAATGATAATAGAAGAGTATAATGCTTTGATAATGGAAGAGTAATGCTTTTAAAAAGATAATGGAAGAGTAATGCTTTTAAAAAGATAATGGAAGAGTAATACTTTAAAAAAGATAATGGAAGAGTAATGCTTTTAAAAAGATAATGAAAGAGTAATGCTTTTAAAAAGATAATGAAAGAGTAATGCTTTGAAAAAGATAATGGAAGAGTAATGCTTTAAAAAAGATAATGGAAGAGTAATGCTTTTAAAAAGATAATGGAAGAGTAATGCTTTAAAAAAAAATAATGAAAGAGTAATGCTTTAAAAAAGATAATGGAAGAGTAATGCTTTTAAAAAGATAATGGAAGAGTAATGCTTTTAAAAAGATAATGGAAGAGTAATGCTTTTAAAAAGATAATGAAAGAGTAATGCTTTTAAAAAGATAATGGAAGAGTAATGCTTTTAAAAAGATAATGGAAGAGTAATGCTTTTAAAAAGATAATGGAAGAGTAATGCTTTTAAAAAGATAATGATAGAGTAATGCTTTTAAAAAGATAATGGAAGAGTAATGCTTTTAAAAAGATAATGGAAGAGTAATGCTTTTAAAAAGATAATGAAAGAGTAATGCTTTAAAAAAGATAATGGAAGAGTAATGCTTTTAAAAAGATAATGGAAGAGTAATGCTTTTAAAAAGATAATGGAAGAGTAATGCTTTTAAAAAGATAATGGAAGAGTAATGCTTTTAAAAAGATAATGAAAGAGTAATGCTTTTAAAAAGATAATGGAAGAGTAATGCTTTTAAAAAGATAATTGAAGAGTAATGCTTTTAAAAAGATAATGGAAGAGTAATGCTTTTAAAAAGATAATGGAAGAGTAATGCTTTTAAAAAGATAATGGAAGAGTAATGCTTTTAAAAAGATAATGGAAGAGTAATGCTTTAAAAAAGATAATGGAAGAGTAATGCTTTTAAAAAGATAATGGAAGAGTAATGCTTTTAAAAAGATAATGGAAGAGTAATGCTTTTAAAAAGATAATGGAAGAGTAATGCTTTTAAAAAGATAATGGAAGAGTAATGCTTTTAAAAAGATAATGGAAGAGTAATACTTTTAAAAAGATAATGGAAGAGTAATGCTTTTAAAAAGATAATGGAAGAGTAATGCTTTTAAAAAGATAATGGAAGAGTAATGCTTTAAAAAAGATAATGGAAGAGTAATGCTTTTAAAAAGATAATGGAAGAGTAATGCTTTTAAAAAGATAATGGAAGAGTAATGCTTTTAAAAAGATAATTGAAGAGTAATGCTTTTAAAAAGATAATGGAAGAGTAATGCTTTTAAAAAGATAATGGAAGAGTAATGCTTTAAAAAAGATAATGGAAGAGTAATGCTTTTAAAAAGATAATGGAAGAGTAATGCTTTTAAAAAGATAATGGAAGAGTAATGCTTTTAAAAAGATAATGGAAGAGTAATGCTTTAAAAAAGATAATGGAAGAGTAATGCTTTTAAAAAGATAATGGAAGAGTAATGCTTTTAAAAAGATAATGGAAGAGTAATGCTTTTAAAAAGATAATGGAAGAGTAATGCTTTTAAAAAGATAATGGAAGAGTAATGCTTTTAAAAAGATAATGGAAGAGTAATGCTTTTAAAAAGATAATGGAAGAGTAATGCTTTTAAAAAGATAATGGAAGAGTAATGCTTTTAAAAAGATAATGGAAGAGTAATGCTTTAAAAAAGATAATGGAAGAGTAATGCTTTTAAAAAGATAATGGAAGAGTAATGCTTTTAAAAAGATAATGGAAGAGTAATGCTTTTAAAAAGATAATGGAAGAGTAATGCTTTTAAAAAGATAATGGAAGAGTAATGCTTTTAAAAAGATAATGAAAGAGTAATGCTTTTAAAAAGATAATGGAAGAGTAATGCTTTTAAAAAGATAATGGAAGAGTAATGCTTTTAAAAAGATAATGGAAGAGTAATGCTTTTAAAAAGATAATGGAAGAGTAATGCTTTTAAAAAGATAATGATAGAGTAATGCTTTTAAAAAGATAATGAAAGAGTAATGCTTTAAAAAAGATAATGGAAGAGTAATGCTTTAAAAAAGATAATGGAAGAGTAATGCTTTTAAAAAGATAATGGAAGAGTAATGCTTTTAAAAAGATAATGGAAGAGTAATGCTTTTAAAAAGATAATGGAAGAGTAATGCTTTTAAAAAGATAATGGAAGAGTAATGCTTTTAAAAAGATAATGGAAGAGTAATGCTTTTAAAAAGATAATGGAAGAGTAATGCTTTTAAAAAGATAATGGAAGAGTAATGCTTTAAAAAAGATAATGGAAGAGTAATGCTTTTAAAAAGATAATGGAAGAGTAATGCTTTTAAAAAGATAATGGAAGAGTAATGCTTTTAAAAAGATAATGGAAGAGTAATGCTTTTAAAAAGATAATGGAAGAGTAATGCTTTTAAAAAGATAATGGAAGAGTAATGCTTTTAAAAAGATAATGATAGAGTAATGCTTTTAAAAAGATAATGGAAGAGTAATGCTTTTAAAAAGATAATGGAAGAGTAATGCTTTTAAAAAGATAATGGAAGAGTAATGCTTTTGAAAAGATAATGGAAGAGTAATGCTTTTAAAAAGATAATGGAAGAGTAGTGCTTTTAAAAAGATAATGATAGAGTAATGCTTTTAAAAAGATAATGGAAGAGTCATGCTTTTGTTCTAGAAAGAAAATGTTACCTAATTTTATGAACAATAGAAGACTACGATTGAAGTGCAATTAGTCTAATTAAATATCATTTGAGAGTTAAGTTTCTAAGTGATATGGATAGATCCTTTGCCATCTTTATATAATCCAAGCACAGAATTTTGGGATTTAAAAATGGATCTGAAAAATCTAAGAAAATAACTAACACATAATGTGAAAATTGAGTAAAACAATCAATCAATTTTGATTATCTTATAACCACAGGTAGCTAACTTTGCACCACGTAATACATTCATTAGGTATCAATAGTAGCTATTTTCATTAATTAAAATAAACGTATCGAGATAGACTAATCATAATAATTCCTCATCTAAATTACTTATTGTGGGCTTCGGTGAATTTTGAAAGAATGACCCTTCCTTTCTGTTCCTTGAGAACACTTTTCAAAATGTTTTTTCTTTCTCTCAAAGGCAGGTTGGTGAGAGTTCTGCCGTTCAGATGGAGTATATCGAATGCACAGAAGCAGACTTGAACAGGACCATCTTCATGGAGATTCTTAACATCATAATGCTCGCCTGTGGACATCAAAAATGTCAGAAAAGATTGAACAACACTAAGTTTGTTCAGGATTTTCCTCAGAATTCAGGTGAAGTATGTTATCTTTAAATCAATTTTCAAGTTAAAGGTCCTCTCCAGGCTCCGAGAAAAAAATGAGTTTATTACATAATATTATAGAACTAAGGTCTACGATCATTATTCTGCAAACCGCATACAATTCGGTTCAATATTTATTTTATAATTTGTTTTTAAAGTTTTTTAATACTCTGTGAGCAACAATTGAGCGAATCACTAATCTGATGCTCAAGAAGAAGATTCTACACTCTTTGTTTTCATTACAAATTTGAATTTTATTAACAAACCATGCGTTTTCGGCCTTTATTTAAATTATTTAAGATATTAATTGTTTTCTAAAGTATATAAACGTTTCTATTATAAGGTCATTCAATTTTATACCTTTACACGAATATTAAATGGATTTATTAAACCTAATACCTAGTTGACAATCAAAACAAATGGTGTACATTCTTTTTCTTCAGGCTGAAAATTTCTTAAATTAGTAAGTCGGAAGTAAAATAGGTTTTGATTTTAAAAATCTTTAAAAGTATATAAAATTAAAAATATGCTACCAAATTCGATGCAGTTTGCAGCAAAATGATAGGGAACATTAGCCTCGATAAATAAAGCAATAAAAAATTTGGCTTGGAGGTGACCTTTAAGGTATATTTCACATTACTTTGAATTGTTGCGTAATTTAAGTAGCTAGCTAGATACCGTTGATGTTCTCTATATTCACAAACATATTATTCTTTTTCTAACTTTTCGATTAGAATGATATTCTATAAACCACTTTCTGGAAATGTTATTCTTGAGTTATCTGTTCAACTTGAAATCCATCCACCTAATTTTTCCTTTGTTTAACAAAATACTAAAAACTAAACGATATAATAATCTAAGAATATTAATGAAACAATGAACTAATTTATTCATGAGAACTGTGGAAAGTTTACACTTAATATGAATTAAATTATTGCATAAATGGGTATGTAATTTTTACTCTCTCTGTAAACATTGACTTCTGAAGAACAAAAATAAGCTTATAGGGCAACATATCTAAAAAATAATGTTATGAACTATAATTCAAATATGTATATAACTAGCTACGTATTTATATGTATATAAATAGCTACGTATTTATTTCTACACAAAGCTCTGAAAGAACATGTCTTCTAAGGGTTTTGAATTTCTATAATTGATCACTTCACCATCTAACCGAATAGTAGTTTTCTATATCCTTATTTATTTTATTCAAAGCAGGCCTAGCTCTTTTATTTGCTGATTGTACCCTCATAGGCCTTAGTTTTAGTATCTCCTGCCTAAACACTAAGTTTTAAGAAGAATTGGCGCGACGCTAGTGGGGGTAGGACATAATCATATAGCTACTGTTCTACCCTCTATTCCGATAATTCTCATAACCATATTTGCTAAACAGTGTATTTTTATATTTGTGCCTTTAGTAAAAGTGAACCAGAAATAAAGCCCTTTCATTTCCTGTGTAATTGATAGACATTAATTAAATCTTTTACTGAATTATGGAAATGAAGAAATTAAGAATGAACAATTGATTCTTAAGAGATAAATTCGCATAAAATCCCATTAAAAATTGAAAGTCTAAGAGTCAATTCTCAAACCCCAAGAGTGATCATATCAATAAGATAAATTTACTTTATCAATATTAGAGTTAAAATATCAATGGTCACCTTTAGGTATGATGACACTGTGTTCTTTGTGCCAACACACCACCTCCCCATCCAAAATGACTTCCTTGACATGGGCCCCAAAGAGGGGAGACAGGTGAGGGGTCAGGGAACCACTGGAGCAGTCCCGCCCAAAATTGCCAGTGAAATCGAATCCATTTCTGTGAATTGAGGAAGAACAAATAATTTACGTTACTGGATTAATTTGATAATAATGAATGATAAAATAAATTATAATAGTAGGTGCATTAAAATATTGTTAATATTCATATATTTAAACTTTATAGTAGTTTCGCTGATTAAAATTCAATAATTTAAAGTAAAGTTTAATAAATTAAATAAATAGTTAGCTAATAATACTACACTAGAAACAGGATAACTTATCGTGAAAGTTATATTGAATTATTGGTAGCTACAATAATTTATAGTTCGTCAAAACTGTTCTTTGAAAAAACGAAATAGCTGATAAACAAAATGTCCATTTTTCTTCTCATTCTCCTTTATTAGCATATATGAGTCACGTATTTACAGCTGATGTCAACCAAAATTACAAACACAATAAATAAATTCCTAAAGGCAAGACTAATGGCCACAAACTGATCAAATAGAGAGATAAATTCAAGGCTGTTGATCTTAGGGTTAACTACATATAAAAGAGAGAAAAAATACACCCACACCAGTCAGTTACAAAAGAAGATCTTTATAGTAAAACATTGGGTGAGAATTATTAGACAATAAATAGAAGAATTATCTTTTTCAACAGTGATAAATAGTGTCAGACTTAAGTATAATAGCTTAGCTACTTAACTATTAGTTAAAATTACAACTTTGTAAGTGTAAGAATGAGAAAAGGCAAACTAGAGTCGATTAAAAAATATTACTCCAGTTGGTATTAAAATTATCAAATCTATATAAAATTAAATTAATTAATATTAGTATTAATAATTAGTATTAAATTATCAAATCTAGCTATATACACTACGTGCCACACTTTTGTGCAGATCACACATTTTGCTGTAAAATGAGTATAACTCATCCAAATCCATTGAAATTTTCAGTAGACACTTGTCCAATACAGATGTAACATGCCAAGAAATTTCAAATGCCTGTGATACTTATTGGTGAATTGACAAGGATTTTTCCTAAAAAGGTATAATATCAGAGTACCACGCTCTTGTGCAGGAGGATAAAAGTGCTTATATAACGTTCAAAAACAATTTTATTTAACTTAAAAAGTGTTATTTATATGCAGGAGCTACAAGAGTGCAAATTTAATTACTTCGAAAATACAAAATTAATGAAATTATAACAAAAACTGCATTTTAATTATTAATACCCAGTAAAACCTCCCCTCTTGTCAACGAACCTCAAAAGACGTCTATCCATGGAGCTAGTCAACTTATTTATAGTATCTGGTGTTATCTTCTCACAGATTTTCTCAATTTCCCTCCAGAGGTCCTCCTTGTTTGTGAATTGACGTCCTCCCGCATACAACTTTTGTTTTAATATGGACCAGAGGTTTTCAATTGGATTTAAATCCGGTGAGAGGCTGGGCCAGACCATCAATTTATCATCCGAGAACTTAAGAGTTTCCAGGTAACTGCGGGTGGCTGTAGCTGCATGGGACGGGGCGTTATCATGCATGAAAATGATCTTTTTCTTGAGTGCAGCTGGTTGCCTCTTCAGCCACGGAACAAAATTGTTCTTCAAAAAGCTAATATAATTAGCTGACGTGATTTTAACGCCCTCTGGTACACGGAAGGGTCCCACCAATCTGTCTCCAAGTATTCCAGCCCACATCATAACACCTCCTCCTCCTTGTTGACGACGAATCCTCTGAGGACGAGAAGAGCCATGGGCAGTCCAACACTTTGCCCAACCGTCAGGGCCGTCAAGAGTCGCTCGCATCTCATCAGTGAAGAGCACAGTCTGGAAGTCTGTCTTGAGATACTTCTCAGCCCAAGAAACTCTTGCTTTCTTGTGTCTCCTTCAAAGGAGGCCTGATAACGGGTGAAACATGAGAAGCCATACTTCTCAAGATCCTGCAACGAGTGGTTTTGGGGACTTCCTCCATACCTGCAATCTTGAAAATTTCCCCACTTGTGGCAGTGAAGTTCCTCTTGAGTTCCCTCTTGATCCTGGACAAGTTCCGCCTGGTTGCTACTTTCCATTTACCCTTATCCTTACGAGTGAGATCATCAATAAATTTCTTCACTGTACGTGGGTCACGACCGATTTCAGTGGAAATAGACTTTGCATCATGTCCCTCAGCCAGCATGGATAGTATCTTACTCTTTTCAGAGTCAGAAAGACACGGGCGGCGACTCATTTTCAATATTTAAAAATGTGAGGACAACAAACACAAAGAGCGTAGCACGGTTAAATAATGTAAAAATTGATCATACTCGGTTAATAAACAACAGATTACCTTCAAATTTTATACATAACCTCCTAGTGAGGGTTTCCATATTAACTTCAAATTTCATTCTATTTCATTGATTTTTACTCATTTTATCCCAAAATTTGTGATCTGCACAAAAGTGTGGCACGTAGTGTAGTGTAAGGAATATCTGAAGATAATTTTGGTAGAAATGGTATAAAATTAGTTCCCAATCACCATTTATTTTATTGGGCTATCAATAATGATTAGATTGCTACTGGTATTAAAAGCATAGCAAGTGAATTTCATGTATTATTTTCAGATTTGAACAGAATGGCTTCAACAACTAAGACTCTCTTCATTGTTTTTCTACTCATTTCCATTCACACCATGGAAAGCTCATCTCGAACAATAAACACTGAGATGGATGAACCAGCAGCACGGATGGATCTGGAAACCAGGGCCATCATAACCATGACAGGTTGCCCTGCTGGACTCTTGCCTGACTTTGCCGGACGGTGCAGAAAAGCGGTTCTATTTAAATGAAGCCGATTCGTAATATTTTTTATCACATGGGAGAGTTATGGTTTGACTTTAGTTTAAATAAGGTAGCTAGCTATACGCAAGGTAGTGTTGTATTTTCAAAAAATTTAGCTGGTAATTGTCTATTAGCTACATACTAATGAAAAATGGGAATTAAAGTAAAAGATTGATATAAAATATGACTGGTGTTTCTAATCCTTATCTTATGAATTATGATAGAAATATTGCAATACTTAAGGATAATGATTTATTTCAAAAGTTATTAAAAGATTGAAAGCTATTAAAGTGTTCCTAGTATTTACACAATAAGCTGATATTCCTCTATTGCTTATGTTTTATATTATATTATGATATTGTTAACGGACCGCACGTTGAACTATCTTGGGACTATTTATTTCTGCAGACTAGTTTGTATCTATTGACTATTAAATACTATTGATGGTTTATTTTTATTGTCCTTTTATTGATAGCTATATTGATAGGAAAGGTTCAAGTATATCAGAAAGAGTGCATGTATTTTTTATTAGTTACTATTGATTATGAAATAGATAAATGATTGGTTGACAAGGTTTATGTTAATGTTTAAGAGTGTACATTTGAGGCCTGGAAAACATGACTAATTAGAATTGACTATAACATTAATATATACAAATAATACATAAATATTCATACACACATACCCTGGCATGTCTCCTATCCTTAGCTTAATTATTCTATCCATACACTTATACCATTGGATAAATTATATTCATTATTTATCCTGCAAAAATATGAATGACATAATACTATTAATAGTCGCACAATAATAAAACCTATCTGCTGACCACTTGACCTGTAATGAATATTTGTATTCCCGCCCTTACTAAAATTAGTTTTACCTACTCTTTAATTATTCTAAATTTATCAACTACCATCACCTGAACAGGTATCAGCATTTTATTGTTGTTAGTTTTCAGTTTTTACTGAGACTTTTAATTAAGGTATCCTATTACAATATAAACGAACAAGATATGATTTAATATGTTTACATATAGCTAGCTATGCAGTAAAACCAATGGAGCACACAAGATAAAATATGCAATAAAACAAAACTAATGTCTAAAGTTCTAAACCTTGGCCTTGTTTATTTTATCAACTATTTACCGAATAGTAGTTGGCCACAAGTGTACCAAAACCTAAGAGGGGACATCTAGTGTCGGTAACATATGTCCCAATACGTGGGGACGTGTTAAACAATAAAAAGTTAAGCAGCTAGAAAGCTACATTTAGCTACTTCTTCAGGTAAACAATGTAGTGATCATTTAGAAACCCACCTTGAGAAGTACATATATTGAGTGCCTTTCTTGTGAAGCTGAGATCTCTCGCCATCGAACTTATCTTCTACGATGTATGTCTTGTTCTTCATCTGTGCCTCGACTTTTTCGAGCAAAGCTCTCTCCGCCAACATTGGACGGAAAGGAGAAAAGAGAGACACTTCAATTTCGTGAAGACGAACCAACGGATCACGAAGCGTTGTGCATACCTGAAGTGAGGTGTGTGAAGTTGTGAAATATGAACTACACTATTACAATTAAAATAAAAAGAACAGAACGTACAACAGTTGAAACAATTATACAAAAATAAAAGAGTTAGTAACTGATATAGCTAGCTATTATATTATTCTACCATGTTAAAAATGAAAGCTAGATATTTCTATTCAAGTACTAAACACTTCACTTTTATAACTATTAAATTTATTTTTAAAAATTGCATTTTCCATTCTCTAGGAGAATTGGTCAGCCTGGCTATAGACAAGAAATATCAACTATTCAACTTCATAGAATATTTTCAGATAACCACATCAAATGGCTACCTATAGTAACAAATTTATCGCATTTTTTATTTAACTATAGGATGCACAGTAACATCAGAAAAATAATATCTATATAGATTATAGAGTTCCTTGATTTATAACAATTATTTATTAGTGTCGGTAATACAATCAGTAAAATCAACTAGCTAGCTATGTTAAGAAATATTTTCAAATAGCTAAATAGCTATCAGTTTGCCACTCTTTTTTTTTAACTAAATAGCTATCAGTTTGTCACTTTTTTGTAGTTAAATAGCTATCAGTTTGTCAAATTAGGTGTGAATGGATGAAACTAAATTTCATGTACTTCATTGGATGATAGATCTAACTTTTCACCAGATGTCTGATTGATATAAGGAACAGTATTTACAATTAGCTAAACAGTGACATAATTTTCTTAATATTAAAATATTTATGATATTTAACTGGTAGCTAGCTACTTAATTTGTAATACATCATCATTGCAATATAAAGCCAAAGCCATCTTACTTTTAGCCAAGATAGAAGTTGTGAAATTATTTATTAAATACATTGTCAGATTTCTACCAAAAATTCACTAAAGTTTATACTAGCATCTTTATATATAACAGCCAAAATTTACATTTTCATAGAGGCATTTTCTAAGTAGCTACAGGTTTAAAATTTGTGTAGTTAGAAGTTTCTAGCAATTCTATAGCTAGCTATTAGCTACATATATGAAATATTGAATAGCTAGACAAATGTAAATATCTAATAGCTAACAACTATACTGAACAGCAATCCATAAATTGTCACCTTTCTCAGATTATTATTAACATCATAGAAATCCTTAGCATCAGGATGCCAAGCAGCAAAAATAGCAGACTGACCAAGTCCTAGATGCATGTCCTTCAGTAGAACTCTGATCAACCATTTCTGCTCCTGTGCTGACATCTTTCGTAACAAATCTGACATGGTATTTGTAACTGCATCTGAGAAAATATGAATACTGTCAGAAAACTACACAAAACATCAGGTAGGCGTAAAGAAATATCAAAATAGTGACAAGCACAGATCAGCAATTAATTCATAAATACTATGATAAAAACAGAGCAATTATTTGCATCACTAGCTAACCATTTGATTTTGCAGCATGGTCTTCAGCAATTGAAGACAGATAATTATTGATCTCCTCTAGAGTCAAACTTTCATCAGTGGGACATCGATTTTTCAGTACATAATAAGCCACTTCAGCAAAATCACCAACAGCACTTCCACCCGCAGTCTTGGGTCTCCTGAAAAATGAGGATTGATTAAAAATGGACAATAAATTTCTACAACTAATCCTTCAGTTAATTCATGTTGTTGACTATTCAATCAATTAGCTAGCTAACTATTTCACTGATGAAAACATGAAAAACAGCATTTATAGATATTCATTTATTTAGTATCTATTTGATCACTATTTGATAGTATTCAAACAGTGATAAAAAAGGCTTAAAAGGTTTTTCTTAGTAAAAGCTTGAGAGTATCAAATCATTTTTTTTTTACTTTCCTTTTATGTAAATGCATATAGCTAGCTATTGTAAAATGTTTTCGCTGTATCATTTTATACTTTATAGCTATTGGAAGCAATTAGTCTATTTAATGTATTAGTAACCATCTGAATTATGTCAAGAAAACCAATAATAGCTTCAGTTATATTGCTAACTTATTAAAAGGATCTCACAATCAATAATATCTAACTAACTATTAGATTTAAAGATTTATCAACCTATAATTCAGAAGTTTCACTGCATCCGGTGAATCTTTTTTTATTGTAAGGATCTTGATGTAGAGATCAGCAAGCTTCTTCTCTTTTACTCCATAAGCACCTCTCTCTTTGTCCAAAGCTGGGAGAAGAATACGAAGAACAGGAAAGAAGCTGTCTTCCTGAATTGAAGCAATAAAAATACTTGGTAAACATCAAGACGTGTGAGAATAAAAATCCTTTTGATGTAAAAAAATGAAGTTATAGACACTTACCGACATCACTATAGAGATTAGATATGTAGGTACCTACATCAAAGAAACTGAAGGTAGCTAGCTTATTGAGTCAATAATATTGAAATTATTTCAAAGAGTGAATTTCAATATTTAAAAGCACAAATTTTCATTCCCATCACTTACAATATCAGGAAACTCCCTCTTTTGCTTCTGTAACATTAGTCTGTAAGAGTCCATGAAATTTGTCAGCACTTCTTTCTTCATTGATCTTTTAGCGACTCTAATTTTATCAAATAGAGAGCACATTTGGGCCCACTTGACACTGGTACATACTTTAGTGGAACTCATTTTGCTATATTATGTGAATTAGCTGAAAAAGCTTAATAAGTACAAATCAAACGGTCATATGACACATATATATATGATAATAAAGTAAATCTACTAGACAACTACTATATATAACTGTAAAAAAAGTCTGAATTTCAAGTAATAATGTTGCTACTAACTAGATATGGCTATTTCCAACATTAAACAGTCCATTGATTTACCTGAGATAGATGATGGAAATTCAGTAGGTAGCTAATTTGAGAGACAAATTCATATAGAAAAGTAAATAATAGCAGTTCCTGCAGTTCCAGTTTGCATTGTTTTCTCTGTGTACTTAACATGTAGCTAAACATGGAATTAATTAACTTCTGCTCATAAAAAATCTTCAAAAAAGTCCTTAGAAATTGATATTGGTTGGGTTGTTCAACTTATCAGATATCACTTTGCAAATTGCAGTATATACATGGTGTCCAAAAAAACCGATACCCAAATTTTAATAACTGTAATACAAAAACTATTAAACATACAAAAAAATTTGAAATCACATTTTGTGTATCAACATTTGTTTCATATCTGAAGAAAATATTATATGAATATATCCAACAGTTTTCTTTACACAGTATTTTTAGTGACTGATACCAAAAACTAGTTTGCCCACTTTTGGTTTAACTTCAAATTTTAGGATATTAAAACCATGTTTTTAATAATTTTCAACAGTTTATTAAAATTATTTACTACAAAAACGTTATTATAACAATAAAAGGCGTTTATCATTATGCAACCGAAAAAAAAATCAAACTGTTCCTCCTTTTAATCGTTTCAGGTGATCTGGTGGGCCATTCGATACAATGATTCAAGGCGATAATGCGTATTACCGAATAGCTCATTTAGTTTTTCTTTACAGCAACAGGTCTGAACCCGTCCTGAACCAACCAGGTTAAATTGATTCTGTTTCCATGTATTTCTTGAAGTCTTGGAACAATTCTATCATTTATTAGATCAAGGTATCTATCTTCATTTAAATCATTTTTGTGAAAATAAGGACAGACGATACGGCCAAGTCGGCCAGTGCTACCTAGTCCAATCCACACACAGACTTTCTCACGGAATTCTTACGTCAAAGTTGAAAGTAGGATGTTGGTTCTTCAATGAGAATGTGCGAATGTTATGAATTATAATAATTTATTTTGCTATTCAAATGAAAAGCAGTCTCATCAGCACCAACCACATTACCTCCAACAAACCGGACATTTCTTTGCTAAAAACAAGGACAAAATTCAGCCGCCAAGGAAGATCGGTATCTAGGTTTTTGTTTCGCTTGTGCATCTTGTAAGGATGTCAATTCAAAGTTAAGGTTACAATTCTGTCGAGTGTAGATCTAGTAACATCTAATCCACTTTTTATTGCAGTGATTCGCAAATTTTCTGTAGTGCTTCTTGAACAATTCAAACTGTGAAATAAGTTTTTCACTGAAAGTGGGCAAGCAGGTTTTTGGTGTCGGTCACTAAAAATACAGCTAAAAGAAAACTGTTGAATTGATTCATCTAAATATTTGTACAGAGATAGAAAAAATGTTGAGAAACAAAATGTGATTTTCCAATTTTTTGTAAGTTTAATATTTTTTGAATTACAGCCTTTGAAATTTCGGTATCATTTTTTTGGGACACCCTGTATAGATAAACTTTCAATGACTCAGAGACAAATCTGTGCGCAAGCACCAGATTATATTAAATAGTTTACTTGGTGATATATCAGCTGCATTATCTTCTCTCTGGAATGAATATTCTTGCAATATTGGAATACAAATTCCTACGAGCTAGTTAGCTACAATTAATTTGAGAGGGAAAATTAAATTGGGAAAAATGTGGAGAGGAATAGCAAAATTATGAAAAATGTTGCTAGAGTTTTTTCAGATTTTGGGAAGAGTATCAAAGGAGTTTAGTGCAACAAATACAGATTGGCAGCTGGCCTGAGTAGCCCGACTTAAGAAATTTGATAATCTGAGCAGTGAGAAATATAATGTGAAAAAAATCCATGGACCAGTCATGCTTTAAAGTAAGGACAAAAAATAAGTCGATTAAATGAGAATGCAACCAGTTTTTTCTATTTATTCCTATCTAGATTAATGGTAACGTAGCGCTTTGTTATGATTTCGCCGATCAGCTGTTCAAACTATAAACGCCAGAATGGTTCGGCCTGATCAACTATAGATGGCCTTAGTTATGTTGGAATTTTAGTTTAAATGTATTACACACTCTTTATATGTTTAATGTTAACTTCCTGTTAGACTAGCTCAGCTATATTAATTACCTATTGTTTAAATAACAATCTATTACTTTTATGAGAAACGGATTTAAGGTTTAAAGTCCATTACAGTTCTGGTGCGTGTTAAATACCACCGCATGTAAATTCTTAAGTTAGTCTGTCTTTTACATTACTCAGAGAGAGATGTGATTCACTCATCTCTCTAATATTCTTCTAACTGTATAACATATTACTCTTTAAATAAACTCTATGTCTTAACGTTGTTAACCCACTGTACTTTAACCTAATTCTAACAGGTTATGGGCCCAGTGAATGATAAGAGTTTATAAATCAAATTATGTTTAAATATATTTAGAAGTTTATTACAGTAATCAAGTGAAACGAAGTACAGTGAAAAAAGTGTTAAACTAAATGACACATATACGCACGAACGTTTGTGTAAGCATATCTTGCTAATGCGCTATTGAGGTCAATAATACGGTACTGACTGCTATTGCGATATGTACTTGTTTTTTATCGTATAATTATTTATTATTCTGTGCGGAAGAGGTGTCAAGAGAGGTCACAAATTACCTTTAAATCTGTGACCTTATCCTTTGGTAAACAGTCTTTCAACAAAAGGTTCTTGCGAACTAAGATTTGTGTTGCTGTTCCAATTTGAATAATTACTAATTATATTCTGTGAAGTTATTCTTATGAATTAGAATAATTATTCCTGAGTAAATATCAATTCAGTTAAACAGTAAATCAATTTAACTGCTTTGTTTGTTTATGTTTGTTAAGTATTGAATGATAATAAATACTTGAAAACATGTCTTCAAATAAGTTACCGGGGATTGTTCCCCTAGACGGAAATAATTACCCCACATGGAGGGTACAAATGAAGATGTATCTCTTAAGAGAGAAACTGATGGATATTGCTGATGGATCTAAACCAGTTCCAACAGATTCCGCTTCAACTGAGCTTAAGGCTGCCTATGCAACTAACAAGAATAAAGCTCTGGCAGATATAGTACTATCTATTTCACCGGATCAATTGTACTTAGTTGGACAACCCACGGATCCACACGCTGTCTGGACCACCCTTCAAGAAACGTTTCAGAAAAACACGTGGGCGAACAAATTTCGTCTGAAGAAGAAGCTTTACAACTTAAAATTGAAATCTCCCGAACTACTCAACTCCCATTTGAAAGAACTAACTGAAGTTTTTCAAGAGCTTGCCTTGTTAAATCAAGTGATCAGTGAAGAGGATAAAGTTATTTGTCTCCTATCATCACTACCAGAGCAGTTTGAAGTGCTTGTTACTGCACTTGAAGCTCAGACAGACATCCCTAAATGGATTACCATAGCTGACACACTCCGGAGAGAAGCTGAAAAGTTGAGTATTAAATCCAATGATGGTTTGGCATTATCAAATACTCAGATTGATGCTGCAGTAAATAAACAGTCAATCAAGTGTCATTTTTGTAAAAAATTAGGACACGTGAAGAAAGACTGCTTTAAATTTAAACGGTATTCTCAAACTAACAGAACTCAAAATCAGCCAAATGGTATAAACGAATGTAACCTTTGATGAATCAGTTTCATCTAAGATTGAGTCCCCTCAACTGATTGAGACCCCTACCTCTCCACTGGTGTTCCCTTCAGAAGATTCAGAACCTGCAGGGCCTGAGAATCAAACTCCTGACAATAATCCTCCCTGAGGCGCAACCTGTAGCGTCAGACCGGGTGGCTTTGCGCACTTCAACATTCCGGGTGAAGTTGCGCATCGATAATTGACGGTGAATGCGTGAAAATATTTCAAATCTGACAACACCATTGGAAAGAGCAGCTCTTAAACCCCCTAGTGCAAAAATTTCACGAAAATCGTAAGAGATTAGGTATAGATACTAAGTGTTCAAACAGAGACCTATGTTTTTTATGGCAAAATAATTATTTTGGACTAGAATCGAATCTCCGCAAACTATGCTGTAGTGTTGATAATTATGCTCCAATTTGATTGCAATTTACGTTGAATACGCATAATTTACTGCAGATTAACGTCATGTAAGATGATTTTAATAATAATTATAAATTATTGAGATATAACCAATATACTAGATGCGCAACATCACCCTGGGAATATTTTAATTCACGGGTGGACTTGCGCACATTTATTAATAAAGTTAAAGAGCTCTTATTCATTAATAAACCTGTGATATTCATCCCCGATACTCCTATATCACGGCAATTCCACAGCAGACTCACGGCAGTTGCACAGCAGCCTCGCCCTCACGGCAATTGCACTGCAGCCTCGTCCTCACGGCAATTCCACAGCAGCCTCGCCCTCACGGCAATTCCACAGCAGCCTCGCCCTCACGGCAATTCCACAGCAGCCTCGCCCTCACGGCAATTCCACAGCAGCCTCGCCCTCACGGCAATTCCACAGCAGCCTCGCCCTCACGGCAATTCCACAGCAGCCTCGCCCTCACGGCAATTCCACAGCAGCCTCGCCCTCACGGCAATTCCACAGCAGACTCACGGCAATTCCACAGCAGACTCACGGCAATTCCACAGCAGACTCACGGCAATTCCACAGCAGACTCACGGCAATTCCACAGCAGACTCACGGCAATTCCACAGCAGACTCACGGCAATTCCACAGCAGACTCACGGCAATTCCACAGCAGTCTCACGGCAATTCCACAGCAGTCTCACGGCAATTCCACAGCAGTCTCACGGCAATTCCACAGCAGTCTCACGGCAATTCCACAGCAGTCTCACGGCAATTCCACAGCAGTCTCACGGCAATTCCACAGCAGTTTCACGGTAATTCCACAGCAGTCTCACGGCAATTCCACAGCAGTCTCACGGCAATTCCACAGCAGTCTCACGGCAATTCCACAGCAGACTCACGGCAATTCCACAGCAGACTCGCGGCAATTCCACAGCAGACTCGCGGCAAATCCACAGCAGACTCGCGGCAATTCCACAGCAGACTCACGGCAATTCCACAGCAGACTGACGGCAATTCCACAGCAGACTGACGGCAATTCCACAGCAGACTGACGGCAATTCCACAGCAGACTGACGGCAATTCCACAGCAGACTGACGGCAATTCCACAGCAGACTGACGGCAATACCACAGCATACTCACGGCAATACCACAGCATACTCACGGCAATACCACAGCATACTCACGGCAATACCACAGCATACTCACGGCAATACCACAGCATACTCACGGCAATTGCACAGCAGACTCACGGCAATTGCACAGCAGACTCACGGCAATTGCACAGCAGACTCACGGCAATTCCACAGCAGACTCACGGCAATTCCACAGCAGACTCACGGCAATTCCACAGCAGACTCACGGCAATTCCACAGCAGACTCACGGCAATTCCACAGCAGACTCACGGCAATTCCACAGCAGACTCACGGCAATACCACAGCATACTCACGGCAATTCCACAGCAGACTCACGGCAATACCACAGCATACTCACGGCAATACCACAGCATACTCACGGCAATTCCACAGCAGCCTCACGGCAATTGCACAGCAGCCTCAGCAGCAGTGTTGGAATTTTAGTTTAAATGTATTACACACTCTATATATGTTTAATGTTAACTTCCTGTTAGACTAGCTCAGCTATATTAATTACCTATTGTTTAAATAACAATGTATTACTTTTAAGAGAAACGGATTTAAGGTTTAAAGTCCATTACAGTTCCGGTGCGTGTTAAATACCACCGCATGTAAATTCTTAAGTTAGTCTGTCTTTTACATAACTCAGAGAGAGATGTGATTCACTCATCTCTCTAATATTCTTCTAACTGTATAACATATTACTCTTTAAATAAACTCTATGTCTTAACGTTGTTAACCCACTGTAATTTAACCTAATTCTAACAAGTTAGTCACTCATAACATCTTGCGATTGAAGTGTTTACTTTTAATTAATTAGATAACATCCCAGACTGTATTTTGTGGTAAATTCCACTGACTTGTCGGTGGAATTTTTTCCCCTCAGAAAATAATATTCTGGCAAAGTCGGTGGATTTTTAGCTATTTATTCTTATGTTGCCACTAATTTTTGGTGGATAAATGAGCAAAATGTTGGTGGATCAGCCAAATTAATGGAAATTTATGGTTGATTTTTTTTCAGCTTTTTGAAAAAGTCAATGGAATTTTGTGCACCAAATACAGACTGGATAACATCCATTAGAGCAAGCCACAGTCACACAACGATATTTTGATATAGGTATAATTGTGAATAAAGATAGATGTCAAGAGAGAGCAAAAAACCCTCGCAAATCATATTCTCAAGGCGGAACGAGCAGTACAGCACACCTCCCCTCACTACGTCACTCTAGCCACTGAAGCCACATACCAGTAAAGTAGAAGATGTCCCAATACAGTCATTTTAAATATCTAGCGACTGATGGCACGTCTAAATGGTAAGTGCATGACGTTTCAATCATTCTAAGTTTCTAACTACATTCGCTATTGCATTGTTTCTGATGTTATTATTAGGTATATTTTATGATATCTCCTAATGCGAAAATTATATTCTTGTGATGGTAAATGTTCATATTCCCTTATTGTTTAAAAATATTCATATATAATCTCATAATTCATTTTTCTATAATTTGAACTTGTTCTGTTTTGATGTAGTTCACTGTTCACGCCATAAACCAAACATTCCGCTGCAGAGTATGGGAAGAAAAGGTTGTCTGTTATTATTGCTCTCGAAATTACAACAGTCGTTAATATTATAGAGCTGCGTGTATAGTATACTTCAAACTATTTCAATCAATGCGTACCTATAACTTCATAGTGTTTAGTTTTAAAATAACAGCTGAAATCTTGGGACAGATAACTAATACCTATTCCAATAAATACATATAGCTACCTAGGTAGATACATGACCAATAGCCCATGTTTCAAAGTGTGGCAGGAAAGTCGCCAGTTTAGTGTGAAAATGGATCCAGGTCACCACATGGCACATTAAAGAAGAAACTTGACTTCCTAGTGAAGATTTTACACTTGAAAACATCCTTATGCTTCATGTCTGATGCATGGGCATCTTTTG
>CANNZV010000547.1:81623-342861 GCA_947561585.1 Caprella mutica
CTAATTCAATAGTTAGGTATTAAACCTAAAACTGTACAGTTTTAACCTCAACTACTAGCATACTGTTACATTCCAAATTATATCTTTTATATTTATAAATATCTCGAATATATTCTTTTGTGATGATAATTTTTCATTTAATCTAACAATCTTATTACTAATCAAAACTAGTTATTTTAGCGGTAGCTAAACGTACGCTAAAAGCCCATTCATTGCACGATTGCGAAGGTCTACTTTAGTTTGCAAGCTAATTAATCAATTTATATGAAGAAATATTCATCAAAATTGTACTGAATATATTCATACAGTACTTTATTCAACATTGCTTTGAATTTTATTGGATTACAGCATCTAAAACTCGATTATAATGGTTAATTTGAAGAAAACATGACGTGAAACGCAACTACTCCATGTTAGGGGAGGGTGGTCATCAATGGGACACCGGGAACAATGGGACATGCTGAATAACTTTTTTATTTGAAGGTAATTTTTAACAAAATCTTAGTGGTAAATTTGGCACACTTCAGTGCATTCACTCGCATTGCATTCAGCGGTTGGGGTGCAGTCAGCCCTGTGTAAAAGCGAAACGTGTTTTAGGGGTGATAAAACTAAATATTTCGTACTTTGTTTCAATTGTTATAAATCGGTAAATTTAACTTATGATGCTTACGGCATTTTTACATGATATTAAGTAATATGTAAAATATGATCATTTGAAAGGATTGCCTTTATACTTTTGTAGTTGAGCCGCTATACCCATATATTTTCAAAATGGCGTCATGGTGATCAAAGGGACAGAAAATTTGGTTAACAATGGGACAGTGCCTTATTGTCAACCAAACTGTCTAGTTACTCCATATGAATCAATATATCTATTTTTTTGGTACAATAACGTGAACTGTAGCTTCAGGGCTTCTTGTAGAAACAGAGCTTCCAGTTGAAGCGTGACTTTCGATCATGTTCAAGGGCTTTAGCAATCTGAGGTCATCACAAAGCACTACATAGAGAACAAATTTCACTAATAAAAGAAAAAGACGGAGCATGATTGCAACGGATACACCAGAGAAAGAAGAGCTTTTTGCTGGTGCCACTAAGGATAAGGCCTTCGAAATCACTTCATAAAGTATCTGACGTAGATGGCCTGTGAACTATTGTTCTTCGTCTGGTATATAACTCTTAATCTAACTGATCCATTCGTCTGAAGAATTCAAATCTCCACCGAAAATGCTGAAAATGAAGATTTATGCACTTGTAGAATTTGAGGCGACTTCTAACACGTATTCTGTTGGCCAAAAGCATGAAAAAGATAAATACGAAATATTGATGTTTGGCGAAGATTCAAGTGCAATGAGCTTAATTTTCCAAATGTTCCTGACATGGCTTCGGTGAAGTTAGAAGACATTAAACTGATATTATATGAACTAACTAAGTGTGGGACAACATAAAGAGATAATTCGAACTTGAAATTTTTACCATAACCTCAACAATATACAAGTTTGATAAACTGTCCCATCGTTCACCAGGGCATGTCCCATTGTTCACCAGTGCTGTTATACAATGGGACAACCTTTTTTTTGTTTTTATTTAATTTTTTTCTAGTCAACAGAATATGTGATAGCATTCGAGTTGGTTTCATTTTATAAAGGAATATCTATATTACACATGGATTTTTTATTTTTCATATTATGCCCATAGTAAATGAAATATCAATCTTTCTGTGTTTTTTGTCCCATTGATGACCATCCTCCCCTATACATAGCGAATAATTCGGTTTGTTATGACCGAGTATATCAGCTGGTAAAACTATAGACGCCGAGGTGTCCGGCCTGATGAACTATAGACGGCTTTGATAGTATCCAGAGACAGTAGAATGCGGCGATGAGGAGGATGTTGGGGGCGAGCAGGGGGGTGGCGGTGGCTGGAATGAGAAGAGATTTAGGAATTAGTACAGTTAGGAACAGGGTTGCCAGGGGGAGACTGCAGTACATGAGGAGAGTAGAACAGGGAGATAATGAGATGCTGAAGAGAGTGATGGGAATAGCTAAAAGGAAGGGTAGTGAATGGGTGAAAGAAACAAGGAAGGGTATGAATTGGGGAAGCATTGAAGAAGAGGAGCTGAAGACTATGAAAAAGGAAGCGGTGAAGAGGGAAAGAGTAGTTTGAGAGTCTACAGGAGGTTTAAGAAGGAGATGAAGGAGGTTTGGGGTCTAGGGTGTGGTTTGGAGCAAGGACAAGAAGTTTGAAGCTGGGATGCAGGAAGTGGGGTGAGGAGAGTGTGGATACGTGCAGGTTGTGTGGAGCAGAGAGAGAAGATGACGAGCACTTTTTGCTGGAGTGTGGGGTGCTGGAGGAGTGAGGGAATTGAACTGCCTAGACCGAGAACGGAGGATGTGGATGAGGTTGTTGCGGGATTCCTGTTTGGAGATGTTGGAGTGAGAGAAAGTAGGAGAGTGCTCTACAGTGTGTGGAGACGGAGGGAGAGGGAGGAAGCTGTGGTTGTGGGAGGAGTGAAAGGTGAAGTACTAGTGAAAAGAAACAAAAAGAAATTGAGATTAGTGCTAGTGATAAGAAATTAGTGATAGGAAATTAAGTGCTAGTGATAAGTGTTTTAGTGTTAAGAAGTTAATCTAAGTGTAGATATAAGTGCTGAAAATTTGAAATAAAGAGTAAATTGTTTTTTCTTGTGATGGCAGAGGTGAAAACCTGAAAAGAAAAGTGAATAGGAGGACGAACCCACTGAAAAGGGAATCTACGAAGGAACTCCTTGACCTTTTGACATAACTTTTGCCCATGGTATGCTACCTCCATCTTTATATACACTCAGTGAACTTCATCAAGATAGCGCTTAATTATTTACAACCTGCGTTTTTTCCGCTTACTGTAGTGTCGTACACTGACACCAGAATCGTGATCCATACATTCAAGCCGATTTCCGTGTTTTAGGTGCACCCATGAATGTAATGCAGCTCTAATAGCTGATACAAAAGCTTCTCTGGAAATTTTTAACTTGAACTTAACTAACTGTTTGATGGCAATCTGAATATGGAAAGATCCAAGATATTTTTGAAAGATTTATGGAACAAAAGACTGAAAATCTTGAAAGATTTGTATACTGATGTGTAGATGCGAAAGTAAGGAGTGGCAGTTTGGATGGTAGCACATTGTTTTTTTAAATTGATTTTGTGTGCTACCTATTGCTGGTAGAGAAATTTACCAGTAGGTATATACTATATAGCTGTAAAATGTTTAGTCTCAGGTACTGTCTAAGGGATAGTAATCCTATTAAGATCTGAGTAGTGAGATAGGATTGCAATGGTGGTTGTTAGAACTTAGCTGTGCTAATTTCAGACCAAACTGATGATTTTCATTATTTTATTTCTTTTTACAAATTGTATGTTTACCTATAGTAATAAATAGCATTAGCAATATTTATATGTACATATATACCTATATAAATACAATTTTTTCCTTTTCAAGTCTTTTTTTTTTAACTCAAAAAATAAATGCTTCCAGGGAAGTAGCTATTGGAAATGGTGACCTTATGCCAGTCCATGTTTTAAAGTATGGACAAAGTCGCCATTATATTGGCAACTTTTGAGGGGTGAAATAAGCTGAAAAACATGTAAATAACAAGTAAATCACTCATAGATAGTCTCAAGAGGTGCACACACATCAGTCATGTCATGATGCATAAGGATGTTTTCAAGTGTAAAATATTCACTAGGAAGTCAAATTTCTTCTTTAAAGTATCTTAAATGTGGCGACCTTGATCCATTTTCTCATTAAACTGGCGAATTTCATGCCAAACTTTGGAACATGGATGCCAGTCTGGAAAAATAGGTGCTTTCTGATGAACTAATTAGGTACTCTGTTGGAGTTTTACAGACTTCAAAAATTAATGGTAAATTGCTAAAATTGTATAATCCGCAGCATTTAGCATATAGTGTTCAATGTTCATCTGTTAGCCTAGGCCCTAAGCAGTTTTCCAGACTGGACCTTATGTTGTATGTTTTTATTTCAGTAAATTTTTTAAACATTGATTTTTAATTATTGGTGCTCCTTATTTTAAAGTTTTTAGAGAAAATATACACAGGATAGATTGAGGGCTCAGACCATGATGATATATAGTCCACACAATCATAAGGGGAGGCCGTTGCACGTGGCTCAGCCACGTGCAACGGCCTCCCCTTATGATGAACAGCCACGGTGGCTGTTGATCCTCTGTGACCCAGTCTGGAAAATACCTTAGGCTAACACTAACAGATGAATTTTAGAGGCTAAATGCTGCAGATTATACAGTTCCCATTAATTTATTACTGTATTTTAAGGTTTGCTAAACTCCAACAGAGATATGAATCCAACAGAAAAGACCACTTTTTCCAGAGTGGCCAAGTAAAATAGTATGTCTCATAAACTCGCCATTTGTCTCTCCAGCTCTCTCCAAAGTTCAACAATTTCTCTCCAAAATGATCAAATTTTCATAAATTCTCTCCAAAATAACATTGTAGCATAGGAGAAAAATAGATAAACTCGCCATTTGCATTTGAAGGGCTCAAAATAACTGTCACAAACTCGCCATTAAAATGGCGAGTTTGGACATGCTTTATTACTTGGCAGAGTGGTAAATTGCAACTAATCTGACTGACTGACTGACTGTCTAAAATAATTAAATAAGAGGTTTTGTACTTAGCTTGTATGGGATTAGGTTCTCTATAAAACACACATCAGTGTCTCTTCATCCTTTAAAAGAGTTCCCTCTCTTACATCACCGTTCCCTGGTGGTTTAAGTTTGAAGGGAGAACAATTCACAACGATGATAAATTGATAATAAATCTTATAAATTATTTTGCTGTTTATATAACACTGTAGCAAACTTAAGCAAAGAAGTGTAGATATATCATTAACTTCACATTTTATGTAGCTAAGTAGCTTTAACTTCTATACATTTTCGGTTTTCCTATGTTATAATGTTCCCAACTAAGTAGCTTTAACTTCTATACATTTTCGGTTTTCCTATGTTATAATGTTCCCAACTTCGTATCAAATGAATTCCATGTTATTTGCTGATCCAGTGGTCCTGAATTCCAATGTCTGTAAGAAATATCCTGGGTCTGACTATGAGGAAATTATGAAATATTCTTTTCAGACTGTCAGACTGGAATGCCTTGAACAATTATGACTTCAAAATCAAACCATCTAAGCATCCAGTCTGCAAAGCATGCACAATCAGTCTCCAGATATTTAATTTTTGAGGGAATTTGTCTACAAAGATTTTCAAATTTCTCTCCAAAATAACCAAAAATCTCAAAATTCAATCCATTAATTACATGTAAACATAGGAATTAATTAGGAAATTGTCGCCGGATAATTCAGGAGACTAATTTTAAGGCCTCAATAGTCGTCGGATAAACTTCACAACTTCATGCATCTTTTGCAGGCATCTACATCTAGTCCTCCTGCCTAGACTGCAGAATATGCCTATGGATTCTGGAACATTTTTCCAAGACTCTGCAAGACTGCCACAAATCTGAGCCCAAGACTGCAGGAACTGCTGAACTGTTAAAAGTGTTCTCCAAGAAATCATCTATTTTTTATCTACCCCCAGTAACCCCTTAGATTTTAATTTGAGAGAGAGTGAGAGACCTACTTTCTGACTTCCAGCAGCAGATTCAGAATCTTCTGCAGCTATATTAATGGCAACATAGGAATTAATTCAAAATTTCACTCAGCTAAATTAATGGTTACAGAGAGTCTTATAAAAATGTTCCATATTCTGCAGTCTGGTATTTTTGCTTCTGTTCTCAGTGACTGTGAAATACATGTAAAATTGGGAGGAAATTAACTGCACAGAAACAGTTAAAAATGTCCCGATCCCAATTTTAGAAATTGGAGATCTCTGCAGACTGCGGGAGATCATGAATTAATTCCTATGTTACCATTAATTTACCTTAGAGAGATTTTGGATTAATTCCTATCCAGTTTGTATTTGTTGCACTGAACTCCTGACTTTTTCAAAATCTGAGAAATAGCTGCCAACATTTTTCATCAATTTGTCTAGTCCTCCAACATTTTTCCAGTTTCCCCTCCATAATTAATAGTAATAGGCCTATAAGAAATAATAGCTAATTCTGAATATGATATATCCTTCGACATTCCATGTTTCAAAGTGTGGCAGAAAAGTTGCCAGTTTAGTGAGAAAATGGATCGAGTTTGCCCCATTTAAGATACTTTAAAGAAGAAATTTGACTTCCTAGTGAATATTTTACACTTGAAAATATCCTCATGCTTCATGTCTGATGCATGTGCATCTCTTGAGACTATTTTAATTCCAGTCTGCAGAATGTCTCTCTTCTCCCGCAGAGATTTTAATTTGAAAGACAGTTAGTCTCTGACTCTCAGTAGCAGATTCAGAATCTCCCGTAGCTAAATTAATGGTATCATAGGAATTAATTCAAGATCTCCCGCAGAGATCTCCAATTTCTAAAATTCAATCAAAAACTCCCGCAGAAAGTCTTGGAAAAATGTTCCATACCATTTTTCAAAGTTTGGCAGTAAAGTCGCCAATTTAGTCAACTTTAGTGAGAAAATGGATCGCCACATTTAAGATACTTTGAAGAAGAAATAGGACATTTTAGTGAACATTTTACACATGAAAACATCCTTATGCATCATGTCTGCTGATGTATGTGTATCACTTGAGTCTTGAGACTATCTATGAGTGATTTACTTGTTATTTACAGGTTTCTAAACTTATTTTACCTCTCAAAAGTTGCCAGTATTCTGGCAATTTTGTCCATACTTTAAAACATGGGTTCCATATTCTGCAGACTGGTATTTTATGAGTGATTTACTTGTTATTTACATGTTTTTCAACTTCTTCCACCCCTTTGTCCATACTTCCACTTACTTTGTCCATACTTTGAAACATGGCCAACATTGCAAATACAATCTGGAATCCCCAGTCTGCAGAAATTGGTAAAGTGTTCGTAGATATCTCTTATTTTGTTCGTAGCAGAAGTGTTCGTAGCAATATTAATATAAATATAGGAATTAATTAAAAATTGTTTGGAGAGAATATCTCATATCTCCCATATTCTGCAGACTGGTGGATTCCTATGCTACCAACTTACCTGTTACCATTAATTTAGCTGCGGGAGATTCTGAATCTGCTGCTGAGAGTCGGAAAGTAACTCTCTCAAAATAAAATCTAGGTGGGAGTAGAGACAAATTATGCAGACTGGCCTCCTGCCACTTGCTTGTGCCTTCACCAATGGCACCAAGTAAAATACCAGTCTGCAGAATATGGGACATTTTTAACATTTCCTGTGTGAACAATCCCTAATTTCCTCCTTAGTTCACGTTATAATCAGATTTTCGAAGTACAGTATCCTTGTATGATCTGTCATAATAATGATCACTTGTCTATTTAGGGGAACCGGGCGGTAGCTATGCCATATATGATCACCACAATTTAGCCAATTTCCATGAAAAATATGCAAAAAATGGAAAAATTCTCACAAATAAAACTGTCTTAGAAATATATTCTATATATTAATTTTGTAATTGAAAATTCAAATTTCGCTTCATTTCTTCATTGGCCCAGTGAAGGGATAATTCAGAATCTCCCGCAGCTAAATTAATTGTAAAATAAGAATCAATTACAAGATCTCCTGCAGCTAAATTAATTGTAACATAAGAATTAATTGAAGATCTCCTGCAGAGATATAATAATTTTAAAATTGGGCTCAGAGAGTCTTGTAAAAATGTTCCATATTCTGCAGTCTGGTAGCAATGGGGATTTTTTTCTCCCCAATTGCAATTGAAAGGCTCAAAATAACTGTCACACACTCGCCATTAAATTGGAGAGTTTGGATATACTTTAATACTTGGTGCCCTCATTACCTTCCTTATGAAGTTATGCCATCCTCCTCTATTTTCAAAGTTCAGACTTCTTTGACCTGACATTCTGGATTTCTGGTATGGGTCTCCTAGTCCTAATCTATAGGTATCTAGGTAGATGCATTTCTGCTGGAAGCCAGAAACTGATAAAGTATTCGTAGACCAGTCAGAAAGTATGAGAGAGTTTGAGGATTAATCTTGTGTCCAAGTCCTACTTAATTCCTGTGTTCTCATGTTATTTGCTGTGCTGTGCCCAAAGGCCAATTCCCTATCTCTGTTAAAAAAAATCCTGAGTCTGAGGAGACCTACTTTTCAGACAGGTTTGTAGAGATGATTAAGAGATCTCTTATTCTGTTCACAGTAAAATTAATGTAAATATAGGGGTTAATTTAGAAGTTTTGTAGCAAATAGTCAAATTTAATGTAAATATAGTAAATTAGGAATTAATTCAAAATGGTTAATAAAGAATATCACAAATTTCTCTCATATTCTGCAGACTGGCCTCCTCATACTCCTTTCTTTCTTTCTTCCTACTCCATTTTCTCTTTCATTGCCATGCATTTGCCATGGCCATTTGGTAAACTCCCTTCCATGCCATAATCCCTTTATTTGCTCCTCATACCTCTCCTCACAGTGATTTTACATTTATCAGTTTTATTCAAATGAATTGATATCTTCCTAACAGTACTTTTCTTTTCAGATTCTTCGATTTTATCTATTTTAATATCTTGTATTATATATAAATACTTTTTAATCAAGATGTTCAAAAAGTAAGTTACTAGTTAGTTATAAAATCTTATTGTAAATATATCTTTGGCATAATTTCATCACTAGAATTATTGCTACCTTAGTTTAGTTAAAATACTAAAATTACCCAAACATTTTGCTAATCGAAGTTCTATTCTTCTGGAATGATTATATTACTAAATAAAAGTATAGCTACTTTTTATATATCACATTTAAGAGGAGGAAGTGTGCAAGTAAAAGTAAAATAAAATATATGTTACATTTTTCAATGGAATCATCATAATTAATTATTTATTATGATGTACTTTGTGAAAGATAAAGTTTTTGCCAGTTTGTGTCACAATCTCAATGAATTCATTTAAATGTTTGTTTATCTGCTTGTATATTCATAATTATAGGTCTTGAGATCATTTATTAATCAATATGGGTATGTATTGCTTCTTTATGAAGATAAACAATCATTTGTAAACATTAATGAATTAAAGTGACGTCAGATATCAAATTTTTTTGTTTGAAAGAAACATTCTTCTGAAAGTAGCTACAGTGATGTTTTAATGTTTATCTAATATATTATGTGAAAATATTTCATATGAAAATTATACGCACCTCCCTGTAAGTGAGTTGTGTCATTAAATTTGATTGCATCATATTTATTTCAACAGCTTTAATTGAATAGATAGAATGTAACATTTTCAGTTCAATTTAGCTATAGCTATAGCCACTCTTATGTAGCATTCAATACAATCTGTAAAAAAAATTTAAGTATACCCAGTAGAAATGATTTATCCTCTGCAGATTGTTCAAATGTAGCTAATGAATATACAATCCAAATCAATTTAATAAATTTGAATTTTGCATTTTATTTTTACAATGTTCACTTTTCTTAATGCTACTTGCAGTTTTAGAGGATAGCCCTAGGATGAGGTCTTTGATTTTTCAACTAGCAATGAGGACTTTGATTTTTGTGTTAGGTAGACTTCATTTACTATCACCTCTACATTTTCCTCTTCCATTCGTGAGTTTAGCCACTTGTTTTTTTGTTCCTTTACTTACCATTTCTTAGTAAATGACTGCATTCACAGAGTAGCAATGTCACTGGCCTGGTTCCCTTGACAACAGTGATAGAAGCCTGACTGGTTAAAGCATTCCATAAACCCCCTAATAATTGTTCACTTAATAGAAAGCTAGTGAGTACAGTAGAGTTCAAATGATTGTTCTTATTCATTGGACATTAGCTACTAGAGATTATTTATTTCTAATGCAAATTTGATAATTTGTCAGCAACATTTCTTGGCAATACATTCCACTACCATAGCTAGTTTCAAAAACAATACTAGTTCGTAATAATTAATTACTAATTTGTTGTAACTTTATAAGGTTCGATGAGAAGGAGTCTGTTTCCGGGTCTCAGCAGCTCAAGTCTTCTGTTCAAAAGGGAATACACAAAAAACTGATAGAAGAGTTCCCTGCCATTGAAGATTACATCAGTGTCATTCTCCCCAAGAAAGATCCTTTCAAAATAATCAAATGGTGAGTTTGTTCAGACCTCTCATCCAGTAGTTATTCAGCTAAATTCTTCTAAAGATAACTACAAATAAATTCATATACAGTATATTAACTAGTGGTTAAATTCTCCTGTGATTCTATTTCTAATGTATTTATTCATGACTATACCAAAATAGTAGTGATGGGACGATACCAAGATTTTTAACGATTCCGATTCTATCCAAATTTACTGATTCCCGATACCTGGTTATATTTTTATTGGCCTAGATATTTAGCTACCTAATGGTACCTTACCAAGTACCATATTAAATCTTCAATATATTAATAATTCCATTAGTTAATTTTTACTTAGCAGTGTTTACAATTAGGCTGAAACTTATATGGTAAAGCCATATAGGTTTTATTGAAACTGTTTTAACACATTGGCAAATAGGCAAATACAAATATTTATTCAATCATAGTAGCTATTCTTATAGCATATCTGCTTGCAACAATTACAAATAACTTTTAATTTCTTTCTAATTTGCTTATTGCTTTGAAATAGTTATGGTCATTTATTGTCAAATCAATTTCTTTATTTAAATTTTTTAGTTTATTTTTTGTCAAACTCTCCTCCGATGCAGAACTTTTTTTTCTCTCATTTTAGTTTTTACATATCATTTTAGAACAAAAAAGGAGCTTTTGTTTGAAATTTTATTTAGTCAAATTTTCATGTAAGCGTTCTGCTGTTTTCATAAACTTGATTGAATTTTTTTATTCATGTTTTTGGTGGAAGATGCGAGATATTTCAAATTGTCTCTTCAATTATTGCACAAATCTTTAATAGTATATGTCTGTTTTTCTGTAATGTATATAGAATTTATTTAATTGAATTATTTAAATTTCTCTTCAAACTTGACATAGCTAGCTAGTTACTAAAATCTTTTCCTGGAGTTTTGTGATGTAACTACTTAATTAATTTATCTGGATGACTCTTCCACAGTATTTGTTTATATCTCCATTAATATTTAACTTTATTCACTTTATAATAATTACAAAGGAAAACAATTGTGTTAAAGTAATACCTTCCATTTGCCTGCATTTTACCTCCTGGAAGATATGATAACAACTAATCATACTAAAAAATATTTTAATTTTGTTTCAATTTGCTTTTTTTCTTTGTAGTCATGACCACATTGAGATTTTGGCGCGAAGTGATGGGGAGTTGCTATTCTTCAGACAGAGAGACTCTCAGTGGATGCCAACACTTAAACTGCTACACCAATGTAAGTAACTGCACCAGTGTGAGTGACGCACTACACATCAGTGTGAGTGACGTACTACACAAGCCAAGATCATCCCGATTCCTAAGCCCAACAAACCCCCACAGATCCAGCCTCATATAGACCTATTTACTTACTCTCTACCCCCTCCAAAGTACTTGAGAGGCTGGTTCTCAACAACATAACACCACATATTCCACTATTCCCCTCACAACATGGCTTCAGATCGGAACACTCCACATCTACTCTCCTCACTCACCTCACACAAACAACACTCGGAGGCTTGAACTCTAAGTAACCTGCAAGTAGGACACTTATAGCTGCCATTGACATAAGTAAAGCCTTCGATACAGTTCCATGACACCTACTCATTAACAAAATACTCAACACACACATCCACGATTCATTTAAAAAATAGCTTGCCAATTACCTATCAGGCCGCTCTGGCAAAACACTTTAACAACGGCAAGTCCTCCAGAACACGACATTACACTAATAGAGTACTGCAGGGCTCCTCCACTCTCTCACCTACTCTTTTAAATTTATACCTCCACGACCTCCCCAAGCCAACAAACACCTCCGTATACACCCTTACATATGCGTTGATGTCACCATCATGTCGCAACACCGCAAATACGAGACTTCAGCCAACAATTTACAAACATACATCTACTCACTAGAAAACTGGCTAGAAACAAACAGACTAAAGGTCTCCGCTAACAAATCCTCCCTCACACTAATCTCCCCGCATAATCGTGAATACAATACTCATCCAAACATAACACTTAACAACACTCCCCTTCCCATCAACAACACGCCTAAAATCCTTGGAGTCACACTAGACCGCGTCATGACATTTAAATACCACATTAATGATACCAACAACAGAGCCAAAAACAGACTGAACGTCATGCTCGCCCTCACTCACACTACTTACGGACACTCCAAGGAAGACATAACACCACTACATAAACAGTTCATAAGACCCATCCTCACCTACGCACACACAGCTTGGTCACATGACACAGCTCACACACAACGTACTTCACACCAGTGTGAGTGACGTGCTACACACCCGTGTGAGTGACGTGCTACACACCCGTGTGAGTGACGTGCTACACACCCGTGTGAGTGACTTGCTACACACCCGTGTGAGTGAGGTACTACACACCCGTGTGAGTGAGGTACTACACACCCGTGTGAGTGAGGTACTACACACCCGTGTGAGTGAGGTACTACACATCTGTGTGGGTGAGGTACTACACATCTGTGTGGGTGAGGTACTACACATCTGTGTGGGTGAGGTACTACACATCTGTGTGGGTGATGCACTACACATCTGTGTGGGTGAGGTACTACACATCTGTGTGGGTGAGGTACTACACATCTGTGTGGGTGAGGCACTACACATCTGTGTGGGTGAGGTACTACACATCTGTGTGGGTGATGCACTACACATCTGTGTGGGTGATGCACTACACATCTGTGTGGGTGAGGTACTACACATCTGTGTGGGTGAGGTACTACACATCTGTGTGGGTGAGGCACTACACATCTGTGTGGGTGAGGTACTACACATCTGTGTGGGTGAGGTACTACACATCTGTGTGGGTGAGGTACTACACATCTGTGTGGGTGAGGTACTACACATCTGTGTGGGTGAGGTACTACACATCTGTGTGGGTGAGGTACTACACATCTGTGTGGGTGAGGTACTACACATCTGTGTGGGTGAGGTACTACACATCTGTGTGGGTGAGGTACTACACATCTGTGTGGGTGAGGTACTACACACCAGTGTGGGTGAGGTACTACACACCAGTGTGGGTGAGGTACTACACACCAGTGTGGGTGAGGTACTACACACCAGTGTGGGTGAGGTACTACACACCAGTGTGGGTGAGGTACTACACACCAGTGTGGGTGAGGTACTACACACCAGTGTGGGTGAGGTACTACACACCAGTGTGGGTGAGGTACTACACACCAGTGTGGGTGAGGTACTACACACCAGTGTGGGTGAGGTACTACACACCAGTGTGGGTGAGGTACTACACACCAGTGTGGGTGAGGTACTACACACCAGTGTGGGTGAGGTACTACACACCAGTGTGGGTGAGGTACTACACACCAGTGTGGGTGAGGTACTACACACCAGTGTGGGTGAGGTACTACACACCAGTGTGGGTGAGGTACTACACACCAGTGTGGGTGAGGTACTGCACACCAGTGTGGGTGAGGTACTGCACACCAGTGTGGGTGAGGTACTGCACACCAGTGTGGGTGAGGTACTGCACACCAGTGTGGGTGACTGCACACCAGTGTGGGTGAGGTACTGCACACCAGTGTGGGTGACTGCACACCAGTGTGGGTGAGGTACTACACACCAGTGTGGGTGAGGTACTACACACCAGTGTGGGTGACTAGCTCATTGATGATAGTTACGAAACCTTAGCGTATTATTTGTTCTCATAGTGAGTGTTTTTCTAACTGAAATTACTTTTTCAGACCCATTCATTTTACCCTGGATGAGGGTGGATAAAGGGGCCATCCGTTTCATTCTCAGTGGGGCCCAAATCATGTGTCCGGGACTCACTTCAAAAATGGCTAAGATGAGCGATGTGCCTGAAGGTGAGAGTTTGATCTTAGCCTAAAGTTGCTAAAGATGAAAGAGTCATGGTAGCATTTCTAAAATAAATGATACAATTGCTTATGAATTTAGGAAGAACATAAAGAGTTCTCAAACGATCTTCGAGAAATTCTCGTAACAAGGCTCCTCACGTTAGGAATTTTCTATGTGTTACACGTCTGTTTATGCACCATGCAGCTCTCTTAAAGCATGAACATATCTCATGAATCAAGTCAGACCCCATCCTTCCACTTAGCTACATACCCATCACAGGTTCTTTTCTTTATTCTGATCACAGTTCAGTCATGGATATATTCCATGTATCTAATGGTATTTCATCCTGTGAATGCTCCTTGATATCTCTATTAGTGACATTATAAATAAGAGTAGATCTTTCTACATAATATTTTTCCAAGAACTTTTTCTCCTCTCCATCTTCCAGACAGTAGTGTCATTGGTTGTAGAACCTACTAAAGCTACTATCATCATTTACGAATCCTTTCAGAGTCTGATTCCAAGAAAAGGTTTTCTTTTATAACGGATCATTCTCATCCCTTCATTTTCCTACCTTAATGGAAATTACTCATGTAGAGAATACTGAAAATGTAATGAAAGATCTGAGGTGTGATTTTTATGATGGTGGTCCATCTCTACTAGATTAGGAATAATAAGAACTGCAGCATGTCTAGTTCAGAGTGAGAGAGGAGTAATAAGAACTAAAGCATGTCTAGTTCAGAGTGAGAGAGGAATAATAAGAACTAGAGCATGTCTAGTTCAGAGTGAGAGAGGAATAATAAGAACTAGAGCATCTCTAGTTCAGAGTGAGAGAGGAATAATAAGAACTAAAGCATGTCTAGTTCAGAGTGAGAGAGGAATAATATTTCATTCTCGTGTGTTTTATTTATGCCTTCTGGCCGAATATGAAATGCTTTCCTTCTATTGCGAATATCTAATTTTCTGAGTTATTTGTTTATCCAGTGGGATGATTTTTTATGTTAATGTTATCGATATTTTCTTTCTTTCTCCATTAACGTTTACTTTCTTTTTAGGTACCGTTGTAGCCATAATGGCCGAAGACAAGCAGCACGCGTTGTGCGTTGGCAAGACTGCGTTGTCATCTCAGGACATTGCCAAGAAGAATAAGGGCGTTGGAGTAGATAATTGCCACTATCTCAATGATGGCCTCTGGCACATGAAACCCATCAAATAAATAGATAGCAAATAGTTCTCCTTTGTTTCTTTATCTATTGATAGCGGATGAAGAATATTCAGTTATTTCTCTACACTATTTCAAATAAAAAATTAAATCATTACTAATTATAATCTGGAGAAGGAAGAAAAAATGTAGAATATGCAAACATAATCAACTTCCTAAATTAGGTGTTTATCCATGGCAAGCAAGATAAACTAGTCTAATTTATGGTATGTTAGAATTTTAGGACTTCTACTGCTCTAATATTAATGTGTTTATTGGAAATCTAACTTCTGCCTAACAAATATAACCATTCATAAATATCAGACACGCTTAACAAAGATATTAAACTACAACAAGATACACCACTCTCGATAATTTCTGTTTTTAAAAGCGTCATCTGGATTTGAAGCGGGAACTAGAGAATCGACAACATTTGGTTTGTTTAATAATATTTAAACTTTTATTTCATTCATTAACTAAGATTATTTTACTGGAAAATTAGGCTTTCCATCGGTAGAATAGATACAGCTAAATAAAATAGAAACGAAGAGATGATCAACACCAAATGTTGTTAGGTGTTGATCCAGGTGGCGCTTTTAAAAAAAAAAATTGTCGAAAGCAGTGTATCTTGTTGTATAATATCTTTGCGCATAATAAGTCCCACTAACCAAATCTATTCTTATTGTCTAAATTTCTCATATAAAGTTCATTGGGTATGTATAAAATGCACAATTCTATTTTTTATTTAGGGAAATAAGCTGTAAGAATGGCTAATACGAAAGGTACTAAAATTTTGAAGATACCTCCTCCTCTCATTTTATATAAAGCTTTAATATTGCTATTAGTGGTTCAATTAGCAGAGGCGTTTTAACAGCCATGCTGCTGCGTTTTATGCATTTTCGTGTGAAAATCGTACCTATTTAGTTTAAAACGCCGAGATGTACATGTCCCAGTCGCTACTAAAAGGTTAATAAATGACTGAAGATATTAAGATAGTCTTATCTTTAATGAGTATTATGATAGGTTTATAAAATTAAGATCTGTGAAATTGTGGTTGGAAGAGAAATCTAAAGAGGCTGGTGTTAGAATTGCTTTCTTAAAGGTCCTCTCTATACTCTGAACTAAAAGGATCTGGAATTGCTTCAAATTTGTAGAGCTAAGGTTAACTAGAAAAGTATTCTGTTCATAATTAATTAGATAAGAAATATTCCACTTTCACTCTTTCTAAGATTCAATAGAAGAACAAGAACTGCATTCTTTAATTAGGTATATAGGTTCACTTTTAGCTACCTAACGTTTTTTTTAGGATAATGGTGTTTAGATGCCGGTATAGGTACCTATTTATAATGTGTCTGAAAGCTTTATTACAGTTTTGAATTTTTCAAGATGCAATGGATCCTTTTTCTTCGCTTGAAATTCAGAGTGTGGAAGAAAGAACGGAAAAAATCTTAAATTACATATAATAAAACTATGAAATCAAATTTGAAATGGTTTGCAGTTTTGTAATCACTAGGCTTGTGACAGTATGCACACACAAATTAGTGCATAAATATGCATTTACTATTTCGCATATGCATATATTTTTATGCATATGCATTTGGTTACTTGCATATGCATTTGGTTTCTTGCATACGAATTTAATTATATGCAAACATTTTACATGTACATTTAAAACATAATTTTTACATAAGTTGTTCAACAGGAGAAATAAAGCCAGTAATGAAAATAAATAATGTATTTTCTCAATAAATTTAACAGTACGTGACCACACAAAATATGTGCTCATTAACTACAATAACATTCAACTACAAAACTACATTAACAAGAACACAAACAATCAAAACAAATATAGTTACATTCTAAACCTTTGAAATATGTGGGTTACACTTAATTATGACATTATATTTAAGGTTGCAAAGCTAAATCTCCTCCTATTATCTGCTAAAATGTTTTTGTATTGTGAAAATACCCTCTCGACATCACATGATACGAGTGGTGCGTACTCTAAAGAGGTCATTTCAATGGGGGTTAGTTACTTGATGACTTCCTTCTCGTTATCCTCGGACGAATTTTCTCTCAATATATCATTAATGTCTTTTATGATGGTATAACCGTCATTTTTAGACAACGCAAAGACCAGTTTTTCATAAAACCTCTTGTCGTAAATACTATTCAAATGTTCTTCAATTCTCCCCACCATTGCTACTACTGTAGATATAGCAAGTTCTTGGGTTTCTAGCCTCTCTATACAAGAGATATCATGGAAAAATTAGAATCGATGAACGTAAGAGTTGTTTTCAGATCAATCTTCTGTAAGAGATCGTGACATTCACCAATACATACTGCTTCATCTTTGTCGAAACACATCACAACAGAGAAAATTTGTTCTAAGTACTTGGAGTAATAACAAGCCGCGTTCAGCCACTTGCCCCATATACTTATGACTGGGGTTGGAGGAAGAGGGATATCAGGATAAAGGCTTTTAATCTTCTGTATTCTTTGTGGAGCTTTAACAAATATACTCTTAGCTGATGAAATGAGTCTATTCACATCAGGATAACAGCTACGAATCAATTCTGCTACCCGATGTAGTCCGTGAGCCAAACAGGTAACATGTATCATCTTGGGATACAAGACACTCATCACACGTATTGCTTTGACCATGTAAGGTGCAGCATCAGTGCATACAAGAACATTTTCATATGGAATCTGTCCTGGCCATATAGCAAGGAGGGAGTCATTCATAAAAACAGCTATTGTTGAATGATTAACTGCAGGTAAGACTGCAATATTAGCCAAATAAGATTTGTTACGCTCCTCTCCCTCTCCTAACACTCCAAATACAAAGCAAGCCACTTTGCGCTGCTCAACATTGGTTGTCTCATCCATTGAGATCCAAATTTTTTTACCAGATACCTTTTTCCGTAAAGCGTCAAGTGCTGACTCTTATATATCCGAAACATAATATTTCCGGAGAGTGGTTTGGTCAGGTAAGCTTCTGCCTGTATACTTTTCTATGAAAGTCTCCAACACTTCATTACTTAATTTGTTCAGAGGTATGTCTGCTGATTTGAAAGCCTTTGTAATATCTTCATGAAACTGATCTTTTGATTTTTCAATTGGCTAGTCCTTGCTGGCTCGTGCCTGCATCGCTGGGTCCTGCCTCACTAACGTCTACTTGACTGACTTCTTTCTGACTGGCAGTTGAAGTTGCAGTGTTTGATCGAGCAGAGCTTTTCTCAACTGAATCAGGATGAATTCTTCTACATTCCTTATTTATAGCATCAACAGATTCGCGTTTCTCTGGTGCTTGGAATCTGAGATGATAACGTTAGAGGATTATTTCAATGATTCATTACACATAATAAATTTGAAATGAGATAATGTACTTATTTCACCAAATGTTATTGCGGAATTTACAGACAATATACATGGTATTTACAGTAGGTATTTTTTAGAGATTGGAATAATATTTCTCTATTTTTCTAAAAGACTAAAATGATTTGTGATGAATGTATAACATTCATCCGCGAATTCTTTTTTGTATAATAGTAGAAACGGATTCACTTACCCATAGTCGGTGATATAACTTGAAATCCCATATCTTAGATTTGTAGCCGGCTTTTGAAGCCATTTAAACTGTTAAATTATTCAGTTTCCATGTGTTATAGCTAGATCTCATTCATCATATCTTTATTAGTTTAATAGATTTCACTATAGTTTAAACCTGTTAATGTTACCCACTTTCTGTTCTAAAATTTAGTTTAAACTATAGCAACTTCAATATTATTATTCTTTTCTCTATTTTCGTTCATTGTTAATATCACATGAAATTAGTCGCCTACCAATTTACTTTCATCTGTCCCTCTTTTGTCTGGAGAGACACTCTTCTATTTGACTGTCTCTTCAGAGTCCCTTTTATTTAACTTCCTTTATCGCTTTCTGACTATTTTGCTACTATTTCACAGTTCCTTGTATTACTCCTAAATCTATTTCCTAACTAGTTCTTTCGCTCTTAATTAAAACTTCATAGACCCTATTTCCGTTACAGTATACTCTAGTTATTTTCGTTCATATTATTCTATTATTTACTAGGATGTTCATTTTGTCTTATTTGTTCGCAGTCATTACTATCTACTTATTTTAACAATTACAAAAAGCACTTCATGCACGTACCTTAATTCGTTATAAATGTACTAAGCCCAAATACCCAAAGTAAGTTTGGCTGAAACCCTTCATTTCATATTTTTTTTAAATTGATCCTATACCTAAATGTTTTAAATATTAATTTCATATTACCTAGATAAATATTTATGTTTTTTGTCTGTCCTTGCAGATCACTAATAAAGACTCAGTCACACGCAGAGTGTTTCACTCGGCAATTAGTTTCGAGACATGATTACCATTTTACTATTTAGGACTCATCCTACACTAACTTATTAGTCGAAAAGATACTGCTGGTCCTAGCGCTGTGTCTTAAACTGTACGGTTAATCAGTACTGTAATATTCGAATGCCTTTTTTACAATAATTTCACGATTCCAAACAATTCGCTATTTCAAGCAAATATAGGGTAAGTTCACCACGACGGTTAGTATGAGTTTTCGAGGTCTCTGATTGTCGGATTAGTCAATCTGGCCAAATTCATCCAATCTGAAATAATTACGCTACTTTCACTGACTGACCATGCAGAACTTACCCTACTACATCCGTAACATCCCACTATTATTCATCGAACTTACCTCTTTCTCACAAGGAATACAAATTAAGAGTTTCGCCAACGATCATCAAATTCATGTGTCATGTTACGAAGTCTCATTTCTTTATCAACTTTAGGCATTGTTATTATCAGTATTATAATTTTTTTATCTCTGGTGAATGATTCTTAAATTTTGTTATCATGGTACAACCGTACATATTTCCCAAACTTTTATGAGTTAGCACTGCGTGTGTAATAGCGTTATTTTGCTGGAATTATTAATTATTTATTGCACTTCATACTGATACCCGCTTCCAAAAAATTAGTTATGCTTTTCAATTTTATCCTTCATAGCAACTACTTTCGATATTGTGAGTTTTTGGGTCAAATGAGCTCTATGTACTGCTTTAAAATCTTACACAAGTTGTTAATAATGACTCGTTCGAAATTACATTACTTTATCTAAACAAGATGGATGTGCTATACAAAAAATAACTAATTTACACGCATTTATAAGATATGAATTGAACTAATCTGCACATCGGAGCCTCCCTTCCCCAAAGCATAAAATGGAAGAAAATAAAAACTGAAAAGTATGAAGGAGAAAACCAAAAAGGATCATTGGGGAAATTTAAACTTAAGAATGCTAGAACGAAGTTCAAGGGGCTTCCATTACAGTAACTGCTTTAAGAATGACCTACAATCAGAAATACTGGCATAACATTGTGTTAGTCTGTGTCCTCTGAACTAAATTATAATGATAGTTTCTTCGCCTGAGAACAGTACATTTCCTTGCCTTTTCAATGATTATTTTGATCAAAGAGAAAATACATAAAAAAGAAAATTGGCTAAGAAAGCAAGCATATTAATTAGAAAGCCATATACTTCTAGACAGCAACTAGAATAATAAGATTGTAAATGTTAATATATTTTCGAGTGGTTCACGCCATTTTTACTATTCCATAAATTATAATTATTGATGAAACAAGAAATTTTTAATGGTTATATTGCTGATGATTATATGTTTCTAATAATTAATGTGAACCGGTAGTCATCGCCTGTAAAATGGAACAGGTATGTTGTACAATTATTGACTGAGTTGTTGCTTGATTCCATCTCTACTGTTAATAATCATCTTCTTTTCGATTAAAGAATAGGTATATGTCTCATATCGAAAAGTTATTCTAATTCCGAATAAATAAGTGATTCTGAATTTTTTATTTATTTAATTCTGAGGAGTCGATTAATTCTATTTTTATTTATTTATTCAGTATAACCCGTGAATTTATCAATTCCTATCTCTCCCATTATAACTTAAAATTCAAAAAACTCATAAAAACTTTCGAATTTGGTAAAAACAAGTCAATAGCGTTCTGTAGGACCATAGACCGGAAATTTCCAGGAAATTGCAGCTCATTCTGTTGGAGAGTCTCTGAAAATGTAACTAATTATTTTTAATCTTTCCCTTAAAAGTCAAGTGTTAATAATTCAGAAAATACGTCGAAACAAGATAAATTCAACACCATTTTCAGAATCTGTAACTGATTAGTTAACTGTTAGGTTACCTAATCTGATTAGGTAACTCGAAGTGTATCTGTTTCTGAGTAATGTTGCTCCAAGTAAACTGACACTGCGTGTATACGTAGTCTGGCCAAAATCTACACCATTTTAGCCTCAAATTAAAAGAAGTCAAGTTCAAATTAAAATTAGTCAACTTCAAATTAAAGGAAGTGAATTTCGAATTAAAATTAGTGAACTTCAAATCAAATAAAGTGAATTTTAAATAAAAACTAGTGAACTTCAAATTAAAATTAGTCAAGTTCAAATTAAAAAAGATCAAATTAAATAAAGTGTAGTTCAAATTAAAATAAATCATTTTCAAATAAAAATAACTCAAGTACAAATTGAAATTTGCATTCTTATTTTATAAAATATCATAAATTATGAAAGATGAACTCAAGTGAAGATCAATATTCAACCATCTGATAAATCTTTAGAATTATATGAATGTTCTACTGTATCCATTATACATGAACTTGTTATGAATTGGACGAGTAAAAAATATATGATGAAATAAAACTGCTTTGGCCATTATTCAATATATATTATAATCTTTTTTTTCTAATTTTTTTATTGATAATTAAATTAGAACTTTTATAAAAAGCATAGGCGTTGACATTGATTGAGGTGATAGTATATATTACATAGGAAATGAATATCGAAAGCATTCTATTATTACTAGCTATAATAAATGTTCAACAAAATTTGATTTAAAAACTAAACATGTTGGAATAGAACTCAACTAATAATTACAAGTACATTAACAGAACAAGAAAAGGATTGGTTAGAAATATGGAAATAGTTAATTTTGAGTAGTTTTATATGTATACTAAGTTAATTTTTCTTGCACTAAATTATTGAATTGCTTTTGAAATTTAATACAATATTTTATGATAGTTAATTATTTATATTTGTGATCTTAATATTTCCCCTGAAATATTGGCAGTACTTTCCTCCTGAAGATTGGCTTTTATAGTTTCTATAATTTATCGAAAAGTTAAATAAAATGCATTAGAAAATATATGGAAGACTTTTTCCTCAATGCAAAACAATTGTGAGAAATAGTTAATAACATTAGTTTTGTTTTAGTGTTGTCGTACCTACATTGTTGCAAGCAATTATCAATTAGTTTATTTGCAATAAATATTATAGCTTAACTAACTACACCCAATAAAGTAATTTCTTAGCCAAATAGCGTATTTGCAGGGTCAATACTATACTAGCAGTTTCACCGCCGCGTTTTCACTGCCCTTTTAACGCGTCTTCAATTAATTACGGTTAAATGAATGGAAAGCAAATTTGCATACTATACTAGCGTTGCTACCGCCTTCCATTCATTTAACCGTGCTTAATTGAAGAAGCGGAAACAGGGCAGTGAAAACGCGGCGGTAATACTGCTAGTATAATGTGTATCTTACCGATCACGTTTCTTCTGAGTGTTTAGCTCTATTATAATTAGTCGATTTCGTAGATTTTACATGAATTATATCATTTGTATTTTAAGAACTTTTAATTTATATACTATATACCATTCGAGCAATTTAAATCTTAAAAATAACACTAAAAAGCTACCCAATGTCTCATGTGTAGCTTTATAGCTTATTTAAAAGATTTAATATCTTACGTTGTGTGTAATTTCTCTAATTCCTTAAAACATTTTAATGATTCATCTTTGAACATATCGTTAACGAACATATAATTGACGAGCATGTCGTTAATTAGCGTATGGTTAACGAACATTTAATTAACGAGCATATCGTTAGCGAACACATCATTAACATGTAATTACGAGCATTTCGTTAAGAACATGTAATTAACGAGCATTTTGTTAAGAACATGTAATTAACGAGCATTTCGTTAAGAACATGTAATTAACGAACATATCGTTAACGTTAGAATTATTCTCATCGTATTTTTGTAGCTGTGTTACCTATGTAGGCCATTAGTGCAAAACATCCTGTGACAGGTACAGAGCTGAAACTAACTAACTATTTACTCTCTAATGTATACTCTATATAATAATGCATTTATTATATAAATGCATTTATTATAGAACGATAATATTTAATTAACTAATAATTATCCTAGAAATTTTAACATTTAGATTGGTGCAGTTTTTAACCTAACAAAGCTATTACATATATATTTGTTATCATTATCTATAATTCTACATAATAAATATATCTATCGTAATAATTATTTATCTATACTGGTTATGATTCATAAAGATCTATTGATTTGCCAATAGATCCAATGCCAATCTTTTACAATGATCTATAATTCACTATAAAATGGACTGGTTATTATTTATAATGATCCTTATTTTACCAATATGGATTTGTCAACTTTTAAAATGATCTATAATTAAAATTTACCAATATGGACTGTTTTTTTAATTAAGTATTCCTATAATTTACCACACTGGACTGGTTATTTCTTCAATTACAATATTCGCCTTTGAAATTGGTTAACATTTTTTGTTTCAAAGCTTAACTGCTACAAACCTTTCGTCTTTAATTATAAATATTTTTCATTGTACCAATGCATAGCTTGTAAGGTATTATTTCAATATTTCACTCTTTACTCAACTGGTGATATTTTCCATCATTCTGCGTGTCCGCCGCGCCACTCTTTTTTATCTTTTTTTTGTGGACCTGTTTGTTTGTGACGGAAATCTCCTTGAGCATTCATAGGAATACATATAATAGACTTTTTCCTTTAAACTCACAGTCTTTGTCATAGTTACTTTGAACTAAACGTTTCATTGTTCGCATTAAAATGGAATATATTATTCAAGAACTTTTGGGTATTGTTAAATAAAAGAAACTTTACCTTCTAAAAATTATATAGCTATGAGTTAGTCTAATTTAATGTATTTAACTAGCAATATATAATGTCACTATAATGAAAGTGATTTCCTCTCGTTTATTCTAAATTCTGAAAATTCACTGCCTAATAAGACATGACAACGGCAGTGTGTATTTTTCCAGACTGGATTATACTGGGGTTTTGCCCGCATTAACCAGGGCCTTCTTACCACTCTGTGGTGGCCTTATTCAGTCAGTGTGTATCACTTTAAAGCCATTAACCATCTCTCTTTGTATCATTTCAACAGATTAAACTGATAACAGGTACAACTTTTATCACATCACATCTGGCGAGTGACTCGCTCTAACTGTTCCGACGAAGAGTGACCCTAGAGAACAAAGGCCAACTCAGTCGTATTTTTTCTTATTAGTGAGAATTATCCAATGAAATTAACTAATGTAGCAGAGAGACAATATTACCGAAGTGTAGTTCGTACATCTTGCATCCAAATGTACCTGTGTGACCTTCGATAATTGTGACCAGAGTAGGACATGCTTATTTTACATGAGTTCAGTCTCATTGTGAAGCTGCTAGAAGAGTGTTATTGTCTTTCTTGTTCTTATATTCTAGCAACAAAATAGGACATTTTTTTATATTTTTGCCTAAGCAAAGACCTTTTTATTTATTTCTTCAATTCAAAACTAACATTAAAAAGACATTCAACTTCAGTAAATCATTTAAATATTTAATTTTTTGAGTACCTAATGCCTTTTATACGCCTCTAATTCTAATGAATGAAATTAATTAATAACCTTTTTGTTTCTTGATTTATGTGAAGAGACAATAAATGCATTAGTAACTTTTCATTAACATTGATTAGTTGTAAAATAATTCGGAAATGCTTAAGGCACTAGATTATTTATATTAATTACACAGGAAATGATTTTAAAGAGAATACAAGCAACAATTATTTTGTTCTGTAAAATATTGTAAAGTATTCGTGTAATTTGACGTATAAATTGTTTTTCCTATAGATGCGAATTAGTGCATACTAATAGTAACCACAAATTCCATCGATATCAAGAAATAAATATATTCCTTATTTTGTATCAGAATTAATTTCAATTAACTAAAAAAAGACGATTTGTATGAAATTTATTACAAATGACATTTTTTACTCGTAAAATTACAATGTAAGAATTATTCAGGAAAAACTACATTAATGATCATCCTATCCTTAATATATAAATATATTTCTATTTTCAATTCGCGATAAACAGCAAACTTCAAATCATTAATTTATCATTATTGGTTGAGAGAAATTTCCTCCAAAAATGATTCCATGAAATCTAAAGTCCAGCTAAACTAGTTTGCTCTAGTGAGACGATATTACGAAACCAGTCTGCCGGGAGTCAACCACTAGTGCTGGTGTTTATAGCTCTTATATCAGAGCTGAACATCTTTGTATGAAAGAAGTCAACTGTAACCTTGAGAAGAGGAGAAGTTAATGAGTATCCAATATAAATTATTATTTAGAAAAAAAATATTAGGGAACACAATTATTCTTGTAACTTGGAGACATTTTCCAGGGCTTTACACAATGTTACTCATATTTGCTAATTTAGTTACAATGGCGTGCATTTGCGCGCCTCTAGTTTCTTCTCTGGAAATACTCGAGGAGAGTAGTTTATCAACTCACGAGAGAGTCAAGAGACAGTGTAAGAAAAAGACAATAGATACATTGAAATGAACAGGTTCGTCCTACAGTGTTTCACAATGTGCTAATTTTTTCAGTTGGAGGAGGGTTCAATCAGGGATTCCCCCAAAATCAAAGGTTCCCACAACAAGGAGGTTTTCCTCAAAATCAGGGTGGATTTGGACAGGGGCAATTCTTTCCAAACAACCAGCAAGGTTTTAATCAAGGAGGACAGCGGTTTCCTCAGAATCAACAGCCGTTCTTTCCACAAGGCGGTGGTCAACGATTCCCTAACAATCAAGGTCAACAATTTCCTAACAATCAAGGTCAACAATTTCCCAACAATCAAGGTCAACAATTTCCAAACAATCAAGGTAAGTGTATCAATGCATTTATTATTCCTTGGTTCACATGTTATTATTATCATAGAGTTTGAATTTGCAAAACATTTATAAAATTAGATCAGACAATATTTTGTAACTGATGTTCATTGATTATATTTCCATTCAATGCAAATATTTTCTAATGTTATTTCGCAGGTGTTGTTGGTCATCAGAGTCCTCAAGTTTTCGATGTGACTACACCACAGACATTCATTAGAGGTGTAGAGTATTTGTTAATATATTATTGGTTGATACAGTTTGTAAGATATATTCAAATAAACCAATTTATACCACTTAATAAACAAGTTATATGTTTCTAGTGCCAGGAGGATTCATTCCCGCTAATCAAGGTGGTTCCAGACCTGGTAATCAAGGTGGTTCAAGACCCGGTAATCAAGGTGGTTCAAGACCGAATTGTAGAGGAGCCAATCGCCGAAGACCTCAATGTCAGAATCAACAATTGGGTAACAATAATCAAAACCAAGGAGGAGGAAGACCTAATTGTTCTGGAAAAAGAAGGAATAGACCAGAATGCAACGTAAATACTTCTCCTATTAATGATGATAGTAAGTATATAATTAGATATTGCTCTTCCAAAATTTAAAAATGGAACATGCCGTGTTAGTCAGTGTTGCCATTTTATTACTTTTATTATGAAAATCTAATTCAAAATGATGATTTCTTTTCCAGAGGTTATCAATGCCTTCCAAAACATCCAGTGGCTAGCTCGTTTATCATCGGACAACAGATCAATAGGTATTCCTAATTTACCTGGCACTCCTCCTGTACAAGCTCAGAGTAGGAACTTCTTGTTGGGAGTTGGACAACCAGATACTCCTTTCCAGTCCTGCTTTACGCCGAGATTTGAACCTGGTCACTGTAGATACCTACAACATTGTGTCCTGCAAGATTTCGTTTTCAGTTTTAATGTTTTCTTGCAATACGTGTGCTTCATCGAGGGAACGTAAGTATTAATATAACTATTTTCCATACTGAAATTAGTGATTGCAACATTGCTGTAATATCATATCTTTTTAGGTTTGTCGGAGTTTGTTGTCCAGATAGTCGGTATCCTGGGTCAACCACTACAACAACGACGACAACAACCACAACTACAACTCCTAGACCAACAACACCTAGGAACGATAGGGGTAATGAATGATAAATACTCTCTTGCCAATTCAAACTATTCAAATATAATTTGGATAAAAATATCATATTGCTACTTTCTATTTGTTTTGATATGCCGCAAACTAAAACACCAAAATTATCCACAAAGCTTAATATTTTTAGGTGATAATTCCTTTTAAATTTCAGTTGGCTGCGGTCTAAGCTCCAAGACACAAACAAGGATCGTTGGAGGTCGAAATGCCGATCCACAAGAGTGGCCTTGGATGGCCGCTCTGCTGAGAGATGGAAGCACCCAATTTTGCGGTGGTGTGTTGATCAGTGACAGACATGTTCTGACTGCTGCCCATTGCACCAATGGGTAAATAGCTGCTGATTAACTTTCAATACGATAGGCGATATTTGAAGTTGAAGAAGAAGTGAGAATAGTTTTATAATTAGAGAATTTCTAATAACTAAATTTATGCAGTTCCAATTTACACAATTTATGAATTTAAATATGTGTGAAGAACAATCAAATAACGTCTGGTATATTATGGAAACATTTGTTGAGTTTTGTAATAAGTGTTTTATAGATTAACCATAAGAAGGTCAATTAAACATTTTGTAAAGCGCATTCGTTAACGAGATCTAAATGGGAGAACAGAAATCCTGCGCCTCTATGGCTCAATCATAGCTCAGCTAAATCATATAAACAACCACAACTAGGAAAAGAGAATCAATCAGTAACAGCTTACATTACTTCTTATAACTGAATTCCTCATGAAAACGTGATGCTAAGACGTTAACTTCACAACTCTAGGTTCGACGTCAGCAGAATCACCATTCGTCTGGGAGAGTATACCTTCGATGATGACTTAGGCACCCATAGCGACTACAAACCAGTTGCCATCAGGCAGCACCAGCAATACAACACAACCACTTTCGTCAATGACATCTCCATCATTGTCCTACCCCAGCAGGTGCAGTTCAATGACGATGTCTGGTCAGTCTGCCTGCCGCAAGTGGGACCACTTTTTGTGGGGCAAGATGCTACCGTTACAGGTACATATTTACCGTTTGATTTACGTTCTAGCATCAGATGCATTATAAGCATACATGTTAATAGTACAGTTATGAGTTCCTGAGTTATGAAGTGGTGGTTAACTCAGAGCCACTTCATATACCGGTTGTACTAGGTAGTTCTCCATGATTAATATGTGAAATATGTACTATGTACTATGAAATATGTACTAATATGTACTATGACACAATTCTTGAAGCATATCTTTTTCAATAATTCAAACATAGAAAACTACTACTAATTCAGGTCCCCCATTACTCGAATGCTTCATGAATCAGGAGTTTCACTGTATTACAATATCGTCTGAAACGAGATGGTCTACGAACATAAATATACTACATTTAAAAAACGCTGCATAAAATCACATGCTAATTACAGGTTGGGGCACTATTTACTATGGAGGTCCAGTGTCAAAGACTCTCCAGGAGGTAACCATTCCTATCTGGACTAACAAAGATTGTGACGATACTTACGAGCAGACTATTGTGGACACTGTCATGTGTGCTGGCGCTAAAACGGGCGGCAAGGATTCATGCCAGGTAAGAATATATCAATATTTAACAGAGCACTTTTAATTAATTCATAAAATCCGCTTTAGATGATTTAATTGCTGCCAAAAATAAGAATAGTAACAAATTAGTATCTTAGAAGTTAATAAAATGCCACTAACTCTGTGTTATCCCCCAGGGTGACAGTGGGGGTCCACTGCTCCTTCAGCTTAACGGTAGATGGACCGTTGTGGGGGTGGTGTCCTGGGGCATTAGATGTGCTGAGCCTGGTTTCCCTGGGGTGTACACTCGGGTCAACAGATACCTAGACTGGATAAGTGCCAACTCTGTCTAAACCTTTTCACTGCATTATAGATGAACTAAATTGTTCTTTGATCTACATGAATTGTGTTTTATTATATTTATATGTTTACGAAAATATTAAATTAACAGAATTATATAATAGTATTCAAACCATTTTAACAAAACAAATTGATGAGAAATGTTACTATTCTGTTTATATTTGAGAGTTGAATTATATTAAAGAATTTTACATTAAAAATTATGAAATATAATTGGAATATCCTTTTGAATCATTGAACCTGTACAAAAATATATAACTAGTTATCAAGTGAATGAAATTTCAATATTATAAAATATATTTTACTGAGCATATCTTAACAATATAAATAAATAATTATATACAATAATAAATAATAACTAACGAATACCTTAAATTATTTTTAGGTAATTGTTTCTAATAGTTATATTTCTTATATTTAAAGTATAATCAACAAATTTCTACAGTTTCCTATTTTATACCACATAATATACTACATTTTGATATTTGATGAATTATATATACAATTCATGAACTTCCAACTTAAAAAAATTGATTTTTCTAACTTAGAAAATATTATTTGTGTCATTTTCCCTTGCTCTTGTACTCTGTAGTGTAAAAATAGATTGCAGGAAAGTTCACCACCTTCAATTCACCGCCGGAAAGTTCTCGCAATCAATTGCCGCATGGAAAGTTCACCTGATGAAAAGTTCTTCGCATCTCAATTCGCCGCGTGATAAATTTCAGTTTAAGTAATATGTGTTAATATTCCTTTGCGTCAAGGTTAAGAAAAGGTTCTACCACTGTATGCATATATTATAATTGATTGAGAACCTATTCAAAATCTTTGTGCAGTAAGTCTAAAACATTTCTCATAAACTCAATTTATTAGTAAATGTGGAAGTAAAATGACCACTAAGATTTTCAATTCTTGCAAATACGAAAAATGGATTTATTAAGAGCTCTTAGGGGTAGCAGGTTGTTCTCATAAACTAATGTTTGACGTGTAGATGAGACTCCTTCTAATATTATTTATGGTTTCATATATGTGCTATAATGTAAACATGATATAGTGAACGGAACTTCTCACAATCTTGTCCTTTTACCATATCTACTTGTGATTGTGAGTATTGATGTCTAATTATTGTAAGATAGTTAGTTTTCACAGCTCAACTGCGCAACATTACATTGCCAATTTCTATGTCGATAATGCATTTTTTTATAGCTACATGAGTAAGGTACTGCTCTCTAATGTAGTTACCTCACCCGCAAACGGGGGTCACAGGTACATTTGGCCTCTAACTTTTTATTTGGGCAGCTATGAAGTTTAAACTTATATGATGTTTGAACTATAATAATACCGATAATATGCAGTGAAAATATTGTAAATTAATTGAAATTTGAATTAGTAATAAGCAAAACAAACTTCGGAAAACGATGTACCTGAGTTTATTTCTGATAAATATACTGATATACATATATATTTATAAGGGGGCGTGCCACCCCCCGCACCCCCCTGTCAGGTCATTAAAAAATCATGAAGTTAACATAACAGAACCATAGCGGATCAAAAATCTACATATCAAAATTCTAAAAGCCGGAAATGTTACATATAGCATACGATTTTCATGACATGAAAATGATATTTATTAATTCAAATTTTAATTAATTGACGATATTTTCACCGGATATTATCGGTATTGATATAGTTTAAACATTGTATAAGTTTAAACTCCATAGCTGCCCAAACAAAAAGTTAGAGGCCAAATGTACCTGTGACACCAGAATGCAGGTGTGAGAACTACATATGAATGCAGTACCTTCTTGAGCTACATTTACGTTATATGCCTGGAAATACAGTTGTTTAATTATGACATCTCGTAATTTTTGTGTCAGTAGCTTATTTGTATTGATTAATTAAATAAAACCAAATACTACCCATGAGAAATTAATGTCGAGACAACAATCATAATGCAATTTATATTATTTCATATATCCAGTAGTATTAATTCAATATTCCTGTCTCTTTATATTTTCTTTGATTAGAAAAGCTAATGAGACGTGTAACTAAATTTTAAACAGGCATGTATTTTTCACGTAATAATTTCATGTTTATTTAGAGGCTGATACATTTGTTTTATTATAAGTTTGCTGTATTACTGTTATATTTGGAATTAATTTTTTTTGCGGTGAATTGAGTTGCGGGGAACTTTCCATGCGGTGAACTTTCCATGCGGTGAACTTTCCATGCGGTGAACTTTCTCGCGGTGAATAGAGTGCGATGAACTTTCCACACACCGTAAAAATACTCTTATATTTATCATTATAAATCAATAAAGAATTTTTACATAAAGAATTAAATGGAGTTAAATGGAAATTTTAAATATAGGAAGAATTTTAGCTTAATTAATAAAAAAGTATAAGGGATATTTTCTTCCCAAAAAATGGAATAATTAAATGTTTATTCTAGTAAAATACGTCTTCTTTTTCTACTCACTATTTAAAATATAAAATTTATATTCGTGATACCTCACCTGGAAAGAAAAATATCTAAATTAATTTTTTGTTCCAACATAAAGCAATCATGTTTAAAATCATTTGCCCTATAGCAAGCAAGTAATATAATTATCTCCCATTAACGATTAAGTAAGTATTAAAGTTTAATTGTTTGTCTTACCCATGGTACTACCATCCATCAAATACACAAGCCTCTGCCTGTTACCAAATCGTCTGACGGGTGATTCGTCCTCCTGTCCCTGTCGTGAAAAGGTCCCCTCACTCATCCCCCCAGTGACCTCCACACTCTCATCACCCCTATTGCGCTCTAGGCAGTAAAGACTCTCCTCTGAAGAAACGAGAGTGACAAATTAATGGACAGCTTCAAATAACAAAGATGGTGAAAAAATTTAACTATCAATAATCATCATTTTCAACTTTAGATACCATATAGATATAGTCACCATTATTTTTACCTTCTGATACAATTTTGTTGCTATCGTCACCGTCGTGCATCGTGAAATCTTCTTCTGACAACGATTCGAAATCCATCGGGTGGTTCAAGTTGAGGTTCATGTCCAGTCTCACTCTAAATTGAAGGTTAAAATGTTTAATCTTCAAATTTCTTATATGATATTAACAAACATAAAAAAATGTGTATGTATAATGTATATGCTTGGGTTTTCACTTTCATCATCACTTTAGGATGAATGGATGGTCGGATTTTAAAATATAATGGCATAAACTGGTAGCATTGCGTGAATTTGAAACGGATTAGAAACTATAGGAAGTTTGGTTTAAACTTACTGTTTCAAACCAAATGGCAAATTATGTACATACAAATGCCATATTTCACAATTCCCCAATATAATTATGAAATCTATGAATAATCTGTCTGGATTGAAATTGAAAACTATTCTCATTTTCAAGAAAATTTATTTATCAAAAAGCTATCTAGTGCAAGATTGAAAAGATTATAGAAACTAAAAATGAGAAGAGTGACTTAATGATTCCCCATAATTGTTCACAAATTACCAGTACAAACCTATCGATTCCGTTTTGTGTTGATGACAACCCTTTAGGTGGTAGAGCAACTGTTCGGAAACTAACCTCTTGGTCACCTGGTGAAAAATATAGTCATACAATGTATAATGCTATATTTCTCATTTTCCATCAAAGATATATTTCATATTACATCATTAAGCATACACCATTACCTACAAATTGTCGTCTAGCGTAATCTTCTTCGGCAGTCTCAGCTTCTGGGTAGAACTGGTGAAGACTTTTGGGCTCTAGAGACAGAGGATCTTCTATCTTGTGCGTGGCCAGGGATGCATTGTATATGGATGAGGCAGCCGTGAATTGAGATCTCAATTCTAAGTCTCGAACTTCTTTAGATAGTTGACGTGTAAGATAGAGTTTTCTAGCATATAAGAAGAATAAGGTTATGGTAGAGGATGATAGGTTTGCAACAACTACAGCTGGATCTTTGAATCTGTAAGGTGACAAGATGGTCACTATAGTCCATGCTACGAATACACAAGCTGTTAGAGTAGATGAGAGTAAAATCCATTTCGATTCAATAGAATTATCCTCACTTCGCCAGGAACTGAAGCTGAAAAATATTGTTGTTGCTATCAAAATCATGACGTAAACTAAAGAAACAATAAGATCCAATTCAAAGTGATGGCCAGGACTACATCTCCAAGTGTCTTCTTGTAATATCACATCAGGAGGAAAGAGTATCAACCATGTAATAGCAATTATCACTTGAACTAATGATAAAAAGACAGCCAGTGTGAAAAGTACAACAGGCTTTATCACAGAAGTATAATCTTGTTCTTCGCTATAGGCTGCAATTCTACATGAATGGAGAACTTTAACCAACTTTGCAGAATAAATTACGGCATAACCCACGCCAGCTAAAAATCTTCGTACAGCACAAGTACATTCTGAAGGTTGCAGAATAAAGGTAAAATTAGATGAATATACTAGGAGACAACCTGATAGAATCATGTACCCCAAGACTGAAGTACCAGCTGAAGTTGGAAACGAGACAATGAAGTAAATGAAAGTTATAATCACTACCAATGTACCTAATATAGTAAGAACACTAGCTAAGATTCCATATACCGATTTGAAGACATGATCCATTGGAAGACGCTCTGGTAAAAGCAAGTCAGTGTAGTGACTAGACTGAGATGAACATACGTCCAGGCATTGACCAGAGGAACATATTGAAGTGATATCTTCAAGTTGAATACTATCTCTGTGTATCTGTAACTGTCCATTTTTCCATTCACCAATATTTAAATAACCATTTCCACTTATTCCTCCTAGATGATTCCACCACAATTGATATCTAGAAAACTTTTCTTTGGTAAACAGTTCATCTTTTGAGTCATTAACAGAAAGAGTAAAATAATCAGAAATTTCCGATAGCAGTTGCGAAGGGTCTACATCACAGTCTACAGCATCAGGACACTGTTTATTTGTAACGTAAGTAAGGCTATCAGCTATGGAATATACAGTTAATATAGTTTGGAAAACAGATGGGTTTATTGTGATTGGGTCAGTGTTAATAATCTCTGATCCATCGCAATTTTGATCAAAATTATCGACATCTGCTTCATCGCCAACGAATATTCTGCATTTAAAAGTATCCTGGTAATATTCGAAGAACCAAGATGAGGGTATTGGGTAGTGATTTTCTAATGTTAAATTAGAGATAAACGACCTAAAGTTAGGAAAATCGTATGTTTCTAATGTGAGGCTATAGATATTAAGTCCTGGGTTTTGTCCAAGAATAATTTCTCTCTTGCCCAATGCTGTTCCGATAATAAATACAAATTTTTCAGATTCACCCTTTTGTATAACTGTTTCTAGAAGAGTTTTTATTTTAACTATATCATACATTAGTAGAATGATGACTCTCGGTTTCCAATTTTGTGCTAGGGATTCAATAATATCAACAGCTTGTTCCTCACTCAGTGTTTCGTTGATTCTGACTGTATCACCAACGCAAATCTTTTCTTTCTGCACCATAAATGTGAAATTTTCAGCAAGATATCTCGAAGTTTCATCGTTATCATGTATTAAAGTAACGTAGTTCCAGTCAAAAAGTCTCAAAATATCCTTGTAGACTATTATCTCAGAGTTTTTAGATGGAACACTCGAAATGGTCCTGTCATCACCTCTGTTGTTTAACTTTATACCAGCAACAGAAGAAGTGAAATGTGGGACACTGTTGGCAGAATAAATAGTCGACACTGTCTCAGAAATAGCGTCATGGAAACTTATCGCAGCGACAATATTCTCAGTTGGAAAAACAGTTTGGTTACTGTTCAGTTTTCCAGAGAAGTAGTTGTACACTTGTTCTGTAGCTTTTTCCTTTCGGTCACAATAGTCGAATATGATAGCCCCCAATCCAGAAATATTTGCCCTTTCATTGATTTCTTTGAGAGCATACGCCATCGCTGCCAAGTTATGGAAGGTTGTTTCATCTTTGAATTTACCACAGGAGAAGAAACTGTCGCCATTCTCGTGGATAGGCATCGTGGCCATCATTGTGTAATGTTTGGAGGGGAGTATCTGAAATTAAACACACTGAGCATTTGACTGGAACTAAGAGTATAATTGATACTAATAAAATTTGATTATTAACAAAAAACTAAGCAGTACATTTATATTTAACATAACTTTTTCAGCTTTAAACATTATCACATTTATCGTGTCTTAAATATTTCAAATAATATTTAGCATCCAAATTAAGATGATCAACCTTACCATTTCAGCTTGCTGTAAAGAATCAGCTTTTGTTTCTATTTTAGTGGACATTTTTTGTTCATCAATAAATTCACCATTGCAGAAAATAGGGTCTAAGCATTTAGAAATGACCTGAGGAATAAACAAATTTAGAAAGAAAAAGAAAAGTAATGAGGAAAACTGGGTCCTAATTAGTCATTAAATTTAAAAGACTTGGATAAAATATGTTACCAATAGTTACTCACATTTTTGAAGTTCATTCCTGTGCCATTCAAGGTAGAGTTGATGATCAGAACTCCTCCAGGTGAGAAGTAACCTAACTTAACACGAGCAGAGGTGATGTCTTTGCCAAAAGAGTCGTAAGTTGAAACCTAAAAAGAATATAGCCATTAACTATTGGTTTTGAATATAGAAATAAGTTCAGTAAAACCTGAAAATTTATACAGTTACTATGAAGAAATAATAAAATACAGCTGCTATTGATATATTTTAAAAGTAATTCTCTATCTTAGTTAGTTAAAAGGAATGTGTTCTTTGCATCTTATTATGCAGGAAATTTGAACTATTGATAGTATAGATTTATGAAAAATAAATTATTTTGATTCAGATCTATCATGAATTTGTAATAAATTTTTTTTAGCATAATTATCTTCTCATATATGACACTGGTTGCGGTGTTATTAACTTGTCACTCTTAATGTTACACCCCAGGTAAGAAAGATTTATTCTTGAAATATGAGGGGAGTATTCCAAGGAAGAGCCATGGAATATCCCAGGAATAAATCCTTCTTGCCTGGGACTGTGTTTACACCACATTAACTAGGCCTAAATGAAATGGAAATAAAAGATATGCCTTTTGATAATAATATCGGATTGTTTGTGTGTAGTCACTTTTATTCAGAGTTATCATTCATTTAAGTTAAGTAATACAATTACTATCATTTCATTGCTGTGTATGACTCTACATCCCCGAACTCGGAGATGTACATAATGATTCATTGAAGAAGAGTTCAATCGAAGCAGTCAAAGTTGCTCGTCTTAATTTACAGAAACTTCTACTGTTATTATATTTTATGTAGTTAGAAGTTTCCAGAATGTTTGGTTAAACAGTTTATTCAAAGGAATTAGATCTTTGTCTACTCGGTCGGAATAATTTGTACGAGCTATTTCGATCACTGGGCAAATGCCGGCAAAGATTCTGAGTGACACTGTACTGTGCTGCGGTGTTATATTGAGTGAGAATTTCGAACTCTCTTCCAACTGTTGTACACAATGTAAGCCATGTTGGAATTAACAGTACCTTAATAAATTTGTAACTCTATTTTAATTATCGTGGATTATAAATGTTTAATCTAATAAATTACAATGAAATAATTGGTATTAGTGTTTAATGCTACCGTAGTTAGTTTATTGTTAAAGGGGAAAAAATTGTTAACTGTTGTAAAGTTTCGGGTAGTTTCTAAGTGATATAAAAAATGTATAAAGTAAACGCAAGGTAAATCAAGTATATAATAATTAAAAAAAAGAAATATAAAAAAATAAGTGATTAAAAATTTCAATAAATAAAATAATTATTAATCATATTCTATCCGAGACTTCTTAATAATTGGGATGGAGATTAGGGTTTTATGAATCTCAATCAGATCACTAGTATTCAAATAAAACGATTTGAGGATTTAACATTCTTGTTCCTGTTGAATTATTAAAACAAGCTTCTGTTATGAAATATTCATCTTTCACGAAACAGAAATTAGTACACTGATATAACACGTGTCAAATAGCTTATTAATTCTTTATAATCTTTGTAATGTCCATAATCGGTGAAATGTTCTTTCTTTTAAATGGAAAAATAACGTCTTCAAAAAAATACACATATTTTTCGTAAGTCTCCTTTTGTCAAACATAGCTCGGTACTTACCTCCAGTTTGTGAGTTTCGAACCCCTGCTTGGTCTTTTCAAACAAAGTTTGACGGTAATTGGCATCGGTGAGCAAAGAACATCTGGTGACATCTGGAAATGATAAAGTACAGTATTTCAATGCAGAGAAGTGAAAAACCTGAATAAAGATACTATTGAGCTAAGGCCCATACTATACAGGCGGTTCCACCGCCGCGGTGCTACTGCTTCTTAAAATCCAAAGTATACTAGGCGGTGAGAACGCGGCGTTACTGCCGCGTTCTCACCGCTTGCAGAGTATACTGGGCTGTGAAAACGCGGCAGATACGTTTTGCAGTGTTTTTGCAGTATATACAGTGTTTTAAACATCAATTGGCATTACAGATTATTAAAAAAATGTTAGGGATATAGGCTATGCAAGTGAATGATTCTTCTAAATTTTCTATTTCAAATAGGTAATTTGTTATTACCTATTTGAGTTTTAGTTATCTGTCGCAAGAATTCTGCTGTTATTCTAAAAATAATAAATTTACTGCACTATTCAGTTATAGGTATATATTGACTGAAAAAAATCGGAAGTATGCACACAGCTCTATAAGATTAATTAATTATTCTATAAGCTCATTTCTAGAGCAATATAAAAAGCTAACTTTTAGCTTTTATAAAAAGCTAACTTTTAGCCTTTATAAAAAGCTAACTTTAAGCTTTTATAAAAGCTAACTTAAAGCTTTTATAAAAAGCTAACTTAAAGCTTTTATAAAAAGCTAACTTAAAGCTTTTATAAAAAGCTAACTTAAAGCTTTTATAAAAAGCTAACTTAAAGCTTTTATAAAAAGCTAACTTTTAGCTTTTATAAAAGCTAACTTTTAGCTTTTATAAAAGCTAACTTAAAGCTTTTATAAAAATCTAACTTAAAGCTTTTATAAAAAGCTAACTTTTAGCCTTTATAAAAAGCTAACTTTAAGCTTTTATAAAAAGCTAACTTAAAGCTTTTATAAAAAGCTAACTTAAAGCTTTTATAAAAAGCTAACTTAAAGCTTTTATAAAAAGCTAACTTTAGGCTTTTATAAAAGCTAACTTTTTATAAAAAGCTAACTTTTAGAGCAGCGGAATGTTTGGCTTTTGGCGTGAACTGTGATCAACAAAAAAAAACGAACATGTTCAAATTATACAAAAATGAATTAGGTCTATGTGAGATTATATATGAATATATTGAAACAATGAAGGAATGTGAATATTTACCGTCACAAAAATATAATTTTCGCATTAGGAGATATAAGGAGAGTACACTAGATATTTAAAACTAGTGTACTTTCCCCGTTGTTATAAATGACGGGGTTTCAATAGAGATTGAATGTTGATTCAACAAAATTAATGGGGTAATAGTAAAAGAAAAAAATATATAAAATTTATAAATTTATGTAAAAAAAATGTAGCTATATAAAAAATATGTATCTAAATAAATATTTATGTAAATAAATATATATGTATGTAGAAAATTATGTAAATAAAAATTTATGTTAAGAATTGAATATAAAAATATATACATATTTTTTCAAAATATTAGCTGTATTGGGATATCTTCTACTTTAAACTGGTCTGTGTTTGTGCTTATACTTTGACTGCTGCGGTGAAACTGCCCAGTATACTTAGCAAGCGGTGCTACCGCGGCGGTGGTAACGCGTCCAGATGCGGCGCCACCACCTAGCGCCGTAGCAACGCAGACTGCCAAGGCGATAGCACCGCCAGTATACTATGCAACTTTGCTTCTCAATTAATTTAGCCGTGATTAATTGAAGAAGCATAAAAAGGGCAGTAGCACCGCCGTGGTGGAACTGCCAGTATAGTATGGGCCTTAGAAAAAAAATTGTATAGAACTGTATTTAGGTAAGATTTACGGGACAAAGAAAAATACGGGCAAAACATCCCTAATCCACATGGTATACCCTTCTCTACGAAAGAGGCCAACAGCAAGTGTGAAAATAAAACATGGAAACATATATTCACAATTGATGAAAACATCATTGTAAATTTTCCGCATATTAAACTTATTATTAAATAATATTTAACCAATCTTAAGCAAAACAAAACATTGACAAATACAATGCCTATCGAATTATGTCACCCTCATTCCTCAATATACAGCAAATGTCGGGTTAAATCATTTTTCCAATGTCAATTTTCCAGTTTCACAATCACATTCATTTTTTCAATAAATTAGTCTATCCTGTCACATTAACTTTCCTTGTTGTTGTCGTTGCTACTTTCACTGGAAGGGTGTGCGCTCGCCTCGGTCAAGGAGGAGGAAAAATCGGGAGAGGATCGGGTGGTGGTGAGTCGGCAGGGGGACTGTCGGGAGGGGCTGGGAGAGGAGTTGGCCGCTGAGGAGAGGTCTCGGGAGATGTCCGAAACTAGGAAGTGTGAGGAGGTGGCTCGCTACCCCCCTGGGGTCCGACCAAAGGTCAACCGTAGAGAGAGAGAGATATATATATGGTGCTTGCTCCGCAGTTGAACACGTAGAGCAAATCCTAGTCTGCCAAGCCACAGTCAGGACAGGTCGGTGACATCACCCTACCGATGCTGAACCTGTAGTCACCCAGTCTGGAACGAAAGCCCGATCTTAACTGGGAGAGTATGGAACTGGTGGAGCGGTTAAGACCTGATTCTGAGGAGCAGACGGAAGAAGCGTACGTTTGCAGTACACGGTTATGCCGCAGCCGGGCTAAACAGTCCATGATGTCCCCCGCATGAACCAACCAGATGGCCTCCCTGTACGAGTCCTCAGGAAGGACCCCGTCGACCAAAAGTGAGCTTCTGTGACGTTGTCTCCCACACCATGGCGACGGACATCAAAGAGGAGTTGTACCTTATGCAATGAGGATTGGAGATGGAAAGTCAGAGTTGCTATGCAGCAACTTGTTCCCTTCGTGTCATAATGCACTACTTTGTCTAGAAACCTGGCAGCAGCTTCAATAAAATTCTCATCTTCCATTTGCAAGGTTTTGAGGCGTGCAAGGATATTCAGCATGTCAGAAACACGGCCAATAACTCCCAATTTCGCGGTAAGGTCAGTGAACTTTTTCACAGAGATATCCAGGCCATTTTGGTGTATTTTAAAATGGAGGTCAAAAAAGATTGTCATATTCAGACAATCTTTTATACAGGGATGACTGGCATCCCTGTATTTACCTGGATTTCCTCTATCCTGATGCTTATCACTAATAGACCGTCAGGCAAATACATCTTGATAGCCTTAAATTTTTCTGGTAATCTCTCGGCAGGCCCTGAGGCCATTCGTCCCACAACATAATGATATTATTCACCTCATACATAGAAAGGAATGTTTTCCTTCGATCATCAGGTCGCTGGATTTCATTATCACACCTCATCGTGAAGCTTGTAGTTTTTGAACTCGGGGTCACTTTTTTCTTACTGAGATAAGCTGAACAATTTGGAAAAATTGTTGAATTTGCCTCTGGTTTGATGGCTGCTCGTTGACGACCATTGCCATGAATGTAGGCTATGGATTGAAAAAGACTTCTTCTCAAAAGTGTAGCTCACATACACTACTGTATGAGCTGGACCAATCACTGCCAACACGTGGAATGGCATGAATTCACTTTTGTAGAAGGTCCTGCTCAGGAGGGAATTTGAAAATAGAGATCTTGGTATCATTGGGAATATTTTCAGCGAAATTTGCAGTTACGATCACTTCCAATTCTTACTTGTTCGATTAAATCCTGATCGACAATTAGGTACGACACACTTACATCCCATAATGACAATTATTGATAAACATAATTTTTTTCAGATTTTGTGTCATAGTTCCATTCAAAAAAAGATTTTTTATGTGTAAAACTTTTGTGACTATGATACTGTTGAAGATATGAATGTGAGAATTAAATTTTCTGATTTGAATTATTTTTGTCCAAAGAAATATATAAAATGACTTAATATTTCTGGCCTCTAAAGGCCCCAACACACTACACGAGACGAGCCGCGAGCAGGGCCTCAGGTTCGCGCGAGCCTGATTTGCTAGGCTCGAGCTTTCTGTCACCCCACACATTACACGAGCCGAGCATTAGTTTGGTGACTTCTCCAATTCAGATTCAGATGACCTATTAGGCCCCATTAACACTTTCGTTTCTCAACGCCGCCTTTAAAAAAATGCTCATGGCAAAAAGTTTAGCTGCCATTGATTTTAACGGAGCCCTTCACACTTGCGCCTTTTTTTACCAGCATTTTTCTAACGCAAAACAGCTCAGTCCCCTGCTAAAATAAGAGCAGAATTTCAAATGCTTGAATTTTAGCAGGGTACGAATGTTTATTGTGCCGTTCACATTAGCCTTTTTTCACTGCAGAGATTGAACACAAAATAAGACGAAAAATAGAAAATGAAAAATAATTGTCTACAATGGTTATCATTTTATACCCAAGTAACAATGGTCCCTTAGCAATTGTGATAGAGTTTTAATGGTTAGGTAAGTTATGCATTATCGAACAGTTACATATATTTGATCATATAAGAAAAAGTATATAATTAATATGACATTTTAACTAGTTATTTGTTTATGATCGAAAATGTGGAACTGTTCGATAATTCAGAACATACTCTATCATGTCAAATTACTTTTTTCCTTATCATGACCAGAGATAATGATAACCAGAGAAAATGAAAAGCAGGGAAAATAATAACCAGAGGAAATGAAAAGCAGGGAAAATGATAACCAGAGGAAATGATAATCAGAGGAAATGATAACCAGAGAAAATGATAACCAGAGGAAATGAAAAGCAGGGAAAATGATAACCAGAGGAAATGATAATCAGAGGAAATGATAATCAGAGGAAATGATAACCAGAGAAAATGATAACCAGAGGAAATGATGACCAGAGAAAATGATGATCAGAAAAAATGATAACCAGATAAAATGATAACCAAATAATAACCAGACTAGAGAAAAATGTTAAGATGAGCATTTTTTCTAACGCAAGTGTGAACACATGACAAATAAGGATTTTTTAAATGCGTTGTTGAGAAACGCAAGTGTGAAGGGGGCCTTAGAGATTGCAATTTGTTTGAGTGCTAAACAACCTCGAAAAAGGTTTAAATGGTGCAAGTCTTGGCTGTTGAAGAGGTGAGAACTGTCTCATGGCCAGTTAATTCAGAAATTGAGACTAGAGCCTCGAGACTACGCTAATTACTTGAGAATGGATGAATCAACGTACTCTTGGAATTGCTATGAATGGTGACCCCATTTACTAAAAGGAACGATACATCAAACAAACATTAAACACTTTCTGAAAAAGAAAAATTCATTATGCACTAAGCTGACCGCAGGCTCGGCTCGCGCAACCCAGGCCAAATATCTGGAAGTGATAGATCAGCACGAGCCGAGCCACGAGCCTGATTGCGCGGTTCGTGGTTCGGCTCGAAGATGACCAAACACTACACGAACTGAATCGGGGTTCGGCTTGCTTGCTAAGGCTCGGCTCGTGTAGTGTGTGGGGGCCTTTACGGATTTGTAATTCTGTAAAAACAGTTCAGTTATCACTCCACGTATAGAGTAGTCTGTGACATTACCAATGTGCAAGTTGTGTATTCTCCTTACCCATGTGACCATTACACAGTAGAGTGAGAGTGTCTACCGCAGCACTGGTGATGAGAGAGACTGCCTCACCAATCAGGGGAATGGATGTGGAAACAGCTATGCTGGGGAACACTTGTCCCAGTTGAGACTTCATAGGGAGACAACTTTTGCCTTTGCAACCTAACAACTAGAAAGAGTGTGGGATGTTTGCGTTAGTACTTTGAAATTTATAGTAAAAAAAAACTGTCACAGGAAAGAACTCTGGAACGGTGCCATGGATAAAGTAAAATATATCTATCACTCATAAATTTCTTTAATATATTCTATAATTATCCAAAACAATTCGATAATAATTGCTTTAATTCGTGAAAAATGATTACAGACTACCTTCAATTCAAAAAATACTTCTTAAATATTAGACATAACTGCTTTTAATATATTGTTGTAGAGAATGAGGTTAATTAGGTTAATCTCACCTCAGACCAAATGTCTCCATACCAAGGGTATAGGGATGAACGGTTAGAGAGAGACAGGCCGCTGATATGCTCCTTCAAACCTTCTACTGGGGAATATTGCTTGCCAACCACCAGAGAGATAAATTCTGAAGATCTTAGAGTGCATAATATTAAAGTTTATGATATTAATTTGAAAGAGTTTTAATTAATATTACAAATAATTACATGTTTTATAAAGACTGGTTACTATCATTATTCAGTCTACTCGAAAATAACATCAGGTATCTTCTGAACCTACACAGCAACAAGTCAATTGTCCCACATTTATGAGTAATTTATGTTGGTTAATCATTTTCTAGATATGAAAAGGAATGAAATAAACTCACAAGTTTTCCACAGTTTCTTGGGTTGGTGCTATTAGAACTAACACTAAGTCACTCCTCTTCATTTTCCTCTCTCTCACCAAAGTGTCTCCACTTTCCATCAAGAGACGCAAGTGAAGAGGCGTGAGCCACAACATCACCACTCTGGCACCCTTGCGTGCACCTTGCAGAAGCCGAGACCAAATGTCCAGTAAGTATTCGGGAGATGGGATCTGTTGATGATAAAAGAAGAGTTTTTAAAGTGTATTTTAACTATTCTTCTGTATTCTCTCATTTGAAAATAAAACGATGCAAAACTAATAGGAAATAGTTACTCTGATATTACTCTTTTCTAATAATTTTAGGATTGATAATGTTGGTTGAAATAAAAATTAATGAAATTATCTCTGGTATCTTCGTTTCTTCATATCGAAATTTGGTTAATGACACACTAAAATTATATTAAAGAACTAATTATAATTTATAAGTACAAATGGATACAATGACTATAAAATACAGCAGATGCTTCCACTCACCTCCAAAGGAACAGCTTCTACAACAGCCAAGGTTAAGTCTTCCGTTCTGTTTTGACTGAGAAAGTTGTAGCGACGATCTCCTTCTTCAGTTCCGTTAGAGTAAACCACACTGACGTAACGCCAGTCGTAATGACGCAACAGAGTTCTCATTGCTTGCACCTGAATCACATGGAAATAACTTATTTCGTTTGAAGTATAAATCCGTATATGTAAGTTCAACTAATTTTCAAATGCTGTGTGGGACAAGAGTTTGGAAAAAAAATCAAAACAAATATATTTTTTCACCAAAGTAGTACCTAATTAGTGTACAGGTTTTATTGAATACCCAACATGATAGTTTAGTGTAAAAAATGTTATAAAAGAGAAGCAAGAGATGTTTTACACCGTGCGAGATTTAGGTAATGTAAAAAATTGAACGACCGACTATATGGAATGGTGCTAGGACAATTGCCACTGTCGGACAATTGCCACCCGCAGATAATTGCCACCCCGGGACAGTTGCCACCCGGACAATTGCCACCCGCGGATAATTGCCACCCCGGGACAGTTGCCACCCGGACAATTGCCACCCCCGGACAATTGCCACCCAAATAATTAATATCAGGCCACTTAACTTTAAAAATGGTGATAAAATATGTATATTATTGTTGTATGATTAATTATTAATTATATACAATATAAGATAAAAAAAATATTATTCGGTTTCTGAATGTGCTTTTTAAATCTTATATTTTTTAAATCTTATGTTATTGAATACTTTTTACCAGTTCTTTAGAACGATTCAAAACTGTTTAATTCCCTTCGTCTATAACATTTTCAGGATTTAGGATTTTAAAAACATATTATCACAACCCTAATTATATTGTCAGGATTCTTAACTTGTAAATTATATTACTGGGTAGTAATATAAATACTTTTCTTTTTCCTTTAGGAAATAATTATAAATAAAGACCTATTCCGGGCGATATATTTTAATTCTATTAATGGAATATCGTCTACTCCAGAAATTTGGTTTACTAATGACTATATCACTGACATCAAAAGGAAATTAAATACAAGGGACTTGAAGAAGCAGTCAGAAAGGAAAGTGGCTCCATGAACCAAGTCATCTACCACCGTGGGTGACAATGCTCATGGATGCAGAAAAGCTACTCTGTGAATGCAGTCACTTAAAAAGGAAAATATTAAATGTGTAATGAAATTTCTTATCTTATAATGTATACAAATAATAATAATCGTACAAAAATAATTTACATATTTCATCTCCATTTTTAAAGTTAAGTGGCCTGATAATAAATATTTGGGTGGCAATTGTCCGGAGGTGGCAATTGTCCGGGTGGCAACTGTCCGGGGTGTCAATTGTCCGCGGGTGGCAATTGTCCTCGAGTGGCAATTGTCCGGTCACGATATGGAATATTAAACGTTCCAATGAAAGAGCAGATTCATCTGATCGTCAAATAAGTAGAAGACCACGCTCACAACAGTTTAACGTAGAGACTGAATTATGAAAAATCAGAGAAGATACACCAGGCACAATTGATGTCAAAGGATCCCATTTAGAATAAAAATTATAATTTTGATATTTTTAACTCTCACCATTTAAGAGCTACTAACAGTTATTTCTTTGTTAAAGTAATATACTTTAAGCATTTATGATTTTGAGCATTTATGACTTGAAGCATTTGTGACTTTAAGGATTTGTGTATGAAATAGTTATAAAGCATTTAATAAATGCCAGAGTCCCACCTGTTGAGCAAAGGAAGGTCTGAGCCACAGAGTCTGTGTGTAGCTAGTCACTAGGTTGTTACTGGGAGTGACTGTGGCTATGGATGTGATGCCATAAGACTGTGTCACATCCAACACAGTCTGTGTGATGTCACTGTCACCACCAATGATAACGCCAATGATGTGACTAGGTGACGGTAACTGAAAAATACAATTTTATCTTCAGAAATAGGGCAGTTGTTACGACTCGATTGGAATAATTACAATTTGAATAAAATTAAATATGGCTGTACCCTTAGAAATTTTACAGCTTTGGAATATGGTTTCTATAATTGATTATAATTTTATTTACATCATTGATAGGAAAATTGTTCGACACTCACTTCACTCTTATGATATAGCATTGGGTAATCACCTTACTAGCAATGTTGGTGGGTAATTTTCCAGTGAGAAGATTACCCAAATCCCTCAGTACTTTTTCCTTGCTGGAGCAACTGTCTATGACTATTGCCCCGATGTTCAGAGGAGGTCCATTGGCAGATGTTTGAGGAGCATTGGCCTGTGATAGGCTGAGAAGAAATGCCTCCAACTCTTGAATGCCCTGATGAGATGTCATTAGAAATAATATATTAAAATAGCCAATATAATTTGAGCCAAAAGTCTGTGTTCACTTTCATGGAAGAATAAACTAAAAATTGTCTAACAAAAACTTTCTAGTTAGATCATCTTAAAAGATGGCAAGTTCGTAAGTTATCCGCGACAGATAACATTTTGCACTAAATTTTGAATATGAATCACTTGTCATTTGCTTCTCTATCATTTTGAACTTTTCATAATATTTCGAAGTAGAGTATTTCAAATTTATTCTTAATTCTTTCTTACCTCTATTCCTCTTAAGGGCCCGCAGTCAAGTGGTGTTTCGCCCCGATGGTGAATATCAAGAATGGCGACTACGTAGAGTTGGTCTGGAGACTCCACGAACAAATAATCAGAGTCTCTGTGGATGTACAGACATATGTAGTTAGATGAGTAGAAACACAAATATCATTGCAATAGAGATATTATGGAACAATAAAACATACATATACCTGCCACAAATTTGAACGAAGAAAAAGCAGTGGCGTATAAAATTAAGGGTAAGCATACAATGAAAAATTGACATCGAAGTCGAATGTAGTTTAGGTCTACCAGAAACGTAACTTATAGGATATGATCAGAATCTTGTTACTTTGCATGATGGCAAGGAAGGTCATCGAGGGAGTATCATTTAAATCATTTGACAGATATTAATGCACAACTACATAGAAAAATTGCTCATTGTGCTAAAAATGTAGGAATTTCTCGTCTTTGAAGTTGTTCTTCAAGTTTTCAAACATTGTGTTAGTGAGAGTTATAGCCTTATGAGCCACATTGACATCATAATATACAGTCATGTGCTAATTCCTTTAGTCACTCACAGGAAATAAAGAAGTGTAAGCAGCTTGCTAAAACTTCACAAATTTAGGTCAACATCAAGTGATTATATTTTACTTATTTAATAATTATAGAGCATTGAAATGTGACCAACAACTTACTGGTGGTGCAGAGGTAACTTACTGGTGGTGCAGAGGTAACTTACTGGTGGTGCAAAGGTAACTTACTGGTGGTGCAGAGGTAACTTACTGGTGGTGCAGAGGTAACTTACTGGTGGTGCAGAGATAACTTACTGGTGGTGCAGAGGTAACTTACTGGTGGTGCAGAGGTAACTTACTGGTGGTGCAGAGGTAACTTACTGGTGGTGCAGAGGTAACTTACTGGTGGTGCAGAGGTAACTTACTGGTGGTGCAGAGGTAACTTACTGGTGGTGCAGAGATAACTTACTGGTGGTGCAGAGGTAACTTACTGGTGGTGCAGAGATAACTTACTGGTGGTGCAGAGGTAACTTACTGATGGTGCAGAGGTAACTTACTGGTGGTGCAGAGGTAACTTACTGGTGGTGCAGAGATAACTTACTGGTGGTGCAGAGGTAACTTACTGGTGGTGCAGAGGTAACTTACTGGTGGTGCAGAGATAACTTACTGGTGGTGCAGAGGTAACTTACTGGTGGTGCAGAGGTAACTTACTGGTGGTGCAGAGGTAACTTACTGATGGTGCAGAGGTAACTTACTGGTGGTGCACAGGTAACTTACTGGTGGTGCACAGGTAACTTACTGGTGGTGCACAGGTAACTTACTGGTGGTGCAGAGGTAACTTACTGGTGGTGCAGAGGTAACTTACTGGTTATTACAGTGTGCAGTACAGGTTTCTCTGCACGAAGATACCATTGAGGAAAGTTTCCTCTGGTTCCCATCGCTGTTCTCTCCCATTGGTTTTGTTATGGACAGAACACTGTTGAAATAGCGCCCCAACTGAGAAAAAAAAAACTTAACAATGAGAGCTGTGAAAATGTTAGATAGAATTTTAGAGCTCTCGAGTACCAAGGCAGATCTAAGTTATCTGTGGTGAATGGATCTCACTGTAACGCCATTTGCAGTTTTGTGAAATTGTGATGTTTTGAAGTTATGTTTGTTCTATTTGAATTCTTATTTCATCGCTGTCTACTTGTATATTAAGGAAGTTAAAAGTTCAACATAGTTTCTAAATTGGTTTCTAAAATATTATATTTAGATATTCTCACTCGAGACCTGTTCCTTATTCGTGAGTACTCAATTAGCGATTTAAATTTTAAAAGTTACATATTTTAAGTATTCAAAAGCTATCCAACCTCTGAGGATAAGTTGTTAATCCCCTCCCTGTAATATATCACTGAACTAACATAAATATATCCTAAAATATTCCTATAGTCAACATTCCCTGTCAGTACAGTTTTCTGTGTGGATTGATTAACTAAACATTGTTATACCAATTCAAAATTACCGCCATGTTTTTGCCATTGATAGAATAAAAATGAAATCAAACGTTTTCTCACCCACTCCATCAATCATAACTATAGTACAGTCTCCTCTCAGTAAAACACTTAAATCACTATAAACAACTATTTGCTATAAAAATTATAAACTCTTCACCCTTACCTTTACCGAAGTTGTGCTGTTCAAGAAATCACTTTCAGTAGTTTCTCTCTGCCTATTCCAGACATTAATGGGAATATTCCCGTGGAAGTTCTCGGAGAACCGGAAAAACTCCTGAGGCTTGTCCACGCGAGACACTTCCGTACTGCGCAGAAATTCACTCATCGCTGATCTGCGAGTCCACCTGAGAATGAAACATTAAATTGCATCCGAGTGGTGAACTTCATGCATGTAGTTCACTCTTATCACTGAAAGACTCTGATAAAATACCGACACAAATACTTTTATTTAATGGTTCTTTATTTAATGATTATGTGAGAATGCCATGATGAGTTATAATTAATAATATATGACAATTAATGCAACCATAAATATAATTCTGATGATGTTCAAATCCTGTAATTTCTCAATTAGAGTCATTTGTTAGGTTGTACGTATAACTCAGTATGACTAAATATCATGGAATCATATTTCAAATGCGACTAGATATCTTGGAGTCGTATTTCAAATGAATGAATTACATTTCCCAATGAGTTAAAATTCACTAAATATCTGCTACATTGATAGCACTCTCACCCGTGTAAAGAAGGACACAAGAAACCGTTAGAGAGGGGGCACAGGTGCTGCAACAGCTGACTCAGCGCCGCTCCAAAGGTGAACACACTTTGTATCACTCGAGTGGGAGAGAGAGGAGTGAAGTTGTGGGAGGCAGATAGCAACGTGGAGTCACGGTAGAGAGACTCCTGTAAAACCAACAATTAAAAGTACTGTATGCGGTGGTGTGTCCTAAGCGGGCACGAGTTTCATCAACCTCTCCCCTTTTTAATGGAAGACGCAACCAAAATGTCGCTATTGTTTCTGTCTACTCATTATACACATATTTCCTCATGAGGGAATATGTGCTGACATAGCTCTCTGTACAAAACTCTCCTATTCATCGGTGATAAGAATACTAAAACAGGACTTTAAAAGAGTACAAATCACCTCTTCTAGATCTTCATTCACATACTGGTTCGACAGACTACTACATCTACCTATACGTTACTCTAGGTTCTAGGTATATTCCACCCCAGTATATTCCAACCCCGGTAAATTCCACCCCGGTATATTCCACCCCAGGTATATTCCAACCCGGTAAATTCCACCCCTGTGACAATGCTCATTCGGGTGATAATAAAAAGTCAAAGATTTTATTCTTAGACGATCATTTTTTAAATAATTCGTACCGATGAAAAATAACTCAGACAATATCCTCAGGACATTTGGACAATATTTAGAGGTAGCTCAAGTCAATTGAAATTTGATCCGAATAAAATTACAAATATTCTTAATATGGTAGTTTAATTGAAAGTTTACGTATTGAACAAGTTAATCTTAATTCCTTTTTAACATGAAACTGCATATGTGCTCTTACAACAATGGTTGGATGAGGTGTGGAAGGGGTCGACTAGCAGAGACAACCCATTCAATGTTTTTTCTTTTTTCTCATAAGTTGCTGTTTTGGATTCTAGGACAAAATTCTCGAGGTCAAAATCTCTCCATGTAAAAAGGCAATAATATCACAGACTTAAAACCCTGTGCAATAATTCCCCTCTCCATCAAAAACTTCCTGGTCGAAAAAAAAAAACATGTAAAAAAAAAACTTCGGTCAAAAACCACCACTTTTACAAGAAGTCAAAATACCAAATTCAAAAAACAAGAGGTACTATATGACCTCATATTACAAATAATATCGCTGTTGTGTTGGCGATGGAAGAAAATCAGCTTGAGATTGAAAATCTAAATAAACCAACTGATAAAGATCGTTAACACAACCTTTCTTTCTGCTGTTCTGTCACATGTGTGATGAAAAATATACAGCCAGCACAAGGTTTAATTTGCTACAATGAAAATGGAAGTTACTAGTATTATATATAATATTAAAAAATGACTAATTTTAATAACTAAAAAACCTAAACCGTAAAGTGGGGTGGAATTTACCGGGGTGAAAAATACCTAGGGTGGAATATACCGGGGTGGAATTTGCCAGGGTGGAATATACCGGGGTGGAATATACCGGTCACCGTTGCTCTGTACCTCCTCCCATCACTCAGGCTTTTACTCCATCTTTTGATGCATCTAGCAATCCTGAACTTCCTGGTCCTTCTTCATCTTCTACATTCTAAATAACCAATTCTCAGCAGCCGAAACACATTGCAAAATACACTGAACATACTAAAATTATACATGACTGAATGTCATGAACTATTTTATAGCAACACTCTATAAAAAAAGTAATTTGATCTATTCTAACATATGCAAACACAGTTTGGTCACCTGAAAGTATTTACACATACCTACACAAACACATATCCATGAGCAAACCCATGCCCTTTCGCTTGCTTCACACATGGACAGAGCGACTCACAGTTCTACGAATTCCACCTACCTATTTCACAGCATGTATTACGTGTGAAGGACACTACGTCAGAATGTCGTGAGTAAAACAACAGGACAACACGCACTCTTTAAAGGTCCAAAGAACCTGTCCTTGGATTTGGGTCCCACAGACCCAAACCTCACACACGCTGCTTCGGATGGACATACCGTGGGACACTTGACCGTCCCATCTCCCTGATTACCGGCGGCAACTACAGCAATATATTATGCTATCATTCATTATGATAAATTTAGTAATTCATGTTAAATTCAAAAGTAATTTTACTAGCTATCTGAGAAAAGTCACTGTGATTATGTGATACACAGTTTCAGTTTTCTCTTATTTTCAAATCGTATGAATTTGTGCTCATGCACCCAGACCAAATTCAAAAATTATATAATCATTTATATCATTAAATAGTAATTAGCTATACAAAACAATCTTTTGTATTTTTTAACTATGAGCAATGTTTGCTCAACTGTCCAGAACTCAAGGACAAAATTCAAAATGTCAAATTATAAGTTTAATTTAAATTGATTTTATAAATTTTCATGCATTCTCTTTAATTCATTAAATTTCTTATTTCTTAAGTTATTTTTCTTAATTAGTACCTGAGATTTCATTTCTCTGAACCAGTGGTTCCTGGGGTTCTTCTCAGACTCCAGACCTCGATAATAGTCCATGAAATCATTCACCACCCCCAGGTCTGTTTTCAGCATCACTGATCCAATGGGTGCCCACGAGGGTAGGCTTACGTGACTCCTTGTGATGACGAATGGGACCAGAGACATCTCTTCGATAGTTCCACTTTCTTCAGCTGAAAAATGAAATTAATTAAAAATCTCGTCTTAGGTATAAAGAAAATTATAATAATGAACATTAACGTGAATATATTCATAGTAAAAAATCATCATTTAATTAAACCTTACTTTTGATTATTAATAATAAATTGTACCAAATAATCAAAATTTATTTTATTGTTTGTATATAAATCAGATTAAAAAAAAAAAAAAACTTAATCTACACAGATAGAAAAATATGGTGGCTCAATAGCAGATTTAGAGGTGCCCCATTCAATTTTATCATTAATGAGGTATGCCTAATCCAAAGGACTAACCAAGTTGTATCCCGTGTAGCAACCTGTCCATGTCTCTATCGGACAGAAACAACATCACACCTCTGGCTCCTTTGACAGAAAGTGAGGACAGACGGGAAACAACCTGTCAAGAGAGGAGAGAGATTCTAATACGAGAAATAGTTTTTCGAAAATGCTTTTCATGAGACCTTAATTCGGCCTTGTTTTATCATTTATAATTCTCAAGCATCTGGATTATTAATAACTTACCCCAAAATTGGGAATAAGTTTAAGCGTATTTTCAATCTTGTCGAAGAGATTTCATATTTCTCAAGTAGCATATTATAATACCTCTGTAACGTGTTCTAATTGTTTCTGTTCGTCACTGTATGTTCTCATTGTGAGTTCCAAGCCGATGCAAATACCAGAGACCGAAGTCATCGTCCTGAAAGCAGACGCTACCATGGCACTGTAAGGATTGTTTTCCGACACAACAACACTCACAAATTCCCAGCCAATGAACTTCAAAATCTGGAAGGAATAAAGAAATCTAAATAACTCGCACGGATTCACACAAAGGCAACTATTAACCAGCTGTTATTTGTATATGCCACTAAACAATTAAAATTAGGGGTTTTTCATCATTTTTAATAATTTTCCAAACCTGCACTAGTGTCTCAGCCTGTACATTAGGTGATGAAGTCATTTGAAGTGAGTACGGTGAGTAGGATAAGCTGAATCCGAGGTTAATGGAGGAGATGTTGAGACTAGAAAACATGTCTCCAACAACCTAGAGGGTGAGTGAGGAGAATTGTCAAATATAATGAGTGAAAGTAATTACAGGAATAACTTTTGTATATTTATGATCTAAATTAAATTGAACCTTCAGCGACACAAAGGCATCAATCTAACTGCAGAAATTTCTATATATTTTGGGTGAGAGAACGGCCCGGATAGTCAATCATTAACTTATGAAGTGAGGTAGGTTCTCTTTACAGATTCAATATCCACAGTGAAGTAGGATCTGTCTCCTCGTGTGTTAAAAGAGTCAGATGATACCTACATCGATATGAACTCATTCTTCTCTCGACTGTAATTATGAAAAATGAGTTGTGGGTGGAGTTCCGGAATCTAGGCAAAGATTCCATAGGAAGCAACAGGCAGGATAAACTGAACAGTTTGGGACTCTTTGGAGTGGAAGGATATCGTTGATTAAAGATTCATGAGCATGTATTTGGGAACCTAGAGGATTATTCATGACTTCTGATGAGAGACTTTTATACGGTTTGAGGACTGGCAAGGCTCCAACCAGAGATGGAACAACTGCAACTGTACGGTCGTCATCAAATTAGAAGACACTGACGGAATTGGATTACATATACTTTGGAGTTGGTGAAACGATAGTAACAGAAGAGTGGAGGGAAATGAGACAATGTTGTGTATGAGAGGGAGAGAAACAGATGACTCGAAATGACAGTCTATCATTTTATTTGCAGTTTGTGATAAGTTTATCATATCCACATACAATTTTTCATAAGAACAAAGGCAGTTCCACCTACTGATAGCATTTATTTACAGAAAAAATTATGTAGTATTTTTCAATGATAATTAATTACCTTCGAACTGTATGTTAAAAAATCTTAAGATCCTGAAGAAAGTAGCAAAGTATTTAATTGTGTTTTGATTTGCTTGTTGTTATCATTTTACACTAATATTTCACTACAATGCCTTCGGCGTGTACCACAATAAATTCAAAGTAATGTAAATGAAGAGAGTTACCTTGGCATGGTGTGGACTCAAAGAAGTAACGAAGCAGAGTATTTTCTCCAAGGGAATTTCTAAGCCAGGAAGGGTGCCTTCCACTAGACTGGTCAGTTGATTGGTGGTCCTGATCTAATGAAAATAGAACAAATGGATTAAGAGTATGCACTGTCTATGCAATCTACATAATATATATTGATTTTATTGAGAACATATCGACTTACGCACTGGGAATGGGTTGTGTTCATTCAAATTAAAAACACTTTGGAATTTGTAGCTTTGAATAAAATCAAATGGAAATATTTGTGAGGCGTATCCATGTATATGGATACGCATCACAAGTATCTATGTCACTCACCAATGACTCACAAGTATCCATCACCAGCACTCCAAGTGTTGTGTTTGGTAGCAAGTGTGGGTGCAAATTAATTTGATCAATGGCCCAAAGGAACGCCTCTACTTCTTCCACTGCTTTCGAATTGATAGCAGCGCTGCAACCAGAGCCTGGAAAATGTATAATATTGGAACAATGGTTTTGAATTTAATTTGCACACAGATATTTATTTTCAATATTAATCACTCTGCATAACTTACCATCAGCAGACGGAAGATGAACTGGGAAGAATCCAGCAATGTAGACATCTTGAGGAGACTCTTTGAAGATGTAAGGATAAATCGTTCCAAAGGAAGAAGATTCTGTTAACTGAACTACTTTGTGTTCAGTGTCTTCATATTGAAATATTTCATCTGAAGCTTCAACCTTCTCATTGGCCAGTTCGTAGATATCAAAGTCACTGTTGTTCAGACGAATGATGTCAAATTCAACCAAGTTATCTTGTACGCCTTTGTTATCAGTTGGATCATCTTTTACGACAGACTGAGTAGTGTGGTCAATGTGCAATTCATTGACAACAGATGAGGACATCGACATGGAATCGTTTGACTCTGATGATCCATTATTTCTCAAATCCTGTTATTGTATAGAAAGTGTATTTGAAATCAAACTAAGAAATGACTAAGTCAAGACATTTTAATGGGAGCTATATAGTCAGAGGTGTACAGAAGAAGACAACTCACCTTGGACAATTTGTGCAGACAATGTTTGCAATGTTCTTCAGTACAGGGAGTGTTAGGGAATGAGGGAAGAGCGAACTTATTCCTGATGATGACTGTAGCATTGGACACTTCCAGAACCTTGGAGAAAACACAATGATTCGATAGCTACATAAGATATGAACGATAAGTAGAAATATAGTAAAAAATGTGGTTTTAATACAACATTGATATCAAGTTAATACAAATATGAAAACTACGAAAAGTTCTTACCAGAGTGACTGAAATGTCTCTTGCATTCCTTGTACCCAGTTTGTGAACACCAAGAGTAGATCCGGTCAAGTGAGCCTGCTGGTCATTGGACAACTTCTTTCCAGCAAGAGAGAGTGGTGAGCGAGAACCTGGACCTGTAAGAAAGAAGGACTGTGAGGAAACTCTTCTTTCAGTGTCTAAAAAGAATATTGAGAAAAATAACCAACTCTCACCCTTATGACTGAACTCGAAAGGTATCAGCACTGAATTCGTGAAATCTTGCAGAGATGTTTTTCTAAGATTATCGCAGATACCAGGCCTGTTTATAAAGAAAAATTACATTGTAAATAAGTAAGTGATAGATAACAATATACAGTTAGACATTTCTCTTTTAATTTAAAGCTAATTCAATGGACTTATAAGTTATAATACGATTGAACATACCTATTACGACAGCGTAATGCCCATATCTTCTTAACGGCGTTTATGGCAGTAATGACAGCGTGCGAAGAAGCTGTCAATGCCTTAGTGCGGGACAACAGAGACAGGTCATCAATGTCCCTGTCGTCAGGAGATGGGGACATTAGACACAAACATTAAGGGGACGGCAGAGATGAGATAGTCATCTCTGCCGAACTGACGATCTCAAAGTCGTCAGACTTTGACAAGTTTTTGTAGATCTCTGTTAAAAATAGGCAAAAAACGAAGGACTACAGGTCACCTTCGTATCTGATTCGCCTATTTTTATCCAAGATAAATCAGTTACTACTAAAAGGATAAAAAAATGATTGATGCATTTGCATTTTGTCTGCTATCAATGGTAGGAACATCATTCAGAATGGTATCCACATTCAGATCATGAAAATAAATTCAAGAAAAGTGTGTTAGCTTCATGAAATACAGATAACAGTTTTTTTAAAGGAATATGAACTAATACAAAATAGTGTGAAAAAAATATACTTTCATAGAATGTTAATCATTTTTTGATTAGCAATACACCATAAAATACAGACATAAAATATTATTAATTAATTCAGTATTTAGTTACCTATGTCTCGTTCCAATGCAGTAAGGCAGAGTGTTGAAAGGAGTTGACCTGGTCATATCGACATGGTCAAAGGTGGTCATGTTCACCCAATCTGGCAGGACACAAGAGTTTTTCTCTTGGAATGACTGAGCTAACCACGCGTTAGAGTGTGAGACCTGCAAAAGAATGAATGATAAACAAACTGATACAGATAAACATAATAATTTGGAAAATAAATATACAAACAAAGTAACTCCCATACTCTAATTTTTCACTAAAGTGTTCATAAAATGTTAATTATGGCGATCACAATGACTATAAGTTAATTTCTACTCTTGGTACTTGGATATAAATAAAATTAATATATTTTAGCTACGGATATATTTTTTTTGGCGGAAATCACCATTTTTTTATTGGTAGGTATATTTACAACTTTTTTTTTACAAAAAAAAATCATTTTTCATTTTCAGGCAATGAGCATTAGCAAATTAACTCACCTCCATTTTCGCTACATTCATTAGCAAATTAACTCACCTCCATTTTCGCTACATTCATTAGCAAATTAACTCACCTCCATTTTCGCTACATTCATTAGCAATTAACTCACCTCCATTTTCGCTACATTCATTAACAATTAACTCACCTCCATTTTCGCTACATTCATTAGCAATTAACTCACCTCCATTTTCACTACATTCATTTCCGCCAACCAACCCTCAAACTCGCTCATAGGAGGGAACGCGCTAACCGTCCACACGCTGAATGGAACGGTCCTTACGAACGATCTGAGGGCACTGAGATCATCTACGCCAACAGGAACGTCTGATAGAACCACGTGTAAACTTGGAGAGAACGTGACACTAGTGAGTGACGATAGAACCTGCAATGAGTAACAGTGATGAGTAACTGTAATGAGTAACAGTGATGAGTAACAGTGATGAGTAACAGTAATGAGTAACAGTAATGAGTAACAGTGATGAGTAACAGTAATGAGTAACAGTGATGAGTAACAGTAATGAGTAACAGTGATGAGTAACTGTTATGAGTATATCTGTAATGAGTAACAGTGATGGATAACTGTTATGAGTATATCTGTAATGAGTAACAGTGATGGATAACTGTTATGAGTATATCTGTAATGAGTAACAGTGATGGATAACTGTTATGAGTATATCTGTAATGAGTAACAGTGATGGATAACTGTTATGAGTATATCTGTAATGAGTAACAGTGATGAGTAACTGTTATGAGTATATCTGTAATGAGTAACAGTGATGAGTAACTGTTATGAGTATATCTGTAATGAGTAACAGTGATGAGTAACTGTACAATATCTAAACATCATAAGCAAAAAGTTCAAACATACCTTTATTACGTCATCGTCATATAACTTACATATCATCTGTACGTTATCGTCATTACCATTTAATGACGATATATAATTGCATATATCATACGGAGCACCGATAATTGAGCACAAGACAATTGGGTCCAAAGACGGTTGAGCACAAGACAATTGACAATTGGACCCAGGACAATTAAGCCAGGTCAATTGGCTCCAAAGACAATTAAAAATAAAATAAATTGTGACACAGACGTAGAAAGAAGTGTTCGTTTGTTATTACTAGAGCCCGGACAAATGCCATAAAGTCCTTAAAATGCCATAAAGTCCTATAATATCATAAACACCTAAAATGATTCGAAGTCTTATTTTGGGCTTTTTATATTATTAAATAATTTGGTAAATCGGTAAAGTTGATGGGTTATTTTGACAAGTTTATAGAACGTTTTAATTCAATCATAATCTGTCTGAATTATTATACAAATAAACTACTTATATCACATCAAGAATTAGTATAGTCACCACTGTATCTAGTTTTCTGTGATTCTTTGCATCAATTTTTTAGCACAGACTCTGCCATGCACAAAATAGTGAATAATAAACTATTCAAATTGAGAGAGATATGTAGAACCTAGGGATATTTGTAATATTTACAATAGAAAAACTGTCAGGCGACAAAAATTGTGTTTTGTCTTGTAAGTGATTTTTGCTGTACAACAATTTCAGAGTATCTTAATCGGTCTAATTATCTAATGTATGATTTGTTTAATCTGAGGTTGTCTACTACGAGGGTTTGCTATAAATACAAATTTCGAATTTAATATTGGAATTGGTTTCCTTTCATGAATTTCAATTTACCTAACTTTTTTTTATAATACTTTTAGGTTAAATTTGAATATATATACTATAAAATAGATTCATTGAATTTTTAAGGGATGAATTGTTTATTTGTTTTAACCATTTTTTTTTTTCATTTAAACGGACTAAAAGCTGTCAATTTTATATTTCAAAATGCTGATTTATTCGTTGTAAATACCTATTTATTAATCTTAAAAGTGTATGCATAAGTCCTAAAATGTTGTATTTAGGTCCTAAAATGCCTTGATAGGTCCTATAATGCCTTTTTTTAGGTACTAAAATGCCTTTTTTATAGGTCCTAAAAGTCCAGGCTCTAGTTATTACAGTAACAATCGTTTTAAATTAAGTAGACTCTGATAAAAAAATGGACCCGGATACATCCCGGAGTGTTACGATGTTGTTTTAGTATAAAAAGCAAAGCATAGATATATAATACATATATGTATATCAAATTTTGATGGTTGTTGATAAGGCCTGATGTGCTCGCACATAATTCACTTTTTTAATGACATAGATTTTCAGTATGTTTACGTCTAAATTTATTTTGAGCGTGATATTGGTCTAATTTTATTTTATGTATAAACTGAAAAATAGTATGGTGACGATATTTTGTCGAGCTGAAAATCGCTCTGTACCACCACCCTTAGATTGCGTTAGTGGTACAAGGTAAATATTCTATAATCTATGACATGGTTGTAGACACTCCAGACACCTGGTTTGAAAATAGGATTTCGTCTATTTCTTCTGAATGGCCTTCCTATCCTCAAAATAAACCTTTATAAAGCATTAGGTAAAAGTTAAATATTCTGTATGTATTGATTTTTATAGAAAGACAAAATCTTAATTCTCCGGGTTGTGGCCGAGTCCATTGCTGATGTAATAAAAAGTAATACTTCTTTATTGTGTCTGCTGTCACAATTATCTTATGGACTCAATTGTCGGCGGGCCCAATTGTACATCCACGATATCTTACATACCTTCTCTACGTCATCGTCATGTATCGTACATACCTTCTCTACGTCATCGTCATATATCGTACCTTCTCTACTTCATCGTCTTATATCGTACATACCTTCTCTACGTCATCGTCTTATATCGTACATACCTTCTCTATGTCATCGTCGTTGATAAGGAATAATATTCCTTGAGGATTTTCATTGGTCACAGTTCGTGACGTCATTAATAGAATGTCAGTGAAAGCTGTGGAATTTCCTGAAAGATGAAATGAAAAGGCACTTTGAATGCTATGAGTTACAGGGTGAACCACTAAGATTTACTGATTACATTTATTATCTCCAGAAAACTCGTTTATAGCTTTAAAATTTTATAATATGTAGAAAACTTTGTTACAGTTCTCTGTTTCTTTGTCTGTACCTCGACTAGATTGCAAGAATGGCGTCAAAGAGTGAGAGAGATCAAACAAATTGCAAAGCTCATGCAGGCTAGGATGAGAAACAAAGATGTTGCTAATCAGTTTTACAAGTCTCCCAAAACTGTTTCTAAATACCATGAAGACTTATAAGATAACAATTACAACTGTCAACAAGATCGTTCAAAATCGAACTTGTCAAGAAAAGCCTAAGAGGGTACAACGAAATGGACGAAGCATGAGAGGACTTGCAACATAGCTCAATATCTCGCAAACTAAGGTAATGAGGATTGTAAAAGAAGATTTAGGATTTTAAATACTCAAGATGCAAAGTTGACAATTGATATCTGAAACAACAAAGCAGTATTTCTCGACAAAAGAAGAGAAATGCTGGAAGAAATTTTCAGTTCCGATGAGAAAGTCTTCAAGAAAAACTCTTAAAGGTCCTCTCCAGGCTCCGGGAAAATATGAGTTTATTACATAATATTAAAGAACTAAGGTCTACGATCATTATTCCGCAAACCGCATACTATTCGGTTCAGTATATATTTTATTATTTGCTTTTAATGTTTTTTAATACTCTGTGAGCAACAATTGAGCGAATTGTGTTTCCGACCACTCAGCCGGTCATTTTCAGTCTATCCCTGGTGGAGAAAGGTCTTCGTACAGCTCTAAGTGTTCACTGAGGTTAAATACAAACCAAGACTTCTGATATTAAAATGGTGAGTGGTAAATTAGATATAATATAATAGCGTGACAGTGATCGAAGCTGTACAGTTAAGCACAACACTTTTTTATTAGAGGATATCACGATATGCGACGCAATTCATGCGGTTCCAACAGAAAAGTAGAAATTTCTATGAGGAATAACTTCATCATGACAAAATATCTCAAATTCCTGATATTTTTGGTTACTCTTTTCAAAATTTGAATTTTCAAATATCGCCATAAATTGACCATAGAGTTCAAGTCCGGAGACTGACTTGGCCATTGCAAGACACAAACGTTACGCCCTTTTAGATGATATTATGAAGGACTTCCTTATGAGGAAATTTGATGGTAATAAGACTCAAATATGAAATATTTCAATTATATACTACAAAGGAATGGGTGTATTTTATATCATGATGCTTAGTATCACAAATTAATCAATGAAATAATTAAAAAACAATAATATAATGAAAAAATACGTATCTTTTTTTATTGCATAAAATGATGTCTTATAGTCTCCTGGATAACTTGTTAAAATATTAGAACTAAAAACAATCTAGACGTGCTTCAAAAACGGTAGCCGGTAAATTGCTCGATAGCAATTACTCGAAAGACAATTGCTCGAATAAAAAATTGCTCGAAAGAACAATTGCTCAAAAAACAATTGCTCGAACGAACAATTGCTCGAATGAACAATTGCTCGAATTATCAAATTGCTCGAATGAACAATATTGCTCGAATTATAAAATTGCACAGTTTTCAATTTTATAAAAGTCAGTTATTCATGAAGTGGAGCTGCACCTAACAATGCTTGTTTCTTTCTAGTAATTGATCATTAATCATTCTATAAATGGTTATCGTTATTACTCATTCTGCATAATCTTTTTTTAGACCGTTTGTGTCATCTGGGATCATCATGTGGTGAATCACTACTATTCATGTTTTATTTTTATCGTAAAACCCGAAAACTTATTTATCACTAGCCTATCTGTATGTGGCACCTCAATAGGTGAAATAACTCTAAGTTATGGCAGAGTTTTAATAAATCTACAAAAAATTTCGGGTTTTATGATAAAAAAAACATGAATAGTACTGATATAACACATGATTCCAATTCACATGTTACAGACGAGATGACATCAGCTCTTACAGTTTTTGAGCTAGAGACATTGGGTTTGTTTTATTTTCTTCATAAATGAATTGCTCACAAAGTTACAGACGTTTTTTTTTCAAAATTCTCAATGGGTGAGGAATTATAATGGGATATATAAAAAGAAATCAATGTTTTTGAGAAAAAAGAAAAAAATATTCTTATACAATTTTTCTTTTACGAATTTGAAAAAAATAGCTCTGTTTATACTTTGTAGACAACTGAATTCTGAACAAGATGAAACCAACCCCGCGTATCTAGCTCAAAAACTATATGAGTTAATGCCTTTTGAAAGTTTCACTGTGGCAAAGATAATCGTCAATTTCTAAAATTGTTTTAATAATCAAGGGAATGTATCCTTAACTTTTGTTTCGACAGCTCTGTGATATTTGGTAGTACTGATATCGCGACTGAGCCCCAATCTATTGAATCAAAATACTTCTTTGCACTGATTTTCAATTGTGGAATTTCGAAAGATCAGAGATTCATTCTAATTGTTTACGTCTAAATTACGAGATATCACAATACGCCTCAGCGAGATATCACAATATAATAGAAAAAAACTCCCCTTCATCTTTTATTATGCTTAGCAGTATATTTATAGAATGTGCATGATTAGTGTTTCGGTAGAAGACTCTTTGTCGCGGTAGCGATTGTTTTACTTTCAATTTTCTATCTTTTCTCAATTTATTTTATAACGTATCTATTATCTTGCTTGTTTTTATTTAACTTCTAAATGGGAACTAGTTCGTTTAGTGTAGGAATTTATATCTCTCTTTGAGTGTTGTGGTGCCCTGAGCCTCACTGCCTGAGTACCTCATTAGTAGTCTCAGAGTGAGGTGCGCCTAAGTTCTCCATTCCCCTTTTCATATCATACCGCCAAGAAGTGAGTTAATATTATACAGTTTGTTCCATATATCCATTGAAGTAATTTTAGCATTTGTCAATCTTGTTAAGATATGTATATTTGTTTTTGCGATAGTTTTGTATTACGTGTTAGTAATTTGGTGTTCCTTCGCAGGTCACTGCTTGTTACGTGCATTGAAATAAAGAGGATTTGTTTTGCATGGTCTACAATTACTCAGCCTACTCTTTGCATAACGCGGACAGCCGCAATACTCTTTTCACAATCTTTTTCATTATTGTTACCTTCTTATATTTATCCAAATTATGAAAAGACTTCACTCGAACAAAGACATCCATTGCCCCACATTTCACATGCGGATGAGATTTTATGGATCTTGAATCTCAGTGGAGTGTACCACTTCATTGTACAATTGGTTAAAATGTTTAGTTAACGACAGAATACTCATGTTAACACATGAAGTCTCCTTGTTTGAGAGTGCTGCAGTTAAGGCCACAAACATGGTGTTAAATTGTTTACTCATTCATTTATATTCATCCACTATTGTAGCTAATTAATCCTTCCTCTTCCGCAGGCTAATCTGATGGATTTTCTCCCAAATGAAATGATTCTCGAGATCTTCAGTCACTTCGATAGACTCGATGACAGAACTGTTCTATCTCAAGTTTCGCAACGCTTCACTAGTCACAGTAAGGTCAAAACATGGAGGAAAAAGATCGTCATCATGGTAACACTCTAAAGTAGATTAAAAATGTATTATCGAACACTTTATTTAGTTAATGATAATAAACAATCATAAGAACACTTCCCTAACATTTAACAGTTACTCTTTGTTAAAAAATTGGGATCAATAATTATGTAAAAAAACGTCCATTTTTCTATTGTTTGATTATTTACCATCTGCAGCCATATCTTACTATACTATATTAAAGGTCCTCTCCAGGCTCCGGGAAAAAAATGAGTTTATTGCATAATATTATAGAACTAAGGTTTACGATCATTATTCAGCAAACCACATACAATTCGGTTCAGTATATATTTTATTATTTGCTTTTAAAGTTTTTTAATACTCTGTGAGCAGCAATCGAGCGAATCTCCAACCTGACGATGAGAAAGAAGATTGTACACTCTTTGTTTTGATTTCAAATTTAGATTTTTAAACAAACAATGCGTTTTTGGCCTTCTATTAAGATATTAATTGTTTCTAAAAGTATATAAACGTTTCTATAATAAGTTTATCCAAATTTGAACCTTTAAACGAATAATGAATAGATTTATTAAACCAAATACCTAGTTGACAATCAAAACAAATGGTGTACATTCTTCTTCTTCAGACTGAAAATTAGAAAGTCGGAAGTAAAGTAGGTTTTGTACAGTTTGGATTATAAAAATCTTTAAAAGCATATAAAATTGAAAATATGCTATCAAATTTTATGGGGTTTGCAGTAAAATGATAAGAAACATTAGCCTCGTTGATTAAAGCAATAAAAAAATTTGCTTGGAGGGGACCTTTAAATTAAATTTTTCATTTTGTATTTCAAAGTTACTTTGCTTTAAAATGAAAGTTCATGTATACATAATGATCAATTAACTCAACATGTGAAGAATAACTGAACACTCCATGCACCCAATATTTCACAAACTTATTATTGATAGTTAATGGTATTTTTTTATTTTTTTTATTTTTTTTCAAACCTGAACTATATATTTATTTAGCAATGAGCATGAAAATAACAGTTGATAAGGGACTTATTCGTTCATTGGAATACATTTACCGCACAGCTGATATTGTAATAGATGAGTTGGTACTCTCTCAATTAGCGGTACTGAGAAAAGGGTTGCAATGATGTGACTGATTGTTAAATATTGCATAGTAACCTTTGTAGTAGAGTGAAAAATATTCTAACATCTATGAAATGGGTCTAGGACATTTCGTCCACGAACTTCTCGTCTACGGACATTTCGTCCAACGGACATTTCGTCCACGGACATTTCGTCCACGGACAATTCGTCCACGAATTGCTTTATTTCGTATTTTAAAGTGCACATTGGATATATTTCATTTTATTTTTTATTAATATATTAATAGGCAGGTATAAATATATAATATTATTATAGTGATTCAAGCCGAAACATTCATATGAACACATAATAATGTGTATCTATCGATTACAGTTATGAAATTAGATATGCTAAACGGGTTAACTGCATCATTAAATTATTTATCTCCTGTAAAGTTTTACATTTATTAATGAGTTATGAGTATGTAAAATATGAAACTAGAATAACAGGGTGCTAACATGACTAAAAGTGGAAACGTAAGAATGAGAATAAAATAATTACAATAGAGGTAAATACTAATTATTTTGTATGCTTTTATGTATTTTATGTAGTCACTGTTGAAAAAAATTCTGTCATAAAAAAACTAAATTCCAAACCAATAATCTTCCAATAAGCTAATCTGAGTACTAATATTGATGTTTATAGTAGTTAATTTATACACAGCAAATAATTGTAGTTATTGTAAATATAGAGAAAAATGTTTCTGTTTTCTATCTTTATGTACATGCCTCGCTATTATTACAGATTTTATAAGACCGAGATGAAATAAAAGCGAGCTCTACCTGCATAATCATTAATAAATAAATTATTAAGTTTAATTATTTTCCTGTTGCCGTCCAGTAAGAGCAGGAGAAGAAGATTGCGATAAGAATTAAGGCAAAGACCATCAAAAATGGGTGTTTTCTACTTTTATATTTCAGAATATTATAAATAAAATATAATAAACAATATGTACACTATACATTATAATTATAATACAAAATGAAACATTTTCTTATATTTTTGGTTTAAATCTTAAATATATATTAAATTGTCCCCAATTTACTAAATAAAATTATAATGTACACAAATAAATCATTATAATTTAAAAAGTGCTGATACCCTTTGCGAAATTAGTTTAATCTTACGTTTCCATTTTCTATTTCAGAAAGAAGATATTAAAAAGCATCACCTGACTACCAATGCAAACTGTAAAGTGGTGTCTGTAAACTTGAAATCTATCGTCATAGAAGAATAATTGGGACTGGAATGTTCCAAGTTTTTATTCCAAGAGAGGAAAATATTTAACAATGAAATAATTTATTCAAGAACACAATAAAATTAACAACTTTCTCCTGTTACTACTCCATATACAAAATGGAAAACTGTTTCGTTCAGCATAGAAAACAAAAATATATTAGATGTTATATTAGCTACATGCATGTACATTATTTTACATACATATAGCATCAGCGAACCTCAGAGGCACGATCCGGTTTAAAATAATGATGCATAATTTCAAAACTAATTGACTTATCTTGTTGAAAGTTTGTCACTTTCATTGTCTATGACGTATTTATTCATCTTATTATTATCAGTAAAACTAAAGCAACAAAATTTGTTCTATTTTGTTTTATATAATTTTTGATAAAATGGGACTCTGGAGCATGGATGAAGTCACATTTTTCATCACACTAGTATCGTCACTTATAGGAATATTACCAATTTTTTGGTACAATTTGCAGCAATGTGACGCTACAGCGCATGTATTTCACCAGATGTCTACATTTACGCATAGTAAAGAAATGCAATAAAACTAATAATTACCTATGTTGCATTATTTTCACAGGTTTTGCTTTAGAAGGTCTTAAACTATCAAAATAGTAGATTTCCAGCAATTCGAGCCCATAATTAATAGTTGTACTTCCTACGTTGCAAGGCAGTGAGAGGCACTCTGGTCGTTCCACGGTTAAAAGTTACTTGTGTGCGTTAAAATTGAACTGCAGCTGACAGTCAATTTTACCAAACTGGAAAACGTGGTGGTTGACATAGACACTTTATCTAATTCACCATTTAAAATTACGTTAGATACATCCATTTGGTGTAGCTTCGAATCGCATTCAGTAGCTAAAGATAATAAAATGTGAGCAGATTCGAACCTAACTACTGGTACAGATATTTCCTCGTAATCAATCTGCCCGCGAACTTTAAATAACCCTGCGCAACAAGTCCAGCTCTATTAGTACCAAACTTACCATTAACATCTATTTCACGTTTAAATGCCCATATACAATTTATTTATTTGTCTTAATTGAAACTGAATCGTTTCCAATTTAAAGGGAGCGTAAAGATTCTGCACAGTCTTCTTTAAGTGATATGTAGAATTGCATTTTAAGATACTATTGTTCGTAGCATATTTTCGATTAAATGAATATTAAAAATGTTATTCAATATTTTCCAATTTTTTCCAAATTTCAATTTTACTTCTTCTTTCTCAATTTTTGTTCAATTTTATTTTGTTTTAAATGTTTTTCAACATTTTTTTCGGGTATCAGATAATAGAAAATAAGTAAATAAATTTTTTTGACAATTTTTGGTAGTTTTTTGGATTTCCGTTTTGTTTTATAATTTAAGTTTAATTTCGTATGATAAGAAGGCACTAGTTTTTAGAATAACCTGTCACAAACTGCATCAAAATTCATTGAAAATTGTAAGAGAAGTAGTCAAATATGTTTGAAAAATCATCAAAAATGTTGTTAGCAGGAAAACGCAGGTAAATTTTCGGTGATTTTTGCTGTTATGAAGGTCATGTATGGTCATATAAAGGTTAAATGTGGTCCTATAAAGGTCAAGTGTGGTCATATAAAGGTCAAGTGTGGTTATATAAAGGTTAAATGTGGTCATATAAAGGTCAAGTGTGGTCATATAAAGGTCAAGTGTGGTCATATAAAGGTTAAATGTGGTCCTATAAAGGTCAAGTGTGGTCATATAAAGGTCAAGTGTGGTCATATAAAGGTCAAGTGTGGTTATATAAAGGTCAAGTGTGGTCATCATATAAAGGTCAAGTGTGGTCATATAAAGGTCAAGTGTGGTCATATAAAGGTCAAGTGTGGTCATATAAAGGTCAAGTGTGGTCATATAAAGGTCAAGTGTGGTCATATAAAGGTCAAGTGTGGTCATATAAAGGTCAAGTGTGGTCATATAAAGGTCAAGTGTGGTCATATAAAGGTCAAGTGTGGTCATATAAAGGTCAAGTGTGGTCATATAAAGGTCAAGTGTGGTCATATAAAGGTCAAGTGTGGTCATATAAAGGTCAAGTGTGGTCATATAAAGGTCAAGTGTGGTCATATAAAGGTCAAGTGTGGTCATATAAAGGTCAAGTGTGGTCATATAAAGGTCAAGTGTGGTCATTGTCATTTGTCGCGGGGATTTTTGTACAGTGGAGATTCCCTTCCCTTTTTCACATACATAACCATTAGTCATTAGCTTACAAAACAAATAATTTACAGTTTTAGAAATAAATAAATAATTATTTAAAAAAAAAAAAAATTGTCAAAAAAATTCATGTATTTTTTTCGCTATACCCTCCTCTATACCCTTTTCAAATACCACCACTGAATACATTCTAGTGTATTTTTGTGGCAAGACTTTCTTATTATTTTTGAGAGGTGGTCTTACTAATGACATTCAATGACTTGTACACCTCAAGTCTGATAATAGAGGTGGGACGCACTGTCTTCTGTTGATAATATTTTGGAACACATTCTCAAGTTTGAAATTATATTGTTAGTTAATATTTTGAATATTTTTTAAACGATATGTTATTATTATTAAAACCATTTCACTTTGAAGTATCATATCTTTTTCTTAACTACTGAACTTATCTCAGGGACATTACCCATGCAGCTACATTATATATATGTTTAGGCACACTTTTAGGGCCCCCGCACACGAGCGTTCTTTGCCATCCGGTGATTGACGCATGACCCTAAAATAGCATAAACTCTCGGGTATGTGGGCACACGAGCGTCTCTTGAACGTACGGCAGAGAGACGGACAATTCTGAACGCAGGGTAATGCGTTCCCTTGACGGATGGTACTGCCACATTACCAGTCAATTCTATATAATCTACGTGTGGGTGCGCACACGGAAGGTTTGTTGCCGCATCTTTCAATGATAATTGTAATTAAATAGTAGAGATTGAAACACTTTTATTGAACAAACAAAAATAAAGCAATTTTTATCCCTACATTTTAACAGTCTGTGAGTTATTACAAAAAAATAATAAAACGAGAAAATAGAGTTAATTCAGGTATTTCTTTATCGATCAAACCCTTATGAAGTTAATATAAACTTTTTGAATGAATATGCACCGATACGTATTGGTAACCGATATACGTACCAATAACAATTACTTTACAATTTTGATCCGTTTAGGTATAGTGTGACTGATTAGATAGCCTACAATGTAACTAGTTAGGTATAGTGTGACTGATTAAATAGCCTACAATGTAACTAGTTAGGTATAGTGTGACTAGTTAGGTATAGTGTGACAGATTAGATAGCCTACAGTGTGACTAGTTAGGTATAGTGTGACTGATTAGATAGCCTACTGTGTGAATAGTTAGATATACTGTGACTGATTAGATAGCCTACTGTGTGACTAGTTAGGTATAGTGTGACTAGTTAGGTATAGTGTGACTAGTTAGGTATAGTGTGACTAGTTAGGTATAGTGTGACTGATTAGATAGCCTACAGTGTGACTAGTTAGGTATAGTGTGACTGATTAGATAGCCTACAGTGTCAGTGTGACTAGTTAGGTATAGTGTGACTGGTTAGATAGCCTACAGGTATATGCTGCCTGTCACTCTCTATACATCTGGGTTAATTTTCCGTTGCGGCACACGCTCGTGTGCCCTGGCCATGCGTCACGCTCGTGTGCGGGGGCTCTTAGGGAACTGAATGTTTTTCTAGGGTAGTGGTATTTAGGTAATGGTATGACTATAGTCATTTCTAACAGTCTAAAAGATTAGCAAGACTTTGTTATTGTTTTGAATTTGTCGGCAATGAATACTACTTTTTGTTTGCTTTAATTTCGGAGAGTAGAAGAAATTCTTTGAATAATAATTTAAATTAGATATTATTTGAAATGTTTGTAGTTTTATAACCAGTAACCTTAGTTCTAGTGAATAGAGTAGAGGGGACATTTAACTACAATTTTCTTTCACGATTACACATAGAAAATGATATGATTATTGAGGAATGATATTAATTATACAGGGTGCCTCCAAAAAAAAGCAGAACTTAAACAAAAATTAGCATATTTCAACAACCAGTTAAATTTCATGTTTCTTTTTAGCATCATTTTGTTTGTTCAACCTTTCTCCATCCACAGTTAAATTTAATTATTATTTTATAATTATTTTGTACTTTTTTCTTGCGTGTCCAAAAATGTGAAACTGATCGATAATTAATAACTTACCCTATACCTGATATGAGTTTTAAAACCTGATATGTGCTAATATTACAAAACAAACTATTTCCCTCAAATTGTAGCGAGTTTTGCATTGAAATTAACTTTAAAATTGGTATTACTAGATTCGCTATACTAAATATTTTTTATTCACAACAAGTTGAAGGTAAAAATAAAATTTCCTAACATAACTAAATCTTAAAAATGAAATGTATTATTTTTTCATAAGCTTACAATACAATTAGATGGCAGTTGTTGCTGGTATTCATAAAATGTTTTTGAAGACACTTTTCAGGTAGAAACAATGATAATAACGGTACACGGAAAAGTGACATGCAGTAAATTGCCCACACGGAAAACTACTACGCGGTAAATTACCCACGCGGAAAACTACCATGCGGTTTCTAGCCAGTCACTCTTTCAAACCTTATCTTGTTATAAAGATGTTCTAAGAACATTTTAATTCTTAAATTTAGTTTGAACTATAACAATACCGATCGTACAGAGTTAAAATATTGTCAATTAATGGAATTAGTAACCAGAAAAATAACTTCTCTAAATGATGTACACTATCGTGGCACTCGATCTGGTATCACAGGTACATTAGCAGTATGTTTATAATATAACATCAGATGTATGTATAATATACAAATATCTGATGTTATATTAGAAATATACTGCTAATTTACCACATTGTATATATATTATACATTGTACATAGTGGGACGTGAACCCCCTCCCCCTCACCTTCTGCCAGGTCATTAAACATTCATGAAGTTTGCAGTACGACAAACTATAGCGAATACAAAAAACTACATTATAATGTCCCTTAACTTCTTAATGTTGGGCAAACTTCATTTTTTATAAATGGAGATGTTGTTAGAATGGGTTTATATAACCAAATAAAGTAGCAAAAAGTCAAAGTCAAAATAACAACAAAGGAAGTAAGTGACGGGCAATTTTACCGGCACCAATGAAACCAATAGAATACTCGGGCAAATTCTGAGTTATCGAACGGTTCCGTATTTTTGACCATATTAGAAAACACTAAATAACTTAACCAGGATTTTTGTTATATGATCTAAAATATGAAACTCTTCACTTACACCAGAATAATGTGAGGGAAAAGTTTACGATAGTTATTGCAGACAGCTTATTGCTGTGTGACGTCACTCACCGGTAGATGGCAGTGCGATTGTGGTGGTGACACAAACATCACTGGTGAGAGACAGGGATACTAGTTCCTGAGTGAAGAAAATGAAAAGAATTAACATTTTAACAAGTCCTAGATAGCAATAAGCGTCAAACCATATGTGTTATTAACGGTAAACATATTTCGGTATATCTAATTAAACTTTTTTTTAGCAAATTACATCCTATATACTTTAGAGCGAAAAATAAATTGAATAGTGGTTTTTACTTACGATAATAACTGTAGCAAATGACAGTAATAGGTAAAATAAAGTAAATTATTTTATAATAGAGGCATAACTTAATTTAGATCTTACTTCACATTTAATTAGCTAACATTTAATTAGCTTAGCCTAGAGCAGCCATCACAGTAGGTTGTGTACTGCTGCGCTCTGATTGCGACCTTGATTTTCTGATGGGCTGTAAGTACCTGTTCACCTCTGTTTCTGCTTGCTCAGCGCTTTGTTTATGCTGCCCTAGTTATCACCTTCTGCCTGCTGTGACACCTAGCTTCCTCTTCTTTAGCTTTTCGCGGCACGCTCGGGTGACAAGCAGTCAATCAGTTTGTTTAGTCTGTAGGACGTGTACAATCAGGTCAGCTGAAAACTTCCTTAACCCACTAGTGAGCATATGGCAGAAAGGGACCGTTGTGTGTCATGTTCTCTTATTAACATCAGGAAGCGGACTGTTGTGTGCACTTGTTGCAGAGATGTTTTTCACCTCTCTTGCGTGGGTCTGTCTAGGCGCCAAGCAGATGCTATCCCTCGATGGTCATGTGTGTCGTGTCTGGGGTGGGGGGTGATAACACCACAACCCGCCACAGATGCGACGATTGATTTGGAGGCATACATCTCTCGGTGCCGTAGAAGCATGAAAGTACTGAGGATAGTCCCTAAAGGAGCCATCTTTTGCGTAGCGGACGCGTTGCAAAAGTTACTTGAAAGAGTAATTCAGGAGGGAACCCCCATTGCGTGGGGTAGACTCTTGAGCTTTTGCTATTGGGCTCTCAGGAGTCCCGGACAACGCAGTTCGGAAGCAAAACGGAATACTTCGTTAACAACGGAAGTGAAAAGACAGGTCGCGTCTTTCATGGAAGAGCACCTGTTAATCATTCCGGAGGAGGGTGCTTTAGGTGTGGGAACAGTGAATAAGGATGTTCAACTGGGGAAGCGTGTGTCGGATAAGTTGTCTGAAGGAGACATTACCGGAGCAGTGCGTCTGTTGGCTTCGTCGTCGGAGATTTCGCCTGAAAATGACGAAACTTTGACGGCTCTCCAACGGAAACACCCTCCTGCTCCTGAGGACCTCTTGTTGCCTGCAGGGCCAGGGGATGACTGCCAGCCGCACGTTGCCAGTGAGGAAGACGTCAGAAAGGCATTGTCTTCGTTCAGGAAAGGCTCAGCGGGGGGTCCCGATGGGTTACGTCCGTGTCACCTGCAGTCTCTTGTCTCCCGTAAAGCTTCTGAGGCAGGCGCCAGGTTACTAACCACCCTAACGATGTTCGTTAACCTCATTTTGAAGGGGGATGTTCCAGAATTTGCTAGACCGATATTCTATGGAGCCACTTTGACTGCTTTGGGGAAAAAGGACGGAGGCGTGCGTCCTATTGCTGTAGGGAACACTTTGAGACGTTTGGCTGTGAAAGTAGGGTCACGTCCCATGATAGCTAGTCTTGGAGAATCCTTGCGCCCTATACAGTTAGGGGTTTCAACTCGAGGTGGCTGCGAAGCTGCAGCTCATGCCACTCGCAGATATCTTGGGTTAGAAGGTAAAAAGGTTATTTTCAAGATTGACATGGCCAATGCTTTCAATAGCCTGCGACGAGATGTGTTCCTGAATGCGGCTAAACAAAGGACTCAGGGGCTTTATAGACTGATTTGGCAGGCTTATTCTGGTCCAACAACGCTTTTTTATGGGGGGACGAACCTCGTATCCGCTACGGGTTTACAGCAGGGCGACCCTTTCGGTCCAGCTCTCTTCTCTTTGGGAATTGATGAGATAACGCGAAGGGTGGACACTGAGTTGAATGTCTGGTATCTCGATGACGGGACAATCGGAGATTCACCTGAAAAGGTGTTCACTTGTTTGCAGCGTCTAATCAATGACCTTGCTGAAGTGGGACTGGATATCAACCGAGAGAAGTGTGAACTGATTTTGCTGAATCATTCTGAGGAAGAATCAATAATTACGAGGAATCTATTCGAGGGGTTGATGCCAGGATTGAGGGTCGTTCCAGTGGAAGATTTAAGCTTGCTGGGAGCACCACTCATGGAGAGGGGCATACCAGCAGCTGTTGCTGAGAAGAGGGAGGATTTGGAGAGGCTTTCGTCAAGGTTGAAACTGATTGAGAACCATCAAGCTTTTGCTTTGCTCAAGAACTGTTTTGCCTTGCCTAAGCTCCAATATATCCTACGTGCTTCACCAGCTTACAGGAATAGTGAGGATCTTTCACAGTTCGACAGGGTCATTGTATCAGCCCTTTCGATGGTTACCAACGTTAAGTTTGAGGGAGACTCACTTGTGCAGGCATCGTTGCCCGTACGGTTTGGGGGGTTAGGAATCAGAATGTCTAAGGACATTGCGCTACCCGCATTCATTTCTTCCCTTCATGCTACCGAGGATTTGGTTAGATCCATTCTGTGCAGAACACAGATTGGGGATGACCGAGAGCTTGGAGCAGCAGTGGAGAAATGGCAAAGTGAGGGTTTAGCCTTAGCTGAGGGAGCTAATGAGAGTCGGCAGAGGTCATGGGATGACCCTAAGTCGGTAGCCACTGTGGCCAGACTGCTCGAGGAGGCTGATCAATTGTCTAGGGCACGTCTGCTGGCATCTGCATGTAGAGAGAGCGGACTTTGGTTACATGCGCTTCCAGTTCCTACACTTGGAACGCTACTCGACGCAGAGTCTTTTCGGGTTGCGATTGCGCTACGTGTTGGTGCGGACATCTGTGAGCCACACGTGTGCCGATGCGGCCAGAGGGTGGATTCAAGGGGACTTCACGGTCTATCATGTCGCTACAGTGCTGGACGCCATCCGAGACATACAGCCCTGAATGATGTTATTAGGAGAGCTTTGATTTCGGCTGGTATCCCTTCAGTGCTTGAGCCTCTGGGGGTTGATAGGGGTGATGGTAAGCGGCCTGATGGTATCTCAGTCTTCCCTTTTACAGATGGGAGGTGTCTTTGTTGGGATGCAACATGTGTAGACACTTACGCGGCGTCTCACTTGATCGACTCGGCATTGTCATCTGGTAGCGCAGCCAAGGAGGCGGAGGGGAGGAAGCGACGCAAATATGCGGCTCTTGGCATTCGATATCGGTTCGAACCCATAGCGGTGGAAACGGCAGGTAGCTATGGTGAAACGACAGGCGCACTCCTTACTGAAATCGGCCGTCGCATTACCGACGTCACTGATGATGTGAGAGAGACCTTTTGGTTAGAGCAGAGAGTTGGTTTGGCAGTACAGAGGGGCAATGCTTTCAGTATCCTGACGTCAGTCAAGGAGAAGTATGATGACCGCAGTTTGGGTGTTGCCCTGTGACCTGCTGTAGGCACCTCACAGTCGGTTGGAGGCCACTACCATTGGCGATGGTCGGAGCCATGGTCGTAGAGCAGAGAAGCTTATCTTCCATTTTTTAATGTTCATTGTCTTAATAAAGATAATAGCTTTTTTTAATTATTTAAAGAAGGTTTGCTTCTTCTGGCAGGGGGCCTTTTTAAAAAAAAAAAAAAAAAAAAAAAAAAAAAAAAAAAAAAAAAAAAAAAAATTAGCTAATTTTAAAAATAGTATGCAAATTATAACTATTCTCCATTACTCCTATTTTGCTAATAGTAATTCTAGTTACATTAGTGACAGCGAGACTGTAGTCATCACCAGAGTAAAGCATCACCACTCTCTGCAGTTTCAGTGACACCAAAACATTCAACAGAATCTGTAGGGGTAAGAGTATGTAAGAATGAAAGAAAATGAGTGTGAGTTGAGGATCTCTTGTATCTAAGCAATGGAGATCATATTAAATATATATTGGATATATTTTATTAACTTTGAAAGCATTTCTAATTTCCCTAATAATTGGTGCCAGTTAGACATGCGATCTGGTTAGAATTCACTTGAAAATGTAAAGGATACAGGTGTACGAAATACATAGTTTAATAAAATTTCATTTCCCTCAAATCTGAAAAAAAAATCGATTTTATTTTTGCATAAAATGATGTCTTATAGTCTTCCGAATAACTTGTTAAAATATTAGAGTCAATTCAATCTGGAAATGCTTCAAAAACATAAACAATATTGTAAATTGTACCTGTCAGGTCTGTCAAAAGAACTGTCAGCACTGGTATTAAAATTTGATTTGGATCTCTAATCATATGATTTGTTGACTAGATAAATCAAAAAGAGAATAAAAAACACCCAAAAAAGAGTCTTCACACTAACTTATGGAACCAGAATTATTTGAGTTAGACATTTTTTTCCAATTTTTTTTAATGAATTGGCTCTCATGAAAAGTTCCTTTTTTCGACTGCAAAAGTCATCAGCTCTTACAGTTTTAGAGCTAGAGACATTGGGTTTGTTTTATTTTCTTCATAAATGAATTGCTCACAAAGTTAATAAGGATTTTTTTCAATGTTTGAGGAGATATAATTTCATATATGAAAAAAAAATCCAGGTTTTTTAAAAAATAGGAAAAATTCTTTTACAATTTTTATTAGACGAATTTGAAAAAAATATCTCTGTAACTTTATAGACAATTAAATTCTGACCCAGATGAAACCAACCCTATATATCTAGTTCAAAATTGTATGAGTTGATGCCTTTTGAAAATACCCCCCTAATTTTTTTTGGGGGGTTGAATCTTGAAAAAAAAATCCTAAAAATTTTGAAATCTTCAAGTCTCGAAAAAAAATCTTAAATAAAAAATACTCCATTTGAATAGTTGTATAACCCCTGGAAATTTCAAATTTGTATATTAATTAAAAACATTTTTACTTCAATGAGACGGTCCCCTTTAATAATTATATACCATTTACATATGCAAAGCCTTAGTGTGGAAATACTTCAAATAAAATATCCATATATAAACTACAACCTACTAAATATAGAGAAATATAAAGTAAAATATGCAATTAATACATATGAATATAATTTAATGAATAATTAAAAATAATTAGATTTAATGAGGATACAGTCTATATTGTTTGTATTGTATTACAGATACTTGAACAGAAAAATTATCATATTAAAATAAAAATACTAATGCATTATCAGATCACATCAACCTCACAGATCGCATACCAACACAAGTATCGAGAAACTTTTTAGGATAATGGAAAAACTCTCGAAAATACTAATATTTGCTGAAATGCATCGTTTGGTCAGTGAAATTTGTACATGTGCTTTTGTAATACATAACTTCACTTGCAATTAGAGTGGTGTGTATATCTGTACATAATTATATACTGTCCTGTATATTGATCAAAATATATAGAGTAAAGTTGTAACCAGAATAAGTACTATTGTTCTTAATTTTATATCGTGACATATAATTATTGCAGCTCTATAATGATCATATAACACAGTAACTTAGAGGGTGTTCTAATCTACAGACGACAAAAATGTATTAAAGAACTAGTCCAGTTACCCAACACTTCAAAACACATCGCGTTTCTATGTAATTATAGAGAAATTTAAAGTCGTTTTTATGATATGAATATCAAACTATTTCATTTTATAGTGCTGTATGTTAAAATACTTTTCATAGAACAAATAGAGTAATTTTCCCACGGCAACCACGATTGAGTTCAGCATCATGTTATGAGCTGTTATTTAACGGTGAACCGTTCATTTGACCAAAATTACCATCATTAAGATTTTTAGAGTTGTAGAATAAATATTATAGTCCATGAGCCAGTCACCTGATTTTGATGAATTGGTACCACTTGGGGCTCCAAACTTTATTGTGATTTTCTAATAGGTATATGTACCTGTAACTCAATGCAGCATGATGGACATCTGTGACTCACAGCTTAAGCTCAGTAGAGCCTTTTTATACATAGGTGTGTGTGCTCAGTAAAACGGGAAGTTTTCTACGATAAGAACAAACATATTGTGTACTTGCAGGTAGATATTGACACAAAAAGTTTAAACACAAGTTCCTTTCTATGGGATATTCCACTGAAGAAAATTATATAAATTGAATCACACCAAATGATATTGATTATTACCTTCGCAGAAAGCGGAAGGTTTTATTTTAGGCGACATTAGTTTATTTATTTATCATCTGTTTTTCACATAACTCAAAAATTATTCAACTAAATAGCCTAAAATTTAGTGGACCAATTGGTCAATGTCCAGGAACCATCTGGTAGAATTTTGGTAGCGATCCGGTCAAAGGTCAAGGTCATTTATGACTCAAAAAGTATTTAACCATATTGCATGAAACTTGGTGAGACAATTGGTCTATACCCAGGAACCATTTGGTTAAATTTTGAGAGCGATCAGATTAAAGGTCAAAAATAAAGGTCAAAGCCATCTATAATTCAACAACTCAAAGATATTCAACCAAATTGCCTGACATTTGATTGGACGATTGGTCAATATTCATGAACCATCTGGTAGAATTTTGGGAGCAATCTGGTCAAAGGTCAAGGACATTTATAACTCAATAACTCAAAAGAGTATTGATGAAACTTGGTGGAACGATTTGTCATTATCCAGTTTCCAGTTCATCAGATTTTGGGAGCAAACGGGTCTAAGGTCATTCATAACTCATGTATTATTAGATGGTCAAGGTCATTCATAACTGACGTATTATTGAATGGACAAGGTTATTTATAAGCAGCGGCGAAGATATGCGATCTACCGAGTTCACGTAATCTAGTTGTATATAATGTGTTACTATCGATTCCAGTATGCATTGTGTTTAATGTGTCGCCATTGCAGTTGCAATCTTAACCATCAAATCTCTTGGTCATCCTCGTCATTCATATTATCACATTATTGTAGTAAACTGACCTTAGTACAGTGCAGTCTGTTCATCATACTGGCAGGCTTATGTAGAGACAGTATGTGAATTCTTTCAAAAATAAGAATTTCTTCAGTGAGCTGCCATTCGTTTCCCAGTTTTGTGAATACATCTCTGAAGTGATCATGTGTCATCAAAAGGTTAAGTACAGAGACCTCACCACGACCAGTGAAATCACTGACTGTGTCATATCTGTGAATGAATGTAAACTGTGCAGAGAAACACACATGACCATTGTACATGAACCAAAAGTACAGAACCAAAAATATTGGGACTAACACTCGACCCAAAACTGACTTTCAGCAAACATTCAAAAAACACTACAGACAGGGCAAAATAAAGGCACACAGATACTTAAGACACTCACAACAACACACTGGGAGAAAAGCAAAGAAACAATCGACAAACAAAGCCACTATACTACCTATCAAAGAATGCGCAAACACAATCTGGTCACCAATCTCTTTCAACACCAAAATTAACAAATTATAAATAAAACAAATCTCATCACTTAAAACAACTACCGGGTGCACACGAGATACCAATATACAATAGTTACAAAAAGAAACAAAAATGCTACAAACACATGCAAAACTAAACGCATCACAACTCACACAAAAAGCACAGCAACACACACACACCCATTTCACTCCCTCACTCGAAGACATCTTCCTCCCGACTCACTAAATCAACAATATTTAACAATAATAGCTACATACACAGCAGCTAGACACAACAGCAGAAAACACGTCACCCGACACCAGCAAAGAAAACATGAAGAAGATACACTCCCACAACGTAAACACACACATAAAAGACACCAACAACAAGATACTGACCAGCAAACCACCAGGACTGACACAACAGAACCAATACTCCCACACAGCACCAAACGAAAACAGCACCCTATTATGTCAAATCACAAACCACGAAATACGGCAATATTTGATTGACAAAGAGTGGTGAAAAAACTATTGCCGGCCGATCTCTGGCCAGACCCGGTAGCGATGGCGGAGCTGCTAGATCAGTGGACGCAAGCGATGGGCGCTCATATGAGGGCCTGGCTCCCATTTGTCGAGGACAGGCGGGGTCGGGAAGAAGAAGAAGCGCACCGGTCATTCCCTGGGGTAGCTGACACTTTTGAATGTACCTGGTTTGATTAGTTGTACCACATATCACTGACACCTGCAGTCTATTTTTTTTCGCTCATATGTTCTCTCATTTTCGGCTTTTTCCACTGACTAGCAATGAAACTAATCGGTTTCGCCTTACTTGCACCACGTTACAAGAGACGTCTCCATTGCTGAATTTTGTGACTAGGAAAAATATTGGTGAAACTTATTCTAGTTATCGCACCTTTCGAGCACCTCTCGGTTCGCTTGATACACATCAAACGAAACCACATCAATGTATTCCTTCCCATCGCCAATCCTAAGCACAGAGCAGTTATATGATATGCTAGTTCTTCAAATGTGAGCTTGTCACCCTTGAAATTTTGTATATTACTCGAGCCATCAATGATACAGTTCAATGGCCTCTCTATATTTTGAAGCAGATGCGGCCTTAGTCACTTTATTTCGTACCAGTGCTGTTTTTTTAGATTTTTCTGGTGTCCCATCTGTGTTGGCTAAAGACCAGAGGGAGGGACCCAGATAATGTTTTAGAACCTCCTTCATGCTAAGTTAATTATCTCGACGAAGCAACCAGTATCATATGACGAATAACTTTAGGATGATTTCCTTTTACAACTTTTGGTAGTGTCATAAGTCTTCAGATTCAGCATAGGAAGTATCTTATGAAAGTTGAATTCAGTTTCCAAACGACTCTTCTGGAGCTTCAGACGAGCTTCTTTACCTTTTGGGTTTTGGTTAGCCAAGTAAGCATTGAAAAATTAAGGACAAATTTGTAAATTTTGTGTATTTTACGCAAAAACACTAATAATTATGCTATAAAAAACTTAAGCTGTGAGTTTGAAATGTCCATCATACATTTTTGTGAAGTTTATGGGTACACCATCAATAAAAATAAGTTTCATTTGGTGCCCCAACTGGTACCGATATTTTGTCTGGCTCATTGACTATTATACTTATATTGATCAAGTCAAAAATATATATATGTACAGGGTGTTTCATTTCAGATCCGACAAAATTTGACCGTTTGCATAAAAACCCAAAAATAAAAAAAAATGCATGAATAACAATACGTATCTCTAAAAATGATTCGTGATCGAGATATTGATACTCTGATTATAGGGTAATTTTTTGACATACATAGGTAATTTCACATAAAACTAACATTGTTTCCCGAAAACCTAGATAATTAAAATTAAAATTTAACATAACAGACCTTAGTGTATTATAATGTTATTAAATGTATACAATAAATTGATGTTTTTATGTTTAATTTTCCACTAATAAGTAATAACCATCAGTTATAGGAACGTAAGTACTTCTGAATATCTAGGTAGTAGGAAGTAAAGTCTTTAAATGTCAGTATCTTGAAAACTAAGCAGTTTTGATAATTTAAAATTTTAGATTTTCATCAAACAATGTTTGTTTTATGTGAAATTTCCAATGTATGTCAAAAAATTACCCTATAATCAGGGTATCGATATCTCGACAATTAAGCGTTTTTGGTGAAAAATAATTCTTGAAGCAGTTTATATTTTGGGTTTTTATGCAAGCTGTCAAATTTTGTCAGATCTGAATTGAAACACCCTGTTTACGCAAAGTCATAGTCGGATGTCGACAATCAGTAAATAAAGTAAAAGGTAATTTGGCAACAGGTAGTTTGCTTGTAAGTAGTTTTCTAATAGGTTGTTTGTTTGTATGTAGTTTGCTAGTAATTAGTTTGATTGAAGGTAGTTTTCTAATAGGTAGTTTGCTAGTAGGCAATTTGTTTGTAGGTAGGTTGTTTACTAGTGGGTTGTTTGCTAGTGGGTTGTTTACAAGTAGGTTGTTTCCTTGTAGGCAATTTGCTAGAACATACTTTGCTAGCAGGTAGTTTGTTTCAACTAGCCTAGTTAGTAGTTACCTTCGCTCTCTCTGTAGTCTCCACAATTCTTGTTGGGTTTGCAGGTATGACAGGAATACCTAGAGCAGAGATCTTCTCGGCAAACCCTTCTCTGTAGAGTTATTAAAGTTAGAGAGCATCGCAGTACTCGGGACACTTTACAATTAAGGTCAGAGTACTTGGAAAGTGGGTATTTCATAAGTTTCTAAATTTCTAAAAATCATATTATTTAAATTAATGATTGTGTTATCGCCCAATATTCAAATACTATGGGTTCAAATTCAAATTCTTTATTGAGAAAAAATAAATCATATACAATAAAGTATGTTTTTTTGCTCAAGCTCTTTTATGAGCTCTAATGAACTCTTCGAGTTTCCGAGGACTGCGACGTTCCTTTGGTTAAATCAAAACTGTTCATACAATATTAATATTTCATTTGAATTTTGACAGTATACATATTTTCAGTGTCTTGGTATGATGTATCACTTACCTATGCTTATCATGTTGCATATCTACCACAGCTATCTGATCCAAGGAATCGAAGGTACATTCTGGATGAACCAATTGCGGGTACAGGGACTCGAACGACTGTCTGTAGAGATCTGCATCGCTACATGTGTTCAAAATCTTTAAACCTGAAAAAAGCCAATTATACTACATTAAAATTAAACACGAGTACCACGAAATAACATCATGGAGAAATTAGTTGATTTAAAATTTGAAAAAAATTATAAGATCATAATTACATTCCACAGTTTTTCTGTTATACAGGGTGTCCCAAAAAAACCGATACCCAAATTTCAATGGCTGTAATTTAAAAACTATTATACTAACAAAAAATTTGAAAATCAGATTTTGTTTAACAACATTTTTTCTATCTCTGTACAAAATTGTAGATGAATATATTCAACCGTTTTCTTTACACAGTATTTTTAGTGACCGATACCAAATACTAGATTGCGCACTTTTGGTTTAACTTCGAATTTTAGGATATTAAAACCATGATTTTAATAACTTTCAAAAGTTTATTAAAATTATTTATCAAAGAACCGTTAATATAACAATAAAAGGCGTTTATTAATATGCAACCGAAAAAAAAAACAATCAAACTGTTCCTCCTATTAATCGTTTCAGGCGATCTGGTGTGACATTTGATATGATGATTCAGGACGATAATGCGTATTGTTGAATAGCTCATTAGTTTTACCCTTACAGAAACATCTCTATACCCGTCCTGAACCAACCAGGTTCGATTGAGTCTGTGTCCATGTATTTCTCGAAGTCTTGGAACGATTCTATAATTTATTAGATTAAGGTATCTATCTCCATTTAAATTATTTTTGTAAAAATAAGGACAGACGAAACGGCCAAGTCGGCCATTGCTGCCTAGTCCAATCCACACAGCCTTTCTTTCACGAAATTCTTACGTCAAGGTTGAAAGTAGGAGGTTGATGTTTCGATGAATATGTGCGATGTTATAATTTATTTTGTCATTCAAATGAAAAGTGGTCTCATCACCAACCACATTATCGTCCACAAACCGGACATTTCATTGCTAAAAACAATGAGCAAAATTCAGCCGCCGAGGAAGATCGGTATCAAGGTGTTTGTTTCGCTCGTGCGTCTTGTAAGAATGTCAATTCAAATCTAAGGTTACAAATCTGTTGAATGTAGATTAAGTAACATCTAATCCCCTTTTTAATGCAGTGATTTGCAAATTTTCTGTAAGTGCTTCTTGAATAATTCAAACTGTGAAATAAGTGTTTTACTGAAAATGCGCAAGCAGGTTTTTGGTATCGGTCACTAAAAATACAACTAAATGAAAACAGTTGGATCGATTCACCTAAAATTTTGTACAAAGATAGGAAAAATGTTGATTAACGAAATGTCTTTTTCCAATTATTTGTAAGTTTAATAATTTTTGAATTACAGCCTTTGAAATTTGGGTATCGGTTTTTTTGGGACACCCTGTATACCCTTAAAAGCCATCAAATGTTTCAACAGCTGTCTGATTAGTGGTACAAAATGGTGTTTTGTTCAATTTATCTCCATTCATGTATCAAATTACAGATTATATATTTAAATTTAAGAGGAGATTTTTTTTGAGTAGTTTGCAAATTTACTTTTAGCTGAAGAAAATACATTCAATTGTAAATTAATTTTTCCTTCGATTGCTAAAAACTATTCATCTCACCGAAAGTTATACCAGGCACGTAGCTATTTGTGACAATCCTTTGGCCCACTTGGCCCATACTCTTGTTAATCCTTCGAAGAATAAATTTGATGGCTTCCAAAGAATCAACGAAAGAAGGTTCAAGACCTTTACATTTGTGTCCACTTTCTAAGTTTCTCGATAGTGGGACGATTATTCCTGAAAGCAAAGGTTTTACAGAAATCATTATTATTCTACAATTCATTAAGACTAACAGTTTACATGTATTAAAAAATTCAAAATAGTTAATCGAATGTTGGACTAATATCTCACCGATAAATACATCAGCGGAGGGGTTGACAACAACTTGATCAGGAAATTCTTTTGTTGCACATGGAGCGACGGGACTTTGGTAATATACATCAGGAATTGTTAAGTGGGAATGGCCGTGCAAGATATTTGGGTGATGTCGTTGTTGAGAAAACTGTTTCATGATATTGTAAGCTGGTGATTGAGTGACATCTCCAAAAGAATAAACATTGTAATCTTTGCTGGTTGTTGGAGTGTATGGATCAAATCCTGGGTATGGATCGTACGGTGAACCTCCTGAGTAGTCGTGGATAGGACTCGGGAGATTAACAAAATTTCTTATACTTTCCGCAGATTCAAATACATCAAGTTTAAAATCTGATTGATTGGGAATATGATATTCCGGATGCTCTTGGTATGTATTGTTATTATCCATGATTGACTCATCCATGTAGAAGTGATCATTATTTGAGTTTTGATCTAATGTTGCATTTGTAAAATTCCAAAACGTTTCATTCTGCATTTCACCATCATCTGTAGAGTTATTTGAATTTTCACTAATGATTTTATTAGCAAATGTTGAAAGAACTTTTATGTTCACATTTTGAGATGATAATGTTTGAGAATATGCCGGATTTTTATTCACAGTTTCAGAAAATGGATTGACTAATCTATTCTTAGATAGACTTAGAACAGATTTGAGTGATGTAGGATTTTTGTAGGTATTGACTTGGAAACCATCCATTATTTTACTGTCACCAAATTCGGGTAAATTGGGAATATTTATATTATATGAATTAGGTTTATTATTATTAGGTTTTATCAAAGTATCATTAAGTACTATTCCAATAGGATGAAAGAAGTCTTGACGACGTCCATCTTCGTCATAGACTATATGAGGAATTTTACCGTAAATATCAAATTTATCATTTCCGATGTTAGGCTTCAGGAGAGCAGAATTGAATGAATTCTTACGTTGTATTTCTTTAGGAAAACCGCTGTTACGGTTGGTAGTTGAGGGTATCCAAGAAGCTGCTCTACTCTGTGGCTGCAAGTTCACTTTAGATTTAGTTGGAGTAATTCTTTTGTGAATATTATACAAATCAGTTGGCTGTTCACGGTCAGATTTAGAATTGGTTGGTGTTCCGAAGATAAAATTTGTATAGTTTTTATTACGAATCCACTTATTTATCTGGTCAGTATATGAACTTCCGTTTGAGGAGGATATCACACTAGGATCAATGACATTAGTGACATCAACTTTCTTAGCTTCAAAATTTACGTTCTGTGTTCTTTCGTAATTTTCAGCAACAAAATGCTGAGCTTGTCTTTTTGCATGACTATAAACTGGCACAAGTTCGATATCGGAGTAAGCAAATTTTCCATCATTTCCAGTTAGTTCAGCCAAGCCCATTCTTGCTTGAAACTTCGCACCAAAATTTGGTCCTTTGACCACTTCAATGTGGATAGGAGAGCTCGAAGATCCTACCTCTGACCCTATACTCAAAACTTGAGTTACACTTTCTTTGGTAATTTTTTCACCAGTTGATTTTGAGTTTCGAACAGATATGTGTTTGTCAAACACTTTACCTGGATTTGAAAACATAACACCTGGAGCTTGCGAGCCCATTTCCGATAGAGGTTTCTGTGCTCTAAAACTGCCATCCTGAGATTTCGTAAGGTGTGATAAATTGATAAATACAAAAATAAATATTACGCTATATTTTCTAGGAAAACTTTTCAAAAGATACATGTTGTATATAGTGACATACTTTGGATAGCTGATGGACATTCCTGAAACAGAAATATTGAAGGTACAATTATTATCAAAAACTAAATAAAATAAGGCAATTAAGGTTATAGGTGATGAACCAATATTTCGAATGCTTAGTTTTCTATGCAAATTATATCTGCATCAAAAATTTCTAATGAGCTTTAATTGTTATGAATTCTGTTGGTTTATGACAATATATTAGATTACATTAATTATGTTTATGTGTTTGTTTATCCGGTTATTTGCAATAAAAATACGCACTATGTAATTGGTTCCTTACTATTGTATGTCCCTATTAGAATACGATAACATTAGCTTGAAAAATTACGAAATACATTTATCTTATTTCGACGATTGTCACCTAAATCTTCCCTTCATAAAATTTATCATCTAACCAGCGTCAAGTAAAACAGAAAAAATAAAGTATATCATTATGTGATTTATGCAGCATGCCAGTTCGGAAAAAAATACTGCTAAAGTAAGTTCATTCCTATCAATAATGGCAAAAACAACTAAGAAATATAGCACAGTTTGCAGGAGGTCATAACACTCACCATATGGTGAACTGATTCTAACATCCGGTGGCGATTGCTATTACGACATCAATGTGGATGACAAACTAGACTGAAGTTATTGCATAATTGGTGTGCCTTTGTCACAGCAGTGTGACTGACTTTGTTCTTATACGTTATTAAATTAAGATGTCATCTTGAATAACGACCACCTTCAAGATTATCGCAATAAACAAAAATATTATCTGATTGAAAATATTTATACTGAACGCAAAATTCATATTTTCAAAAGGTAATTAAATCTTAACCCTGAATTTATTTTAAAAAAATTTCTTTAACTTTGAGTTTGAAAAATCTCTTGAAAATAATTATATCTTCGGCTGTAAAAGTATTCTAGGGTAAGTTACGAGTTATGGGACGGTTCTACATTTTCAGACACGGGAGAAAAAATGTATAATAACTAATGATTTACTTTTATTTTAATTAGCATCCATGTTACACCTTTATCCGATAGACCACCAAAGTGAAGTGATTTGGGTTCCTTTTTAGAATAGCTGCGAAATATTCCTATGTTATTCGTAAGGGGAAAAAAATTAGGTGGTAGTACATCCATTACAGCTGACTATTTACTTACTCTTGGAAAATTTTAAGTCGATATTTCGATATCTAAACGCATTCATTGCTACTACAAAGTTCATTGAAATGTGTATTTTAATAGAAAAAAGTTATGAGCAAATTAATTAGAAGTAACGTCATATAAGAGATTATCCCTAATTAAGAGATTATTTCCAATTAAATTGCTCATAACTTTTTAAATTAAAATACACATTTCAATGAACTTTGTAGCAATGAATGAGTTTAGATATCGAAATACCGACTTAAATTTTTTCCAAGAGTAAGTAAATAGTCAGCTGTAATGGATGTTCTACCACCTGATTTTTTCCCCCGTACGAATAACATAGGAATATTTAGCCGTTATTCTAAAAAGGACCCAACTCACTTCACTTTGGTGGTCTATTAAAATATAATAAAAATGATATTTTTCTCCCGTCTCAGAAAAAAACCGTTCGATAAATCGTAACTTACCCCCTACGATACACAGTCATTATGTTTACCTAACTGTAATCAAGCGGGGAATATTTTCCTAAAGAAATATCAGATGAAATAGTGTGACTTTAATAAATACAAGATAAAGAAAGTGTTGTTTCATAATTAGCAGGTGAATTGCAAGGTAATATCGCTAAATACATTACATATGTTATATGTGCTGGTGTAGAAAATATCATGCTAGGTAATTAACATAGAAAGTGAACATTTAACTTAGAGATCGAGTTGAAGCGTAGGTATTATAGCATTATAATTATACGGAGTGAAGTGCAATGTAAAGAGAAATGAAAGTGAGGGTTAATGGATATTAATTGCATGTAATATCGCACCTACTTCTGTACTATTTGTAATGAAAAAATTATATTTATTCTAATACAAGTACGTAGGTAATTTTTTTTCAAATAATTATATCAAATGGATCCCTAATATTAATGAATTTAATGAATGAATAATAAATAAACTCCTATATTTATTCAGTCACTAGATAAAATAGTCACTAGATAAAATAGTCACTAGATAAAATAGTCGCTAGATAAAATAAAAAGGACAAACCTCAATAGAGAAACTCATCATTTTATGACTATTGACTAATTGCGACTGATGTGCATTTATTATTTGGAAGTACATATAAGTAAAGGAAGTGTCACAAATATTAAAGTGTCACAAATATTAAAGTGTCACAAATATTAAAGTGTCACAAATATTAAAGTGTCACAAATATTAAAGTGTCACAAATATTAAAGTGTCACAAATATTAAAGTGTCACAAATATTAAAGTGTCACAAATATTAAAGTGTTACAAATATTAAAGTGTTACAAATATTAAAGTGTTACAAATATTAAAGTTTTACAAATATTAAAGTGTTACAAATATTAAAGTGTCACAAATATTAAAGTGTCATAAATATTAAAGTGTCACAAATATTAAAGTGTTACAAATATTAAAGTGTCACAAATATTAAAGTGTCATAAATATTAAAGTGTCACAAATATTAAAGTGTCACAAATATTAAAGTGTCACAAATATTAAAGTGTCACAAATATTAAAGTGTTTTTAAATGCTCAAGCAGTCCCTCAAACAATACAGTACAGTGACGTATGTTTGCTGTTCTAGTTACGGTACGTACCTTTATATTTGGTAGATAAACATTAGTGAAATAATGTCTGGAAACACACAGCAATGGATAGACAGCGATATACTAATGAGAAATTTAACTATTATTTCTATTTCATTTCAGATCATAGAATTAAGGTGTAAGGAGATAGAAAGGTGTATAATCTATGTTGCCGTTATTGATGCTTTATCGTTCTTTTAGTTGATGGAAATGATTTATGTGAATCTATAAGAAAATATTATGGTATTTATGATTAGCTATAATTCAATATTATGACTACATAATTTTTTATGTGTAAAGATAAATATACATGTAAATGAAATAAATACTAAAATATGAATTATTTGTACTGAATAAACAATATTAGTATTTTAGGCATCACGCAAGAACTAGGGTAAATTACGAATTATTGCACTATTCCACATCTTCGGCCATATAAGAAAAATATTTAATAATTAAAACAATGATTTAAATATTATTTCTCATATATTTCTTTTATGATCGAAGATGTGGAACCGTCTACTAATTCGTACCTTACCCTACAGACAATTAACTGCTATTTCTTGAGAGCAAGCAAAGCATCTCCGTTAACTAGAATTGGGTCAGAGGAATTTTTTCTCCTTTCTCCATTGGTTGTTTACCCCGGGGCGAAAAGGTTTTGTTTCTCACTTTCCCCTCGAGGAGAAACAACTGTTACACCTTCGGGAAAAAGCGCAGATAATTCATTACACACATTAATAAGGAGCTAATACCTAATTATTTATGTAGTGAGAATATGGAAGGTGTAGATGGGGTATTTGTTCTTAACGCGTTAATCGCGATGTGTTCAGATTTAATCACGGAGTTTTTACATAAATACAAAGGTTTTAAATGAGCAAAGTGTTAAAATACGCAATTCTCACTCAAATTAAATTATATATTTTATGACAAATATATATAAATAAAGGGATGTTCAAATTAAATAGATACGTATAATACTTTTTTATGCAGTAACAATTATTTTAGGGATACACAACAGTAAAAATTGAAGCTTAATTTTCAGCTTCTGAATAAAGATGTTTGTTTTTTGTTTTTGAAAACGGTTAAAAAATATTTTAATCTTCTTTGTTCACTAATTAGATATTTCTAAACTTTTAACAACAATTTCTATGATTGCCATTCAAGGCAGTCGATTTCATATTGTTCGAGTTGGTACGTTGGAAATATATTACGTAAAATAATTACAGAAATTTAAAAAACTGGCCCTAGTAATAGTTACAAAGAGTGACTTTATCGAATTGTATAACAAATTTTGAGTAATAAAAAAGTAATATTTTGTACTTCAGGCATAATGCACCAAATATGGTACATATAGCTAGTATTAAATAATGTAAATCATTACAGGTGATGTGCACCAAATAAACTAATTTCTTTTAAAGCATTTACTGTTTATTATTCTTAGTTTCCTCTCAATGCAATCACCAGAACTAAAGATAAACTTTTAGAAACTTGTACAGCGGATTAAGCAAACATGTTTGAATAGGTATAACAGTCAACATAATTTTAAGTGACTTGGATTTAGATAGAAAGGGCCAATAATTAATGAGTTAATTAGTGAATTAGATTTGTGTAGTAACTAAATTTATAGGAATAATACCATTTTAGCGTGAAGGGACAACTCTTCAATTTCATTAACATTAACATCGTGAAGGGATAACTCAATTAAATCGTTAAATGTTCAATTTTCATTACCAAGTTTATATTCGAATAAAGAAGCTGAAAACTATCCATACTAATAATTTCCCTCGTGTGTTTATTTATTTATTTTGTGTCCGCTTTTACACGACGGGTATTAAACATGAAGAATGTAACTATGATACGCACGGGAATATATTGACTTGATATTTAAATTCCCCTGTTTTTATTCAATTTTGAAATGTAGCTATTTCCTCTACAAAATAAATTAGACTATGCAGAAAATTTAATTTTAATTGAATTCATTAAATGTAACACAATAATGGGAAATAAATTGGTATTGATTATGACCCGTTATTTTTAACGGGAATGTACACTAGTTAGATATAAAAAAGCCATACACATTATAAATCAGATAAATTACAATACTAATCTATACTAATAATACCCGAAGTGTGTTTATTTATTTATTTATATATTTATTTATTAATTTGGTGTCCGATTTTACTCGACGGGTATTAAACATGACGAATGTAACTATGATACGCACGGGAATATATTGACTTGATATTTAAATTCCCCTGTTTTTATTCAATTTTTAAATGTATTTTATCTACAAAATAAATTAGACTGAGCAGAAAATGTAATAATTTTAAATTTTTATTGAATTCATCAAAAGTAACCTAATAACGGGTAATAAATTGGTATTGATGATGACCCGTTATTTTTAACGGGAAAGTACACTAGTCTATACTAATAATTAATAAAAAGAGATATGCGTTGACTAGGTATAATGACTATTGTTGATTTTTTATCCAAAAATATATCTATGCAAAGTGAATGGCAATTTAAAACGAAACCAATTGGTAGGACTTATCATTCATTAGAAATCTACGAATGAAATATATTATTAAGAACACTTCAAGATAGTTGCTGATACTTTCAAAAATATTTTATGGGTAATTAAAATGAGTAGAAATTTACTAGGCAGACATAATGTAAGTACTGGCACAAAGTATGTCACAGTTATCCTCCAGTTAGGGAAAAGGAGGCAAAGGATACGCACTCCTCCACTCACGGTAACTCTAAGAGAACTGAACCACAACCTATGCACTTAGTGTATGGAAGATGGGGAAGTAGAACAACCAGACATGGCAGTTGTCAGATGCGTGTTTCTCAATTCTGATGCAAAGAAATCTAAGGAAGTCTCCACTCTGTGTATGCTGAATTTATTATAGTTACTTAAGTTAAGACGATCGAGGAAATATCCTTTGGATACTATAAAGGGCACTGACTGCGCAATGGTGATCATTTATAGAGTCGTGGCCAAGTTTGATGCCGAGGGTAAAGTTGAAAGAAAATGCAAAACCCTCGAAGAGATGAAAAGTGAACCAACGCTTTTATGGCGGGCTTAAAAAGTAGATGAGGACTGACTCAAATAAGTTGAAATGAAAACTTGCCAAAACACGCGAACTGGTCCCCAGAAACATCAGCAATGCAGTAAATGAAGACTTTGGGATGAAGTTTTACGTTATTTAGACACTGAAATATCCTCACTGCTCGCTCAAGATTTGTCTGTTGTGAGAGAAGCCCAAGTCATCTCAGGAATAAAGGAGGAGTTTGCTTTTTTTTTGTAGATGAGAAAAAGTTCATTTTTGATAAGGTTGTTAATCGCCAGAGCACACAGGCTATTAATTGTGACCAATTAAAAAAACCTTCCGGTGATCTCCTAAAGATCTTGCATCTATAATGATATTTTTTTCAGCCTTGGCAAGTGATGACAAGGTAACGCCTCCTCGTTAATGCCCTGGAAATATAGAAACTAAAATAATACCCAAGTCCAGCTTATTCATGATTCTGCGTCAGCGGATGGAGCAAAGTAAGTTCAGACTTTCCCGAAGGAGAACATTCCCTTTTATATCCCGAAGAACATTTTGCCTAGTAGCTCTTCAGATTTGAATGTTTGGCTATTTAACGTGATTGAAGGACAGTCAAACGTCAATCCATATTTTAGTTAACTTACGAACCCTAGCTATTCTGAGATCATTCCGGAATGCCAATGACGATGAAATAAAGACTATTTGTTCACAGTTTCGCAGAAGGATTTCCAAAATTGAATTGTGTACGACACAATTATTCAATATGATAACCCTCTAATGATTACAAAAATAAATATTTAAATGATCCATTCACCAATTTTATCCTTTCAACCAAGAAATTTCGAAATAGAGGAAAAATCCCGGTTCTATGTGAATTCCCCCATGGAAATTCCACCACAGAAAGATCCACCAGGAAAGTTCCAGCGTTGGAAAATTCTACCGCATAAAGGTAGATTTTATTTATAGAAGGTATAACATCTAATAAAATTGAATTAATAGAAAATGTGTTTTTGGTGGTAACTGAAGTTAAAATGATAAGAATATCCATATCAAGTCAAAAAGGGCCTAAGAGATAAGCTAAACCAAACAGGCGAAATAATAGACAGTTCAAATTGATCTTTTAAATAAGTTTCAATGTGAATCAATTTAATTTTTAATAAAATTCGAATCGTGTAAATTCGACGATAAAGTTCCACAGAAGGATTTAGAGAAATAGACATTAAAACATGCTTATCATATTACTGCTCAATATTAAATCTTTCAATAATGAATATACCTAACAAAATTTATTTTTGTATCAAAAAAATAAAACTATACTGTTTCAGTTGCTAGATTCAAGAAGCTAAATAGACTTTAAAATACATTTTAAAAATGCCACATATGGCATTTAACACCGGTGGAATTTTCCGTGGTGAAATCTTCATGGTGGAATTTTCCGCTGTGGAATTTACTGGCCACGAAAATCCCAATTCACCTTTGAGAATCTTTACAATACATCATTTACATATTGTATAAACTACTTCTACTGGGTCTAGTTAGTAAAAAATAGTTAATACATATATGTACTAATTTTAATTAGTTTGAAAATTTTCTGAATATTTTTAACATGTGACGCGATAGTCACATTCGTCACTAGACTCCACACATTCAATTTATTACACTATAGTTCTATATTATTCATGTGACTAATTTATCACACACGGTCGTAAAGGGTCATCTCCACTCTAAATAAAAATAAAAATCTGCAATTGCTTTAAATTTGTAGAGCTAAGGTTATATAAAATATCATAGTTAGCAAAGAAGAAATCGATCAAGTATTCTGTTCATAATTAAAGAAATATTCACATTCAACTTTCACTCTTTCTAAGATTCATTAGAAGTAAAAGTATGAATACTTAGTATAGTTATCTCTCGGGAAACGGACTATTCCTCGCCGGACCTCTCCCAGCCTGAACTTTTCCCCGCCAGTCTTTTCCCTGCCTAATTTGTTTTTCTTAATTTAAACTGTGGAAGACAATTTACTATTGAGATTTTCAAATCAATTTTCGAAAAAAAAAATCGTTTTGACAACAAATCTGTTGCCATGAAATTGTATGTCAATGTCTGCCGTCGCAAATAACAATTTTTTTTGGTTATCTGATTTTTTTGGTCCTCAAATCTGATTACTTGAAAAGTCTTGATTTAAGAATTTCTTCATTCTACCTAATATTGGTTAACTATCATAAGTTTTTTAAGGTATAAATGTTAAATATGTATAATAGAAAAAAAGGAAACTTTAAAAAGAGAACAATATTAAGTGTGATCCAAAAAATCTATAGTAGGTATATTAATTCGGGAGTATTTTTATTGTCAAATTAATAAACTACCTTTAAATTTATTAGTGTTCAGGAAAAGTATAAATTTGAATTAGAATTCGTAGCTGCTTAAGACTAAATTGTGACATTTGGAAATACCTTAGAATTGTCATAATGTTTGAATTTTGTAGCATATCTTAATTATATGCAATTATACGGAGGCACAGTCTTAAAATCAAAACGACAAATATGGAAACATACGGAAATCAAAGCTTAAAATAAGACTGTATTACTGTGTAAGTCTGTTGATAAAATGTGTCTTCTATTGATAAATGGTTTGTTTTATCAAAATTATAATTTAATAGCCATCAATACTAGTATTTTATTCGGCGGGCAAAATTGCAGACGGGGAATAGTCCTGATGGGGAAAAGTCCGGCGAGGAAAAGTCCTAGTGCCGTATCTCTCGTATATAGGGGAGAACCGCGTGAGTTCGTACAGCGGGTGAATCCGTACAGGGCCATAACTCAACACCTGTTATGTTCTAACCCGTTGAAATTTGAGTGATCCTATTCATTATAATAACAATCAGTTTGAAACAAGTTTCAGCAGCGTGAGTGTGCGGTTACGGTATGTTCCTTCGGTGAGAGGTCATATATTTTTAGCACTAAAATGTTATTTTCTCACTACTTGAGCTAAGCCATAGCAATTACAATGTACTATCTAGAAACTTTATATAGAATACTAGTATTCACTAGGATATTCTCTACGAATGTAAACGTTAACATTTGGTTAAAACTCATTAATGTCTGATGTATTCCATTTTGAAAATAAAATGTGGTTTGGGGTGTCATCGTACAAATATGTACGGGCACATCCTCCTCCGTACGGTTTCACCCCATTATGTACGAATTCACATCTATATTTATTTTTCATATATGCATCGGGTATATACACGTAAAAGAATGAAACAGTATTTTTCCTGGAACAGGCATATAACGTCTGGGAAAATGGAACAGCAGTACGTAAAGCTGCTAAATTGTACAAAGTTCCTCCGATGACGCTGTAAGATGCCACAAAGAGATCCAGAATTTGATAAGCATAAATTAGAAAAGAAAGCTTTTACCAGCGAAATAGTAATTAAAAGACGGCGTTTTTTCAGAATATGCTGAGAATCATGCGCAGACAGAATGCCTACGGACAAAATGCCTAATGGACAAAATGCCTAACAGACAAAATACCTGACGGACAAAATTTCTAAAATGCATTTATACTTATTTCAAATATTGAAGTTGTGGACAAAGATTTAAAATAAGTTAGAACAAGTGGAAGCAAAGAGTTTTGTGTCAGAGATAGTTCATTAAATCACTTTCACATTGAATATGAACATTTTTAACTCAGCATGCTTAGTGTAAACACTCTCTTATTTCACTTCACTGTGTTTGTGATTTATCACTAAAGTGTTTGCTCTATTTATCAAATCGCTCTAAAAGATTGATCTTCCAACATCTTGCCATTTTTATTGGATATCTATAATCATCTTCTTCTATTTTCATTTTTTTAAAGATATCTATAATCATCTTATTCTATTTTCATTTTTTTAATATTGTTTATTCTTTTAGATAGCTATAATCATCTTCAATCTATAGTGATGTTTATAGTTGCTTTTGAAATTTTAAAGCAAGTTAAGTAACTACAATGTTTATATAAGTTAGTACTGACATGCAATTAACTACTCTGGTTATAAAAAGCCGATAGTTGTTTTTTTCAACTACCTTTATACTATTTGAAATTCGGATGGAAAAAATATTGTATTCTTTATGAGATGTAACTGAGACGTGGTATACATTTTTTTCTTATGTTTTACATAATATTTTAAAAATATTATTTGATGTTCAATTATGATAAGTTATATTACAATATGATGTATTCTGTTCTTTATTTACCTATAATCAATTCATTACAGATATCACTTCAATGTTTTCTATTCTGCCCTTTTATTTAAATATGGAATTAATTCTTTTTTTCACTTTGCAACATCCTTTTACGTCACTATTTTACAATTTATTTTTTCTTTATTCATATATTTTGTACATTAGGCATTTTGTCCGTTAGGCATTCTGTCTGTTAGGCATTTGGTCTGTAGGCATTTTGTCCGTAGGCATTCTGTCTGTATGCATTCTGTCCTAGTACCCTGAGAATAGTTCAAATCATTATCAGCGCAACCAAGTAGAAAATGCGCCATCCACAGAGCCTGCTCCTACTTCACAATCCATCGATCCTGCTCCTGCTTCTCCATCTACCGAGTCTGCTACTGCTTCACCATCCACCGAGCCTGCTTCACCATCTACCGAGCCTGCTCCTACTTCGCCATACACCGATCCTTCTCCTACTTCACCATCAATCGATCCTGATCTTGCTTCACCATCCACCGAGCCTACTTTTACTTTACCATCAATCGATCCTGCTCCTACTTCCCCATCAATCGATCCTGCTCCTACTTCACCATCCACCGATCCTTCTCCTACTTCACCATCAATCGATCCTGATCTTACTTCACCATCCACTGAGCCTTCTCTTCCTTTTCCGGGACAGAGTCTTCTCCTCAGCCATTCGCAAAGGTTCCTCCTAGAAAGTGCAACAACAGAGGCAGATAACCAAGAAGGTCAATGATAACAACTGATACCCTAGAAAAAGAATTACTGAAAGATAAACAAATTTCAACAAAGAAAATACTCAAATTCACTAGTGACAAAGCGTAGGCTTACGATGGAAATTGACGCTATATAATCTAGTTCGGAAGACAACGGTGATGAAGCCTTTTGTGATTTTTTGTTATCTCAAAAGGGTTTTAGTCAATTGTAAGGATACAACATTCAAAGCTTTCTTAATATTTTCCATACAATTTACGAAATTCTTACTGAATTTTCTATTTTTCCCCATTTTTTAGTACTATACGGAATGATACTCTGCTTGTACGAACTCACCTGCACTTCCGGGTGAGTTCGTACACACGAATATATCTCATTAAAATCGATATTAAGAGAGAACCATAAGGTTTTAACTAATTTAGTTTGTAGATTCGATTGTGAGTTAGAACGAACTTGTATCCCGAATAGTTAAGATTCTATAAGCCTTGAAAGGAAAAATGTACGAACTCACCCGGTTCTCCCCTACCTATTCGAATACATAATGTTTTTAAGTTAACAGTTCTCTAGATCGGAAAAATGTTATGATATATGAAAACTATTAGTAATAAATACATAATTAGGTACTTGGATTATTTATAGGACCCATTGTCTTGGAATCGGCTATGATATTGTTTTGAATTTGTCGGAGCTCGGTAGCCAATCGGACTTTTTCTTTGCTTGAAATTCAGAGGGTTGAAGAAGAACGGAAAAAATCTTAAACTACATATAATAAAAATATAGAACTGATATGGTTTGCAGTTTTACAATCAGTAACCTTAGTTCTAATGAATAGAGAAATAAAAAAAATAGAGTGGAGAGGATCTTTAATATCAGTTAGCAAGATGGCGATGAAGTATTTAATTTTCTTCTTCTGTGACCAAAATATATGAAAAATTAGGCTTCAATATAACTTGAAAATAAAATCTAACTTACAAATTGTTAACGTTTGTTTCGTTTTCAAAAAAAAAATCATTTCTTAATTAATACTGTGATCACAACTCAACAACAGTGTTACAAGAAGTGGCATTAGACAGTACTCACATTATTAGAAGAGTATAGAAAACTGATATCTAACATAAAAACATTCTAAATTATTGAAGAGTGTGTTTAGAGTTTAGAAGGTTCTAGGAAAATTCCACTGAGGAAAATTCCACTGCGGAGAGTTCCACTGGGAGAATTTCACTTAGCAAAATACCACCAAGTATAAATAGATATATAAATTGTTCTGCTTATTTTATCAAATAATATTTTAGAAATTATCATCTCATATTTTAAAAGCTTTTGTGAGATTCATTTCACTGTTTCTTTTCAAGTGGTTTAATTAAATGTATAAGTGAATATCTTTATATACATTTTCTCAGTATACATTTTCTTTGTTCAACACTTAAGGAAGTTCCGCTGATCTGATTATGGTTACGTTAATTTTCATTTTGAATGCAAGTTCGAGTTTTAAGTAGGGGAAAATAAAAATATGTGTTATACAAGACGATAGTTTCTAACTGTTGTATACAACAAAAAGACAAAGAACACAAAGAGTTCAATCAATATTACACAATAATGATGGGGACAAATTCTACAATTTATTCACGTTAAAAAGAGTTACAATAATAAAATAGCAACAAAATTAATTAATTAATGCAAGATATGCACAATATTTTGTAGAAATAATAATTCAGATCAATATCTTGTAGAAATAATAATGATATCAATTTCTGTCTTGAAATCCACAGACTAATTAGGGTACGGTTACTATGGATGCGTTATTTAAGAGATTTTTCGCACTGAGGACTTCTAACAAAATCGGATGAAATTCAAATTCATACTTTTCAACGAAAGTGGTTACAGTGGCAGCGATTTAGTCGTCGGAATAAGTACGAAGTCGTCAGAATAACTTTGGTAATCAAACAAGTTTCATTTCTTCATGCGACTAGCGACAGATTCGGTCATTTTTTGGTTTAAATCTCTTAGGGTACAGTTACTATGGATGTGTATTCGAGTGATTTTTTGCACTTGCGATATCCTCAGAGCTGATTGTCAGTTCGAGGTGATTTACACTGTGCGCGATTTCTGGTCGTCAGTATGCTTCTGCCCAATTAATATTGGGATCTAAAACTATGTTTATTTGATATAATGTTCGGGATGAATTAAAAACCTACCTGTGTGCCTCTGAAATAATAGACGCGATGCTAATTTGATTATTTTTTTTCACTGCACACAATTTTGAAATATCTAAATAGAAAAATAAGGAGAATATTTTTTTATATAAATAAAAGGATATTCAATTTTATTGAAAAAAAATGTACACAGTAACAGCCAAATCAAGCCTTTATATAAAGTTATTATAAACAAATAGGTATTATATATAATTAAATAGTATCTGTATTATTCCTGATAGGTAGTATAAATAATATATTTCCAAAATGTATGGGTAAACAGTAACAGTAATCGAAAGCAAGAGAATTAAACACAAAAATTACAGAATCTGTCACTAGTTTCATGAAAAAATCACTCATTTGAACGCTGAAGTTGTTCTGACGACTTCGTACGTATTCTGATGACCAAATCGCTGCCACTGTAACCACTCCCATTGGAAAGTATGAGTTTGATTTTCATCAGAAGTCGTCAGTGCTAAAAATCGATCGAATATGAATCCATAGTAATCATACCCTTACTTTCGATCATGGTACAGTAACATAAAGAGTATGGTAACTAGTAGACGACGCGAAAATATGAAATCACCAAAACGACACCTATAGCTCATAATTCCTCGTATTTGCATGTTTATATCGAGAAATTTAAAGTCAATTTATAAGTGTTTCGTGTGATAAATATTAAAAATAGCGATTGAACCTGGAATTTAAAAGTATGGATATAATTCTGGTTTGTTTATATTGTTCCCTTCTTTTACTCATCTATAAGAAATAGGATCTTAAAAGTATACTACCTAGGAGCCTAAACCAGCGCCAGTTAACTTCTAAACTCTAGTTCATATGAATAACAATTACGAAATAAAATAATAAAAATAAAATTTAACCATTATCTAGTTAGTAATTGATAAGGAAAAAAAAATAATTTAGTAGTGAATCGTATGGTGGTTTTGCTAGCTACCAATATCCGATTGAGCTGAGATTTTGACATAAGGTGTAAAATGCCAACCCCCCCCCCCCCAAAAGTCTAAGGCTCAATGGGGGTTGGTCCTACGCAAAAATTTAGAGAAGCTAATCTGTTCTCTAACAATGTCTCGAGGTCTTCTAGGAACCCTTTTTTGAATTTCGATCTCAATATTTTATTATTTTATATTTTTTTTTTCACTTTTTGACATTTTCACAAATGCATTTTGATCAATAGGACAAAGCATATTATTCACGTAGCAGTCAATGCAAAACAGTATTGTTTCAGAAAATAATATATACAATTTATTTTCCTTATGAGATCATAGGAAAAACTTCCTGGTTGATTTATGAATATTTGTTTTTGTTTAGTGGAATTTTCCCAGTGGAAATTTCCATACTGGAATCTTCCTTGGTGGAATTTTCCATACTGGAATCTTCCTTGGTGGAATTTTCCATACTGGAATCTTCCTTGGTGGAATTTTCCTCAGTGGAACTTTCCGCAGTGGAATTTTCCCAGCGGAACTTCCCGCAGTGGAATTTTCCTCAGTGGAATCTTCCGCGTCCCGTTTAGACAATGTAATCACCGGTAACAGTGTTTAAAGTTTAGACAATGTAATCACCAGCAACAGTATTTAGAGTTTAGACAATGTAATGACCGGCAACAGTGTTTAGAGTTTAGACAATGTAATCACCGGCAACAGTGTTTAAAGTTTAGACAATGTAATCACCAGCAACAGTGTTTAGAGTTTAGACAATGTAATCACCGGCAACAGTGTTTAAAGTTTAGACAATGTAATCACCGGCAACAGTGTTTAAAGTTTAGACAATGTAATCACCGGCAACAGTGTTTAAAGTTTAGACAATGTAATCACCAGCAACAGTGTTTAGAGTTTAGACCAGAGGTTCCCAACCTTTTTAGTATGGCGGCACACTATAAAGTTATTCAAATTTTGGCGGCACACCAATCATAAAAAATACATAGATTAATAATAATGCTGTTTACCACCTGACTTCCCATCCACACGATTCACAAAACATCCTAAGAAACGAAATTTTATACTAACTGTAACTAACGAACAGCACATGAAGAGTGCAAATCAGGGTATACACTAATTACAGAAAAATACAATTATTTATATTTAAAACCTATGTGTGGTATTATCTATTGATGACTATTACAAAAAAAAAAGAATTTTTTAGCTATTCGCAAATAATGAAGAAGTTTTATTAAATTCAGTCGTAAAGGTACGTTTTGCACGCAACGATTGTTGCGATCATCGCCCAGTCCTACAGTGAAAACCTCTGTACCTGATGGCTGATGCAGAAAAAATTACTCTCAATTCTTCTTCATTGTTTTTAAGACTTTCCCGTTTCTTATTTACAAAATAGAAAAACCCCAGTTCACATAATTTTGATGTTGAAAACTGCAACAGTATTTAAATAGGCTTGTTACTTAGCACTGGATATTCATTCTGTACAGATATCCAAAATTCATTTAATGACAACTGGGCATGATTCAATTTCAGAATACGATCGATGGGTATGCAAATGCAAGTTCTTTCTCTTCATATATGTAATTCAATATTGTGAGGAATTTTCACCATTAAAACCACATAAGGATCTCGAATCCAACCTTAATCTTCAATTTTAATTGCATTTAATTGAAGGAAATACAACTTTATTCTTAGTTAGTGAGATGCTCAATTATATTAGGAGTGATTTTTTTAACGAAGGTTTAGTTTTACGTATTAATGGTAATCTATATTACCAAAGTTAACTATTTTTCCATAGACAAGTTTTTTTATAGCAACTAATTCATCAGTTGAGAAAAGGATGTTTTCGGTTCTATCTTGCTTGTTACTGTTGAGGTGTCCAAAATATCAGTTGATTAATCTTTGAGGCAGTCACAAAACCTATCGTTTTTTTCGTTTTCAAAGAAACGCAACAGTTCATTTTGAAGCTCATTACAGCGTTCTAGTACTCTCCCTTTTGACAACCAACTATCTTAGGTATGCAATAATGATCGAATATGTTGATCATCCATATATCTTATTGCACACTAATTCAAATAATCTAAACTTCTAAGCTCAAATTTTTATGTACTACAGTAACTATTGTAAGTTTCCATCAAACATATGAATTACATCTTCGAATGTTGCATGCATGTCATTAAATGCTAAGTACAAGTTGAAAATAGCGTTTTGGGAAGTTTAATTAATAATTATCTAATATTTATTTATAACTAATTTATTGTCTCAAGCAGTGCTTCGCGGCACACCTGTGTACTTGTCACGGCACACCAGTGTGCCGCGGCACACCGGTTGGGAACCACTGGTTTAGACAATGTAATCAGCAGCAACAGTGTTTAGAGTTTAGACAATGTAATCACCGGCAACAGTGTTTAGAGTTTAGACAATGTATTGTCAATTAGAACTTTGAATTTATCATTCTTATCAGTTACGTTACTATCTTCAGCCGCTTACCTACCTTATCAAAAAAAAACATATATAATAAAAAGTTTTTTTTTTTTTCAAGTTTGAGGTCAACAATTTGAGCAATTGTCATGTCGTACTATTATGCCCACTTAACAATCAACTCATTGAAATATTTCTCAAGTAGCAAGCCAAATCACACTACCCCCTGCTTTAACCCCAGTGTTACATTACACAGCTCACCAATAAGGTTTTAAACTCATCAAATCTTAACGAAAAGAGGGTAGAAGAACTATCAGGTATCTGTGAAATGCACTATAGTTCATTGCCACCCTTACTAGAGAAACACAAGTGAACAGGTCTTAATGAATCCCCAAATTGGGCTGCCAATGGTCTAGCTGGTAATGATTCAACCATTGATGTTAATTACTATACATAACTGAACCCACGACAATATATTCTTCACTTAACCTTTATAAAATATGATGCAATTTTCATTCAAATAATCAATAATTCCACTACATACTCATGTTGATATTTATTGAATGTAAGAGAAACTCATGTTGATATTTATTAATTAATCTAAATAAATAACTGACTAATTTGTCAGTGTTTTACTTACAATATTAATTCGAATATATGAATATGGAGATTAATATTCGAAAAGACAATTATTTTCAATTGTAATTAAATTAACAGAAAAATAACTTTTAAAATCATTTTAAATCTAGTATATTCTAGCCTCAGTAAAACATTTTATATTATGACTTACTAAATAGTGTGAAGTCGGGCAACACAATCGATACGTGGAGGTGAAGAAAATCCGGACACGTTCTGGACGCGTACCGGGAAGCTATTATACACTATAAAAAAGATAGACTGTAAAAAATAACTAAAAATAATTATTCTGGTGAACAATAAGTATAAATTTTAGCGATTTTGTTCGCTTAAAAGTGAATTCAATAGGTAAATTAGCAATGTGACATCAGACACCGTGCATCTGGCAGGTTCAGTCTGCTGATAATAGGCAAGTCTCCTTTCAGTTACCATGTAATAGCAGTAGGAATTGTGTAACTGCAGGGAGAGGAACTAATGACAGTGAGTAAAGTGACTCTGAGGGAACTAACTAAAGTAAAATACGGGAAGGAAATGCGAACGCCAGGTGAGACTCGCAGGAGGTTTCTCCTGTGAGTCAGGTTTTTTTTTTAATATTTCTATCTTTATCAGGATTTTTGTTAATTTGAAACTAACAGTAGGTTAAAAAAGCAATATTAAGGCGTTTTTCATGAATACCATTTGTGTGAAACCTCTTCGTTTTCGAGATATAGCACAGTTAATTTTCCGATAGGTTAGGTTATGACCGTTTTGTTTGGGGATTTGGAAGGGTACATTTGCCGTTTATTTCAAATATAACATCACAAATACGTATATCGAGGGGCGTGTCGTCCCCCGAACCCCCCTGCCAGGTCATCAACAAACTAGCGGATACAGTGAACTACATTAACGGTTTTATGTCTCAAGAATCTAAAAGATTTATGTATTTTGAAGTGTACATTTTAATATTATACCATGAGAATACTATTAGAATACGCTAATCACACTCAAATAATATAAATGTGACCAACAGGTGGCGACAACGTACTGCTCACATTAATTAGTCTATAAAATACTAATATGCCCGCTTATATATTAAATGTATTACTTTTATTTAGCAATAGGAAGTAAGTGATATTCGTGAACACGAATATGTAAATAAAATTGCAAAAAGTTTATTAAAACCTTGTTAACTCAGGGAAATGTGACCCACACGAGAAACCTTCTGTGAGTCTCACGTGGCGTTCGCATTTTGTCCCCGTATACTTATGACTAACTATTTGGAAATATGCTAAATTGTGTCAGACAAAAACCGCAAAATAGTTTAGATTCCTTAATCTTGTTTAAATAATATACTACCTTTCTCGTGAAAATATTTAAGTGACTATTCACAACAATAAATATAATACCTTTATGTGTTTTTGTATTTAGTGTTCTATTAAACACCAAGACAAAAACTTTTGTCTTAGTGTCAGATTTGACGAGCGAATTTGATTATTTATCTGAAACACACTAATCTATACTATATCTGTACTATAAAGAGCAGCGTCCGTCTGTCCGTGTGTCACACTTTTTATTCAGAATTACATATTGAAATGAAAAACAAATCATTTGTGTCAGTATCATGACTACGAACTACAATAATATTGACACTTTTTATTTGAAAGAATAAATTAATATTTTGACTTTTGAGAATTTTTTGTTTAATCAGAATATGTGTATCCATAATACATACTTGCATTTGAATATAATTTCATTATAATAACAGGTCCTGTACTAATATAAATAATTATCTATCAATTAATGATAGGTAAGACAGTGTACGGAATGATGACAATATTAGGATAGACTAAATTATTTGTATATTATTACGTTCGCAGAATGCGGAAAGGTTATAGTTATACTATTGACGGCATTTATTTATTTATTTATTTATTTATTTATTTATCATCTTGTTATTCGCTTAACTGAAAAAGTATTCAACCAAATTGCCTGAAATTTGTTGAAACGATTGCCCAATGTTCAGTGCCCTTCTGGTAGAATTTTGGGAGCGACCCGGTTAAAGGTCAAGGTCACACTGAGAAAAAAAAAACTCCCAACTGATGCACCCAAGTGTTTCGAGTTCACCCTATGGCTTTGGATGCACTTAAGCTTTAAAGTGCATCAGTTTGATGCACTTTAGTGTCTCAGCTAAGAGTTTGTTAAAATAATATGGAAATTATTCTCATCATTTTAACAAAGGAAAATTTGAGACACTAAAGTAACTGATCTAACTGATGCACTTTCACGCTTAAGTGCATCCAAACTATAGTTTGATGCACTTAAGTGTCTCGCTTTGGAGATAAAGCCATAGGGTGAACTCGAAACACTTGGGTGCATCAGAATTTCTCTGAGTGCATGGTCATTTATAACTAAAAAGTATTGTACCATATTGCATGAAACTTGGTGGGACAATTGGTCATTATCCAGTCACCAGTTTATTAGATTTTGGTAGCAAACGGATAAGCGGCGGCGAAGGTATGCCCTTTACCGAGTGCACGTAATCTAGTTTGTTGATGATTCAGCCGGAAGAGTGCAAGAAAAAATAGTTACTGATAATAATCTGAAACCTTATTTTTTCTATTTATATTTACCGTAATCTCTCGTCAATGTTTGGTAGAAATAAAATAATAAAATACTAAATGGATAAAATTCACTCTAATATTAAAAAGCTTAAGTAAATATGTTTATAATATTTTAATTCATTTTTTTTGTAGCCGTTTTAGTTAAAGGTCTTTCCACTCTAGATTAAAAAATATCTGGAATAACTTATCGCAGTTAACAGAAAAGAAATTGATCAAGTATTCTGTTCACAATTAATTATATAAGAAATATTCACTTTCAACTTTTACTCTTTCTAAGATTCATTAGAAGAAAAAGTAGGAATGCTTATATATTAGGTATCTCTCGTATATACTTTACCTATTCAAATACAGTGTTTTAAAATGAACAGTTCTCTAGATAGGAAAAATGTTATGATATATGAAAACTATTAGTAAAAAATATTTAATTAGGTAATTGGATTCTTTATGTGTATCCATTATCTTGGAATCAGATTTGGTTTTGTTTTGAATTGGACGGACCTCGTTAGCTTTTTGGACTTTTTCTTTGCTTGAAATTCAGAGGGTAGAAGAAGAACGGAAAAAATGTTAAACTACATTACAAGAAACTTATTTATTGAATTTGGAATAAAAATGAATTAAGTATATATTAGATATTACTGTTGATATGGATTAGGTAGATATTACTAAATTTGCCAATGTGTTGCTATCAGTGTGTAGATTCTGGGAAATGCTATATGCTGTAGTGTTCTTTATCTCTTATCATCAGGAACTAATGTTAAGATAGGGGATATTATTGCCACGTGTATTTCTAGCTATAGATAAAAGATACTGAAATCTTATTCTTCAAGGTTTTTTAATATCCGCATTAAATAATGGTGTCTTAACCTAAATAATTGTTAATTCAACATTTGATTACTTTGCTTAACTTCCCTGAAGGAGTAAAAAGAAAATTGTTTTGCATTCTAACAAGAAGAAAATCTGCTCTAATTACTCGTTTTTAAGGAAGTTTTTAGCAATTGGTAACTTTGGTAAAACCTTTTCCAAAATCTGAAAATTTGCCAAATCAGAAAGTACTGCTATACATTTTATCTTATTAATTAAAGTAAAATAGTCTTTGGACAAAACTATGAAATATTTTATATGAATTGTAGTTTAGGGAATGTAACTTAACTTTATGAAACAATGCTGAAAATTTTAAACTGATAGCATAAATGTAGTTCAGAAGCTACAGCTCCTAGACTTTATAAAAACACATTATGAGAACATAAACGATAAATAATGATAATATACTAAATATTAGAAACAAAAATCATCTGTAAGACTCATGAGGAAAAATATCACAATTTTGCCTGCATTGCCTTTTTTTCTTAGCCTTTTCCTCAAAATTTTAGTTTATTAGGCAACAGGGTGTCCGGCACTTTTGTTGTCAAACTTTAACATTAGGTTCCATTCGTCGAAATAAACATTTTTTTTTTCCATGAAGGTATGGTCTAAAATGCTTAGTTAAAGAGTTACAAGGTTAGGAAAGTAGTATCTGTACCATTTATTATTATAAGTTAACGTAATTTTTTTAATGTTGCAATAAGAAACAAAAAATTTTTAACAGTAATTATTAGGAGCACAAAAAACGTAATCTTAAATTAAGTTACATGTTTACAAAATGTGTTCAAACTGCCTCTCATTTGTTGCGATGCAGCCGTTCAAACGTTTGTCCAATGATTGGCGGACGCGAGCAAAAACACCAGGAGTTTCACGAATCCTTGCGGGAAAAACGTTTGAACTATTACATCGCAACAAATGGGCGGCAAATTGAACACATTCTGTAAACATGTAACCTAATTTAAGATTATGTTTCTTGTGCTCCTAATAATTACTGTTAAAATGTTAGTTTCTTATCGCAACATTAAAAAAATGACGTTAACTAATAATAATAAATGGTACAAATACTACTTTCCTAACCTTGTAACTGTTTAACTAAGCATTTTAGACCATACCTTCATAGAATAAAAAGTGTTTATTTCGACGAATGGAACCTTATGTTAAAGTTTGGCAACAAAAGTGTCGGATTTCACCGCAAAGTCTTCCGGGTCGTGATTGGAACTTTAAACGTGTTTTATTGTTTGAGTGGTATAAGATATTTATTTATAGATTGATGGCAGTAATTTTATTTTCCAATTTATTATTCAAGGACTGGGACACGTACTTATTACTTATTACATTGACCCACTTGTGGTCAATGGCACTTGACTAGTGGGGTGTATATGTCCTCCTATTCAAATAAAAAAAAATAGTATATAAGCCTTTAATAAAAATTAAGCTCCTGAATAACAAAAATAACCATAATAAATCATAATAACTTGGTTCGTGGTATATCTATCTACATACAATAGAATATAAGTGGCACACATACGACCAGTAACCAAATTTATTCATTTAGTTCAAATTTCTAGTATAAAGTTCTTGTCATTGGAGATATTATATAAGAATGCATAATTCTACTCTGTTTCTTTATGAAGATAAGTTATTGGAAATAAACTAACAGTTTGAGGATAAGCCCAACACACATCCTCCTTTCATTTTACATAAAGCTTCACTTAATTTGCAATATTGCAATTAGTGGTTCTTAAAGTATACAGTAGTGGCCTAAATATAAGGGTAGGCAAGAACAAGTTATCTAAATCTTTAATATTATAAATAATACGGAACATACATTATTGAAATTTTGCACGTATTTTCATATAGAGCTCATATTTATTCGTATGTAATTTCAAAGCATTTGGACAAATATTCTATCAACAGTTCCATATTTCAATTTAGACAATAAATTTAGCTTAGGTCAAAAGTTAAGGTTGGCCAACATAAACTTTGAAAATTCCCGGATTTTGGCAATTTAACTTAATAATTTGTGAATAATTCTTTATTATATCACTTTAATACATTTTCTAACACAAAATTATACTAATTTTGTACAATAAGAAGATGTTATCCATCTTCCATTCATCCTCAAGAAATGTCCACAATTTTTCCAAATTTGTTGAGTTTCTTCACTGAGTACAGTCTCCAATAGTTATCGTTGCCAGAGGATTCTATTGCCATATGAAGGTCCAAAATGATTGTGCAACATATTGTGGCTCAGCATAAGGGTACGGTTACTATGCATGCGTATTCGAGCTATTTTTCGCACTGAAGATATCGTCAGAACTGATCGTCAGTGCGAGGTGGTTACACTGTACGCGATTTCTGATCGTCAGTGTGTTTCTGCCAATTAATATTGGGATCTTAACTATGTTTATTTAATGTAATGTTCTGGAGGAATTAATTCATATGTTCCTCTGAAATAATAGACGCAACGCTAATTTGATTATTATTCTCAATTTCACTACACACAATTTTGAAATACCTAAATAGAGAAATGATGAAAATATTTTTTATGTAACTAATTCAAGCCTTTATATATAATTATATTATGATTAAATTAATTTTATATTATTAAATAATATCTATATTTTTTCTGATACCTAGTATCAAATAATATATTTCCAAAATGCATGGATAAACAGTAATAGCAATCAAAAGAAAGAGAAATATACACAAAAATTACCGAAAGTTGTCGCAAGTCGCATGAAAAAATCAAACTCATTTGAACGCTGAAGTTAGTCTGACGACTTGGTACGTATTCTGACGACTAAATCGCTGCCACTGTAACCACTCCCATTGGAAAGCATGAATTTGATTTTCATCCGATTTCATCAGATGTCGTCAGTGCGAAAAATCGCTTGAATACGCATCCATAGTAACCGTACCCTAAGCAGTATGGAGTTGTTGATTCCAAACAAAAGAATGGTAGACTTCCCAAAGCAACGCCAAGAGAAGATTATGCAAGTCTTCAAAGAAGCTTGCAGGAGTTTCAACACTTCTAGTCAAATTTCTTGTGAAATAGGTGTCATGTCTGGTGGTACGGTGTCCCGGTCTACTTTTCGCTTCGACTTCAACAAGTTGGATTGAAATCATTCGTCCCTGCACCGAAACTTTTAATCCATAAAAAGAACCGGAAAGTGTTACTTGTGTTTTTCCATGAGCATATCGTTTGGTCGATTGATCAGTTGTCGAGAGTACATTCTAGTGATGAATGAAAGAAAACTAAATATCTTCGGTTCTATTGGGAAAGTACCAATCAAACGTAAAAGATGAGAAAGGTTAACTCTGAACTGCGTCAAGAAGACAGAAGTTCGGAGGAGGAAGTGTGATGGTTTGAGGATCATTTCAACGTCCCATTGTTCTTCTGCACGGAGGAGTTATTGTAGAAGTATAAAACAGCTCCTTCGTCAACATACTCTCCCCTATCAACAAGCAGCTGACCTTCAACCACCGAATTACATACAGGACAACATACCCTATTAGTAGATAAAAAAAATGTAGGACCTATTAGAAAATGAAGAAATTCTTCAAATGAGCTGGCCTTCATAGAGTCCTGACCTCAATCAAATAGAAATTGTTTGGATAATAATTTAAGACTGTATTCAGAGAAGAAACCCAAGAAATGTGGAAGAATTATGGACATTTCTTGAGGATGAATGGAATTGTACAAAATAATAGTAGAAATTGTACAGAATTAGTAGAATTTTGTTGCAGAAGATCTATTGAAGTGATAAAGGAAAGAATTATTCACAAAGTATTAAGCTATTGCAAATATCCGGAAATATTTCAAAGTTTATGATGGCTACCCTTAACTTTCGGCCAGAGCTAAATTTATTGTTTGAGATGAAATATGGAACTACTTATAGAATATTTGTCCAAATGCTTTGAAATTTCATGAGAATGCATATGCATGAGAATGCATGAGAATGCATCGTGGCCGGAAAATTCCACCGCGGAAAGTTCCCCCGCAGAAAGTTCTACCGGGAAGATTCCACCGGCGTTAAATGCCAGGTGTGGATAATTCCACCGTGGAAGATTCCACCATTTTGAAAAAAATATGCAAATGAACAGTATAAATAAACAATTTATTTTAAAATGTATTTCTAAGTCTAGGTAATTGATAATTATAAAATTATGAATGAACAAATCTTCTTTTTAAATATAAAACAAATGATAATTCGACCATCATTTAGGCACTAAATATTTAACTGGTTAATCGTGACAGAATATGTCACTGGTATTGGATCACCAACCTGTGGCAACATTGTTACATTTAGCATCTTGAATCTATCAACCAAAACACTAAGTTCAGATTTTGATGTTTGATACAAAATATTTTTTTGTTAGGTTTCATTATTGAAAAGGTTGATATTAAGCAGCAATATGACAACTGACAAGCATGATTTTAGTGTCTATTTCTTTAAGGGGACAGTCCCAGCCCTTTTCTGTTTTTTGATCGAAATTTTTTTTCTTCCCTAACGGTTGCTAGTGTTCTAACACTCAGGTAGGTGAATTATCACACCGCTAACTAACTCCTGAGACAGTGGAGGGGGGGGGGGGGGGTTTGAAGAGAGGGGTTAGGGAGTAAAAATCGATAAGCTGGTGGATTTTGGTTGTTTGTTCTTGTTCTTGTTTTTGTGTTGAACTTTGCTACAGTGAGTCAGATGGCGCCTGATGACACCCCCGCGTTCGAGTGGACAATACCAGGCTTGCTTGGCCTGAAGGGATTTAGTGGCAAACATAAAAACATTTATTTTTTTGTATTTCTATCTTTTTTTGTTATTTTTCATTATTATTGCTCTCCTGAAGAATTGCAAATTTTGTATATTTCGTAATCATTTTTGATATTTTTCAAAAAGTTTCGAAGTTACGGCATTGCGGTTTTTTTGCATTCGATGATCCTATGAATTCTCTCAATATGTAGTGAATATATTTTTGATTTTGACCTTCAATTTATGAGAATACATTGTTGAAAAAAAATTGGAAAAAGTGAAAATTTCGAAAAATCTTGATAAATAAATTCTAAAATAAATTTTTTATTTGCTACATGATGTAGAGCATTCATAGAAGCATCGAAAGCAAAAAACTGCTGTAGCTTAACTTCAAAACTTTGGGAGTAATACGTTTTTTTCAAATTGGTTTAAAACTCGTGTTACTCGTTCGAAACTCGTCAATACTCGTTTTTTTTTCATAAACAAAAACAAAACTAAATTCAATTTCACATATGTGAACAAAGTTTCACTACCGTAGCTTCAATAATAAACAAGTTTTTACAAACCTGGCACTGTCCCCTTAATGTCATTTTAAATCAGAGACCTGCTGAACCGAATTTATATTAAGATGTTGCATATCCAAAGAAAATCTATACGTGTTATGATTTTTATTCGTGTGTCTGTGGTTTCAGGTCGAAGCTAGTTAATGTACCACAATTTACCTGCCTAACCCTATGTTCAAAATTTAGTTGAAAATCATTATATCCCAACTTTATTTTGTAATAGTTTCAATAGAGATTATTATACAATTTCAGAAAGTTTCATCTTGGTAATATTTGTTTTCATATTAAAATATATCGATACTAATTAAACATTTCATTTCAGTACGTATCAAATTTATTTTTTAATTCCACCTTTCATCGTCGCTGATTTAAATTGAAATATATATTGGTACATTTAAAAACTATGGTGATAGATAATATATATAAAATAAAATTTATATTACAAACAAACTATAATCTTTAATTTCAGTTTCAACATCTATATGTTTAAAAGAGAATCAAACGGAATCTTAATTGTTGGTCACTGGGGCAGTGGAACTTTTTTGTTGAATTTACATCATTTACATTTTTTCATAAATTGAATTGATTCATATTTAAATGATAAATTGATCTGTCTATTATTTCGTATGTTCTCCTTAGCTTATCTTTTAGGCCTTCACTTAATATAACATATTCTTATAATTTTTCTTTGAATCATTTTTATTAAATTTTATACCTTTTGTAAATGAAATCCAGCATTGTGCGGTGGAATATTCCGCAGTGGAATTTTCCGGCGGTGGATATTCCGTGGTGGAACTTACCAGTGGTGGAACTTTCCTGATGGAACTTTCCGTGGTGGAATTTTCCGCGGGGGAATTTACCTAGAACCGATCTTTATATGAGAATACGTGCAAAATTTCATTAATGTGTGCTCTGTACTTTTTATGAAATTAAAAATTTAGATAACTCGTTGTTGTCTACTCTTATATTTTGGCCACTAGTGTAGCAGAATGTTTTCACAGCCATGCGGGTGTGTTTCAATCATTTCGGTTGCAAATTGAACATACTTAAATTTTAAAGTGTTTAAATAAGTCGTAGCCCCCCATTGATTTTGGTGAAAATTGTCAGTTTTCTTTTTATTGCTGAAAAAGAGTCTTTAGGTAGTGAGCTGTCATGTAGCAAATTTTTGTGAGGGTACAAGCACTAGAACCCCCCCCCCCCTAGGAGGGGTCCAAAGGTGGGCGAGTGAGGGTCATGATCATGATTTTTTTTTGTTTTTAAAATAAATGTTACGAAGTGTACTTTTATGACCCAAACAACATGAAAACGGCATTCAAACTTCATCCATAGCGATAAAATTAACATTTTACTTAATTTTTTTTTATTCTCCTGTAAAATATGTATTTTCCACCTAAAAAAGACGAGAATTCAATGAGTTTTCACGTTACAATAAAAAACAAAGAAAGTTTTAGAATCCTTGGAACATTTCTAACAAATCTACTGATGGCTTTTTTAATTTTCACTCTCGATTTTTTTTATCACAGTTCAAAACCGAAAATTTAGGTGTTCTTATAAAATTTTAGTTAATCATCAAAAAAGGCTTATATAAAATCAGGAAGGAGAATTAAAAACACCTCTCTAGATTTGTTAGAAATGCTTTAAGGATTCTAAAACTGTCTTTTTTTATTCTAGCATATACACTCATACACTTCTCGTCTATTGAAATTTATAAAAAATAAAAATATTTTAGCAATAAAAAAAAATCATAAGAATTTTTAAGAAGGCCCTTTTATATAACGTTGATGATGATTAACTTTGTATTATCATTCCATTTCATAGAGCCCATTATGAAATTATAGTAAAGAGACATTATTCCATTAACAATATACAGATGATTAAGAAAAGTAATATATAAAGATTATACCACAACTCTCTCTTATGGCAATATTAAATTACTTATTACAGTATAAAAAAAATTAATACAATTAATCTTTTTCAGATTTCATCATGGAAGATCAAATTGTGGCCGGCATCGACTTTGGCACGAATACCATCTCTGTGGCCGTTCTGAAAAATGGTGAAATTGTTCTGAAACTTAATTCTCAAAAACATCCGGAACTGAAACCATATGTATCTTTTGGTGAGTCTCCCTATATATTTGGCCAGAAAGCTAAGAAGAAACTTCTCTCCAATCCTAAAAATACAGTATTTGCAATCAAAAAACTTCTAGGTGTAGATTTTGAAAAAGCTGTTCATGAAAAAGAAAAATTGTACCTTCCATACAATATTGAGTCGAAAGAGGTTGCTGGTGAACTACGACCTATCATTAGTGTCGAACATGGTGAAGAGAAATTGAATTTCAGACCAGAGGAAATTGCTGCAATGTTCCTCGAGAACATCAAACAATATGCAGAGAGAAAACTGAATTGTAGGATATGCGAAACTGTTATTGGAGTGCCCGGTAATTACAATTGTCACCAAAGAAAAGCGATGATAGAATCAGCTAAAATTGCAGGGTTTACTAATGTGAACTTGGTTAATGAGTCAACTGCTATGGTACTCTCATTCTCGATGGAAAATGAAGACAAGGACAGTAATAATATCATTGCTATTGATATAGGAGCGGGATACACCGAAATCTCTTCATCGAAAATATCCTCAACAAAGTTAACTATGGAATATACTAGATTGGAAGATCTCTCATTAATGCTATGTGACTCTCAGTTAATCGAAATGTGTCAAAAATTTATAGAGAAACATTTTCCAGAGATGAACGCTAGTAATTCAAATCTCAAATTCATTGAAAATTTACGGAACTTTGTTGTACAGTGCAAAATTAATTATTTCAATAATAAAAAGGTTTCACACGTTTTACTTGATCAGTCTTCATTTGATTCTGTGAAACTTGATCTTACTGATGTATTTCATCAATACTTTAAATCTATCAAAACGATAACTCGTGAGTCCATTAACAAAATGAAAAGATTGAAAAATTTAAAAACTGTATTACTTCACGGAAGTTTAACACAAACAATTCGTTTTAATGAATTTTTAAAACCCATAATTTCTTCTTGTGAAATGATATCTTTTCACAATAATATTCATGTTGGCGCAGCTTACTATGGAATTACTAATAATGAATATATTGTACAAGAAACAAAACACAGAGTCTTCCACTATTCAAAGGAAGGTGACCCGAATTGGAAATATCTCGATTTACATAAAGTTGAATGTCCAGTAACGTTAGAATTATCTCCTGGTAAATATTTGTTCAGCGAAAGCGATGAGAGAAATGAAAACACTATTTCAATTGGTTCAACCGAAGTCAGTGTTCAGGAAAGTGGTAATTCGAATGCTGAATCAATGAAAGTAGAAATCGAAATTGACAAGAATGGCTTTCTGCGTGTTAATTCATTGGAAGATATCTCAACCCATGATTACAAAATCGAATCCAGTTTAGTTTGTCCTGTAGAAGAAGAAACTGATGAAGTTGATTGGAATGAGCAGAGTGTTCGGTCTGAAGCCACAGTATCTACTAGTAGTGCCATACTTTCTGGTTAGTAAATTGATAAGGTAAAGTAGCCATATTATTTCTGATTTATTCGAATTCATTAAGAACAAAGTTCTCATGATAAAATTTACAATTAATTATCCGGAAGATATATTTTATTTTAAGTGATATCAATATTTTGGTTATTTTAAGTCATCTTCAGTTTTCGGAAATATCATTAAATTATTTATTTACTATTAGTAACTTCTTCACTTTTTTTTATGTCTATGCAAAAATATCTAAAACGCGAACTCAGTACGTATTCATTTCTTCTAGATTTTGCAGAACCCAAGGAGGTTACACTTGGTATCGACATCGGTTCGAGCAAATGGTGCATCGCACTCTCACAGCAAGGACAAATCATGGTGATGGAGAACGATTCCGGTCAAAGAACCACAGCTTCCAGTGTATTGGTTAAGAAACTTCATGGTTTGGAGGAAAAGAATGCATCGATGCTACAGAAATCATACGTCATTCAGAATGTTAAAAAGAAATTAGCAGAAAGTACATTATATGCAGATACCTCATTTGGGGAACCAATTCAGGGAGATACCAATGACTTAAATCCTATTCGAATCGTTAGTAAGTTACTGAAGTACTTTTCTGCGTATGTTGAGAATAAGTACAATTGCATTGCTAAGAAAGTAGTGTTAACCGTACCTAATTACTTCAATTCTGGTCAGAGAAGAGCTTTACTAGAAGCTGCAAAGCTAGCAGATCTCACAGTCTTGAGTTTGCTCAATGAGACAACTGCCACCGCTATAGCTTTCAAAGACACCAAAACGGAGATTCCACATGACATTACGGCTCTAATTTTTGACATGGGTAGTGAGGGAATGAGTGCATCGGTGGTTAAAATATCACATGAATCCTTGGAGGTGTTATCAATTGGCGGAAAACCAGGGAAAGCTGGTGCTTACTTTGATACGAAGTTGAAGGAGCACTTCCAAGACGAGATCGAATCCACTAATGGTTATGATTTGACTAGCAATGATGATGCTGTGGAGAATTTAGGTGCTGGGTGTGAAGAAGTTAAGAAAAGACTAACAATGTCAAAATTAGATCAACAAGAAATATCAATTGATAATCTTATCGGAAATGAGGACTTCAAATCTTCAATCAACATTTCTAAATTCGAAGAACTCATTCAGTGGGATCTTAGAAATTCTATGTATAATGTGTTGAAAGAAACTTTGAGTAATGCTTCCAAGCTACCTAAGCATATTAATGAAGTGGTTCTCGTTGGAGGTTCTACTCAAATTCCTCTCGTCCGAAAGATTTTTGCTGATGTTTTCACCAGGTCTGAAATAAATGTGAACTTGAACGCAATGGAGAGTGTGGCTGTGGGTGCTGCTTTGTACTCGAATTTCTCCCAAAGTATCATCACTGATATTGTTCCATACAATTTCTTTGGCATTTCTACGAATTATCAAAAAACTTGCAGAGTTAATTTGGAAGGGGATAGAGTGTTCATAGATAAGTACGGTATTGTAACACTTAGTCCATGCACCAAACCTAAAAAGAAACTAAATGTACATATTATGAGAGAGAAAGATATTTATGATGAGTAAATTTGTTCGTAACATTGTTGGTAACTATCAAAAAACTATTTCTTCTATAATTGATGTATTTGGTGAATTTAAAAAATGAAATGGTGCGAATTAACAAAGTTTTATTTCGATATATTTCTAATTATTCGAAAACATTCACTGCGCAATTTACATCAATGATTAATTTACTTGAACAAAATTCCATGAATTTTTAAAGTTAGAAAATTGATGTTCTACATATTTTTATTCGTCTTCAATATTGTGGCGTTAGTTGTTCTTCAGACCATTTAGTGATGGGTTAAATGCTTTGCTAGATGGCTTATGTGGCCAATAATTTATTCAATGCTCATATTTACTGCTTTTACTATATAATAATACCTTTTTTCTATGCGTTTTATTAATTTAAAATGAAGTATTTCTATTCAACATTTACCAATAAGATACATCATACTTATTTTAGATAGAAATTACTAATTAGATGTACTTTTACATTCACTTCCTTTATTTGGTGTTTATTTTTTTGTTGTTTGGAAATTAGGTTTACACGTTTCAATAGAAACATGTACGTTGAAGATTATATCATTTTAAATTTAAATAGGTAGGTATTAAGCATAATATATCACGCACTATAGTTTTTTACTTTTTCATAATTAATATTAACCAAATTGCCTTGAATATAAGGAAAAGAAATAGATTTTTATTAAATAAGGGAATTTACTATACCTATATTTGCTATATATTTACTATACTATATACCTATATTTACTATACCTATATTTACTAATTTACTATACCTATTTACTATACCTATACCTAATAAGGGAATTTACTATACCTAAGGAGATTTTGATGTGATTTGTTTTGTAAGCAAGTGATTGTAGAAATAATTATTAATAGATATTCTTTAGTTCTTAAATAACATCAATTGGATAAAATTTCTCATCAAATCTTCTAAGAAGCATCGAAGCTAAAAATAATTCAGTTGCAAATTGCTAAATGAACCAGACTGAACTGCATAGGACAGTTCAGCATTCATTCTGTAAATTGTAATGACTTCTATTTTCTGAAATAGGGATATGGTGATATTTCCTAACAATATGCATCTATAGTTGTACATCTTTCGGAGGATTTGTTAGATAATTTAAAATAAATAAAAAGAGAGTAATGTTAGATTATTATTTATATTGTTTTGTGAGGTAGGGTACAGTTCCAATCACCAAATGCAAATGAATACAGGATGAATATTCCAATAATTTATAATAAAAAACGCATCAAAACATAACCATTAAAATATATTCATTGTGAGTAAACTCTAAACAATGAATATATCAGTTTTAACGCACTTTCTCAATAATAAGTAATAACCTGGATTGATAATTTCATCCGGTATATAATCAGCATCTGGCAATTGGTAGTTTATCCTTTACCCTACAGAGACTTTACCCTTTACCCTAGACTTTACCCTTTACCCTAGACTTTACCCTTTACCCTAGACTTTACCCTTTACCCTAGACTTTACCCTTTACCCTAGACTTTACCTTTTACCCTAGACTTTACCTTTTACCCTATGTTATGAACTATAATTTCAATAAGAATAGCTATACCTATATATTTCAATAACTCTTGAAATAACATTGTTTCTTTCTCAAAAGTATCGAATGATGTTAATTGCTTACATCCTCTCTTTTAACCCTTACCCTAAAAGTTCGTTAAAATACCACCGTAAGACATTCTTATTGTATCCGTAGGATTATTATTGAATATAAGGCCTAGGTATATAATGAGCTGTTTGTAGTCCAATTCGAAAATAGGCCTAAAACTGATACTTTCCTGTATAGTTTGGTCCTCTGTTAGATTGGCTCTAGACTTTGTGGAGTTAACAACCACGCTCTACATTTTACCCTCTTTTCGATTATCCGCAATAAGTCCATATTTGCCAAACTGTGTATTTTTATATTTGTGCCTATAATAAAATTGAACCGGTCATTACCCGCTTTTATATCCTGTGTGATTGATAGACATTAATTAGATCAGTTACTGAATTATGGAAATAAAGAATAAACAATTAGTTCTGAAGGGATAAATTCACATATATTCCCATTAAAATTTGAAAGTCTAGTGTCAATTCTCAAACCCAAGAAGTGATCGTAACATTTGGTGGCAAGCGCTGAGGATACGAATTAACTTAGAAATGATATTTTGTGATTAATACATTATACATTTCGGGTGCCCACGCTTCAACCGATTGTACTCTGGCCGACTGTACCACGCTACCAATACGAATGGCGCAGTGAGGAAGTGTGTAACCTAACACAACCCGGTGTGACTGAATCACTGCAAGAATAATTTTGTGAATCAATGATACTGGGGAGAAGTTCTACAGTTTCACAGTGGTTACATCTTCACTTTCTTCACTCTGAGTCAATTTAACTTTGAAGTGATATTTTGTTCTTATAAATATACTTCGAGTGTCTACGTACCCTGCGGATAAAATCCTGTTTCCCCGAGACCACCTTACCAACACCCGGAGTGAATTGTTTCCCCATGTGATTGATAATTGTACGGAATGAATTCTACAGTTTTGAAGTGGGAATTGACTTCTACATTTTCTTCACTGTAATTTGACTATTCAGTCATTGCATGTGCTATCAACAGAAAGTGTTTCGATATTCGACGTCAGAGACAACAGACTTTTTGTTTTCTCCAAGCGCGTCTTTTCAAATGTGTGATTCCCTCGCATCTTGTGACGTCATGACAACACTCAGTTGTTCACCAGCGCGTCATTTTTCGAAAATTGTGACGTCAGTAACAACAGTCTTCGTTTTCTACCTCATCGTTAGTGATTTAATGCACTGAAATCTCCTGGACGAAAATGTGACAATTCTTCGAAATTGTGTTTCGTGAACTCAACTTCACTTTTCTGGAAATTCAATTTCACGGCTCTTCAACATCAGTTTATTGAAATCAGTTTCTTGATTTCATTTCTCATCTCAACGTTCATTTACCATCACTCCTTTACTTCATTGCTAAGTAGTCGGGCATTCATCTATATTTTCCCCATCTATGGTTTCCCAATATATGGTGTCCCCATTTACGCATTGGAGAGTTCTGCCTTTCCCACTCTGCTTCGTCGTTTTCCTCAGTCTACACCCGAACTTCATGAGAGATGTCCCAAATCAGGCTCATCCCATTGAAAGGCAGACATCTGGCGTCTGTGCTGGTTCTACCACATGCTTCTTAGAGTGCTGTGTTCCCTCTCATCATGTGGTTGCTGACCCTGTTCAAAACTGTGTGGTTCACAGTTAAGAGTACCAACACCATGAAGAACCACAAGAACCATTGGTATGGTTGCCTAATAATGTGAAGTGAACTTCGAAAAAAAAATCGAAAAAGTATGAAAATCATTAGGATAAAAGAACAATTTAAATAAGAATTTTATATTAGATTACCTTAGATGCGCATCATAGATAATTATTTTAATTGAGTAGGACATGGCCATTAGTTGAAGTTTTCTTTCTAACTCGATTTTTTCGATATCTTTAATAGATTACGCGAAGTCTAATTACTGATACCGTTATTTCGAAATTGATTGAAATACATATTAACTAATATTTTTAGGAATATGATCATTTTATCTTAAATATCTTATTTACAATAGAATAATTTTGAGAATTCATTTTAAATAATTTTGGTATATTACTCACATTTAATGTATTGTCATCTGTACGTTATTTTGATTTTTTTATGTGACTATTTATTTCATATCCATTATTTTATCATGTCTTTTATCCTTATTTATTTTCATGTGATTAATTTAGGAATTTTTATCTGGTAAACATTGACTGATTTTATGTTCTGCATTTTCTAATGTCTTATGAAAGTTTATATTTGGGCAAATGATGAATAATCGAACTTGAAGAATTAAAAGGGCTTGTAATTAAATAATTGTTACATATATCGGTTCCAAATTTACCAAAAGTGTAAAGACCGTATGATAACTATGCGTTAAATTGTAAATAATTAAAATAATTATTGATCGCTTCTTGTTATACCATAGAGGATGTAATTATCCTTGGTAATTATCCAATGGTTTTCCTAAGAGTTGAAAAGTTAATGCTTACGATCATAAAGTCTTAGATAGGGAAATAACGCATGTGACTTACTGTAAAATGATTTACCAGTCACGATAATTTTACCACGCCCTGTTTTACCGCGATAATTTGCCCAATAAAATAAACAACTCATACTAAAGTAGAATTTGAACATATGGAAAATTGATGGAAAATTTCAGGTTCAGAAACTGTTTATCTGTATAACTTATGTCATGATTAATTCATAAAGTATTATAAAATTTTCAGTTCAAACTGTATGGAAAGAGTTTCTCACAAAATTTGAATGGCACAAAATCGAACAATTAAAATCATAAAACTAATTAAATTATTAGTTGTGAGTTTTCACCTCGCCTACAGATTTGAATCAATTGAAATTATTATAATGTGTTGTAATAAATAGGATGAAATTTTATTGATTACGAAATTTTCATAGTTTCTCAATATGATATTTGATTGATCAATATTCTCTAATAATATTATAAGTAACTGTGTAGTAGAATAGAAATATTTTTATGTAACAATAGTTTAGGAAAAAGAAAATGTATAAAAAAAGTGTAAAATTATGGCACTCAATATTATGTTAATATTTGTATTCCGTAGAAGGGTCCATTGAATATTTAATGTTGACTAGAGAATATTTAATATTATGTAATATTAATCTTAGCAACAGGTTGTTGAATTTACCGTTATTTGTAACGTTGTGAAAGAAAATATGTTGGTTGTTAGGAGAAAAATTTGTGGTAAAAATCCATTGTTATATTTTTTAATATGATAATGTTGGTTAATAATTACCATTTGCAAACATGTGATACAACACGTATTGCATCCAGTATTGCCATTGAATTATATTTAATGTTGATAAATACTGGTATGGACTTATGAGAATTTAAAAATGAAATTGAAATTACATAGAATATTCTGTTGATATGGATTTTAGTTCAGCATATACCCGAAATATTCCCGTTTAATAATTTTATGAAAGCCCCAGTTAATATTTTGATGAGCCTTAAATACGGTTGGTATGAAATGCATTTCCAGTACAAGACAGTTAGACTCGATAATTTGTAATTATTTAAAGAGGAGTCATGTCGTATGGCGGATCTATTTTTACCGCAACTAATAATAATAATGATAATTGAAATAAGTACACTATCCGAATACTGCGGAAGTGTCGGCAAGCTGTAGATTCCATTTGAAGTTTGCTAGTTGTTCTCGGGAACGGTCCTTTCAATATGGGTGATTATACGATAATTAATCTACGTTAGGAATGGGAATATTTATGTCCCCCAAACATGGTTTGCTTTTGTATATTTATAAATAATGCCGAAGTGATATATCGCAATAATGGTACACTATCGAGCAAATGGAATATATTGCACATACCTGAATACCGAGCCATCTTATTACTTAACATTTAAAATGAGGGCATTTTACATTTTTCATCGGGTGAGGGGAATATGTTATGAACTATAATTTCAATAAGAATAGCTATACCTATATATTTCAATAACTCTTGAAATAACATTGTTTCTTTCTCAAAAGTATCGAATGATGTTAATTGCTTACATCCTCTCTTTTAACCCTTACCCTAAAAGTTCGTTAAAATACCACCGTAAGACATTCTTATTGTATCCGTAGGATTATTATTGAATATAAGGCCTAGGTATATAATGAGCTGTTTGTAGTCCAATTCGAAAATAGGCCTAAAACTGATACTTTCCTGTATAGTTTGGTCCTCTGTTAGATTGGCTCTAGACTTTGTGGAGTTAACAACCACGCTCTACATTTTACCCTCTTTTCGATTATCCGCAATAAGTCCATATTTGCCAAACTGTGTATTTTTATATTTGTGCCTATAATAAAATTGAACCGGTCATTACCCGCTTTTATATCCTGTGTGATTGATAGACATTAATTAGATCAGTTACTGAATTATGGAAATAAAGAATAAACAATTAGTTCTGAAGGGATAAATTCACATATATTCCCATTAAAATTTGAAAGTCTAGTGTCAATTCTCAAACCCAAGAAGTGAGCATAACACCTAGACTTTACCTTTTACCCTAGACTTTACCTTTTACCCTAGACTTTACCTTTTACCCTAGACTTTACCCTTTACCCTAGACTTTACCTTTTACCCTAGACTTTACCCTTTACCCTAGGCAATTGAGTCTGTACCCTATAATATATAACATTGTCACTAAATAACTGTATGAGTTGTAGAGCAAGGGAAATTCTAACTTACTTTCTGTAGTTGACTATTAAGGAAATTAAAGGATTTCTATTTACTCTACTATTGCCCAGGAAATAAGGGTTTATTGCCTTACTATCCCAGGAATAAATCCTTCTTGCCTCGGTAGAACAAAAGGTATGATAGTAGAACCTCCTTAGCAATGGAAGTTTATTTTTACCAGTTTGAGGTGAATTAATATTATTCAGGAGGAAGAATTTCCCTCCAAATGACTTACATCAAGGTTAATGTTCGTCCATTTCATTTGTAGTAGAATTCTTCCATCCAAAGTAAGAATATTTCCAGAAATTAAAGAGTTTGTTTTCTTCTCAATGTAGTTTCTGCCCCTGTTGTTATCAATACAAAATGGTGTCACTGTATCACGTGTTTATTTCAACAGCTGATCAATTCAAAGCTACATGCTTATTTTTAATGTAAAATAACTTTTTAAATGTTTATAATACATATTCATTTCGATTTACAATAAATAGTTTTCAATAAGCCAATAATAGTTGTACCTAGTCATTGTCAGTTGAAAAAAAAATGGCCACTAACTCTCAATCCCACCACGAGAGGGCGCCACTTTTCATTTTATATTTCTATAAAAGAATTTTTAAGAGTACCGAATATATGATCTAATATTACATACATAATTGAATATCCTGAATTGTTTAGGACCAATTTGACGAATGTTTAATTCTCATAGAAGCTGTAGCACTAAGTAAACGAGAATGTGAATAAAAGATAAACAAACAATAATTAGTCGATTTTAACGACATGGTACGCATGCGCTCCATGTATTGTTTATATTAATGGAAACGTGAATATATTCAATAGGTCGTTATGCAGAGGGGAAATCAATTAAATATGTTTTTTTCAAATAGGATTTTTCAAATTACAGTAACATCATTTCATTCTATTATTAATCGATTTAATATCAAAAGAGAAAAAGTTTGTTCATAGCTGTACCACCTCATTAAAGATCCCTCTCCGCATTTTTTATTGTTTCAATCAATACGGCTAATGTTTTTCATCATTTTCCTGTAATCCACATTAAATCTATAGCATATATATGATTATATATGCTTTAAAAAGTTTTTTAACCACTACAGTACAATATCCGTTTTTCTTCTTAGTTGCTAATTTTAAGTACAAAGAAAAAGAACGTACGCAGTTACTTTTGAATGTCAGACAAGTAGGTAGGATCGATTACACAGTTAAAATTCGGTTAAAGGTATAAAGCAGGTGAAAACTTATTATATGAACATTAATTCACTTCAGGTAATCATTAACAGCTTAAAGGAAGGCCACACATTCAATATTTGTTTAATAAATTCTAACAGAAAATCAAAACAAAGAGTGTACAATCTGCTTCTTCAGCGTCAGATTAGTGTTTGTACTGTAGTACTTTGTACAAAAATGAAAAAGTTAATAAGAAGAATTGATATAGTTCCTAACAAATTCAAATAGACTCTAAAAACAAAATTAGTAAATTTGAACAAAGACCATTTTGATAATCACAAAGAAAATAGCAAACAAAGACGCCACAAGTCAATATACCCTGTGAAGATAATCCACAAAGCTGCTTAACTAAACTTAACTCTAACTAAGCATGTGCTGTAAATCGATAGGGATTTAATTACGTACAGGCCTGTGAATTACAGTCATTTTAATGCCCTCTGTATTATAGAGTGCATGTATCAAGTACATACATTAAACTTTTATGCATTAAGTGTACCTGTCTAAACGTTACATCATTGTTGTTCTTTATCTAATGTTTGGCACAGTAACCATGACACTCTAAAACTACATTCTCTATAATAAATAAGATAGCAAAATAAACAGAAATTAAGGGAAGTGGTTAATAGCGTGGGAATAAAATGGCATTAATTCCTGTTTAGTGTTTAATATCATTTAGAAAACTAACGGCAAAAAGAGCAATGTGTTAATGTTAGTGCAATGTCTTGATGTTAAATTATATTGCCGATGAAAAGATTAGAAGCAATATCGAAGCCTTTGCGTGTGTTTAGGGGGTTAGATTGTAAACATTGTGGTGTCTATACATTCTTGAGGGGAATGGAAGGGGTTGAAGCCCCTAGGACCCCCTAACTTCCCCCTAAGGCCCCCAAGGCCCCCCTTTACGAGGGAAGCAGCTGACAGTAGTGATTTGAGTTTGGTGGTGGTAGGTGTAGTAACTTTGCCTCTTCATTTTCCTCCGCAATGAGTGTGCTAACTGCAGATAAGAATTCACGTCTGAACTCCAGAGGGGAGACTTACGACACAGGTGAGTTAATTAGCGACAGGTGGGGTGAGTTACGAGTTATTGAAGTGCTACACATTTTCGAACACATTAGAAAAATATATTTTTAATTTATCTCGTGTTTTTTTTAATTCGTATCCATGATACCTATAAATATCATGGATACTATTATAAATAACGGATAACCTCTTTTGTTTTATTGCTCGAAAATGTGGAACCGTTCGATATCTCGGAACTTACCCTCAAACTTTGAACACAATAATTACAGTGAACTTTATTGACTGGAACTATGAAAGCAATTATCTGCCCCAGTGTAAGCGTGTCCATTGCAACACAAGTCACTATTTCACTATTTCATTGCAGTAGTTTTTCTTTCTTTTGTTGCACAGAGAGGCAGTAGAAAGTATTCAGAGACACTGGAGTAGCTTTGATTTGTTGGTGTGAAGAAATAAGTCGCTGTGATGGGGTTCATTTGGAGGAAATAAATGGAATAAATTAATTGATAAGTAATCAATTGAGTAAGCAATCAACTGTGAGAAATTACAAATGAAAAAGCTTAATTAATTTAATTTTAAAATAATAAATAATTAGTTTAATTACATTCAAACAAATATTAAAAAATGGTCGAGTATAAATTTGAAATAAATTGAATATAGTTTTTATTGATTTGAACTTCTATTTACTTCTCTTCTGTTTCACCATTCAAACCAATTATTACCACCAATATAATTAGTAGAGTAGAATGGAGGAATTACGGAATACAAAATTCATGTAATTTTCTAGCTCTGTGCGTACCTGTTGATCTTGTCTGTATGATAAAAACAGAGGTATAATATAATTTAATTCGGGTTTAACATAATGATTGTGGTACATATTTGTACCATCTTCTCTATCAGTAATTTAAATAGTGGTACAAATGTGTACCGCTTCGTAGTTAACGTGTAAAAGAATGCTTTTGAAGACTCAATTTAGGAAAGGACATCATAGATGATGCAAAAAAAAATAATTTTTTGAAACTAAGTCAAAAAAGAATTAAAAACAATTCAAGTGACGTACTTATTATATTACTTATTATTTCTATTTTAAAATTTAATTAAAATGTTTTATAGGAAAAATAGGTACTGTTCTACCTTTTATTTCAGAAAATAAGGTGCTTCTGTATAAAATTAAATATTGAACTTAACAAAAATTTTGTTCTTTATTTCGCTTAGTGCATTGTAATGGAATACAAAATTTATGAACTGCTTAATTGTCCTTAAAATTATTCAAATAAAGTGATATTTGAAATTAATCACATATTGAATAATAGATACAATCTGAAATTGATACAGTTTGTAAATAGTAAATTTGATGAATTAATATTATAGAAACAATATAGAGTACTAAATATTAAATATTGTATTACAACTAGAGTGTAGATTACCTACAGTCTCTGTCACCTAACTAGAGCCTCTGCCTGCATGCTTTAATGTCAAGTCTCTACCATCACTAAGAATATTGATAAGCAATTAATATCTTTGACATCCGTGAGTTAGGAAGGTAATAAAGTTAGCATGGAACACCTCGCATAAGAAATAGAGTTAAGGTATAGGTTCAATTAAAAATATTGTCAATTATTTGTTTGGATATACAGCGTATAGAATCGTGATGTCAAACATTTTAATCTTAACTATTTTCCCTAAGATATTAGGTTCAGTTTGAAATCGGTTGGTTTTAAAACAATTTCAAAATTTAGAATTTTATATTGTTTACGTGACAACTATGTTCTATGGAAAAAGGTATACAAAATTATAACTAAGCAGAGTATGAAATTAATCTGCATAGTAGGGTTTCACGTCTGTTTCGGAACCAAAGACCATATCGGTAATGATAAAAGGAATTAAGTACAAGGGACTGGAAGAAGCAGTCAGAAAGCAAAGTGGCTCCATTAGCAAACCCATCAAGTACCAGTCGGTGACAATGTTCAGGAATGCTGAAAAGCTACTCTGTGAATGCAGTCACTTACCTAGAAAAGTGATTAAAAGGAACAAAAGCACCGGTGACTGCACTCACAGATGAAAGAGGAAAATGACTGAGTCTGAAAGCTTCGTGACTACTAGAAGAAGATTTGCACATACATTTAGTAGAGAAGTAACTTCACCTTCTAATAAGTCTATTAAGAAATGACTCAAGAGGTTCAAGTCAATATCACAGTGTACACAGAGTACATCAACCAACCTTTTCGGATTCAAAACCTCATCGATTATTCCAAAGATAATGTCTTCGAGATGCTGATACTATTTTCAATACTCATCATGGATCATTTCAATGGATTTTGATGATATATATATTCTACCCCTATAAACTCTAAATTGTTCAAGAATTTATCGCAAATGGTTATTCAGCAAGAACGAAAATTGCTGAAGAAATATTTAAAAAGATTTCGCATTCACAGAATTTCTTCAGCACCTAATGTTTTCTGATGAAGTACATTTCCATATCCACGGTGGTGTAAACACTCACGGTATTTTTTCTTACTGGTGCACTACTAACCCTCACTGGACAGCAGAGAAGTCACTTCATTCACCTTAAACAACCCTGTGGGTGAACAAATGGGTTGGGGGAATTTTCGGACCTGTTTTTTTTTTCGATACAAATATTAGTGGTGGTTTTCAAATAGTTTTACTTCTATTTGCTTTTGGCATATTCTTTCGATTTTACAATGTTTAGAAAATATTTTTTATGTAAGATGGAGCACCACTCATTGGTGAAGAACAGTCAGACAGTGGCTGAATGAAAAGTTTCAAAACAGTTGGATTGGCAAAGGTTCAGATTGCGACATCAATAAATGAGAATAAATGAATGAGTTGATAACAGAAGCCGTTAAGCATTTTCAGAATTAACTTTGGAAATCTTGCAGTCAAAGGGAAAATGAACAACATTTACTGTACTACAACTAGTAATAAATAACTGGAATGGGTACTCGTAGAGCGCATACTTTCGCTGATGCTTTATTTTTGTTCATTTAGACCTTGACTTGAACTTCGACCATTCGCTCCCAAAATCTAATCAAATGGTTTTTGGATAAAGTCCAATCGTCCCTCCACTTTTCAGGCAATTTGGTTCAATACTTTTTGCGTTATGCGAATAGCAAAATTACCATCAATTTATGATGACGAAATTACAAATAAATGCCAATCAAAACATAACATTCTGCAACTTTGCAAATGTAATGACTGAAATTCTCACTGAATGTTCTTTGTATCAGTCATATGACTGCAGTCCCTGTGTTTTTTCTATCAGTCATATGACTGCATTCCCTGTGTTCGTTCTATCGGTCAGATGACTGAGGTTTAATCCATTAATAGCAGTATTTTTTCTCTTTAATCTTTTCCCAAGCTACCTAGGCTAATAACAAAGCAAAGCTAACTGTAAAGCTGTACAGCTTAGCTTTACATTTAACAAAGGCTTCTTTTCGGTTCATGCTCTACATTTTCTATTCGAGTATTACAAGTTAATTAAACTACTGCAATTAAGGATGTGTTTATGACATCATCGGTTGTTTGTGAGTTTTTTCAGTAGGATGATTCCTTTCTTTTTCATGTTGTTATTGCTTGAAGTGCGTAATCCGCTGCTTCTCTTTTTTCTCACGTTTTGGCGGCTTAGCGCATCCTCTTTCTTTGTTAGTAATTTGTTAATGTATAATTAAATGAAGTGAAGAGTGAGGTACTTGCATACTAATGCCCTCGTGATGAAGAATTATATTATCCCTTTTATCCTTAGTAACTGTGAAGTAATCTGCCTTGTATCCTTAGTAACTGTGAAGTAATCTGCCTTGTATCCCTAGTAACTGTGAAGTAATCTGCCTTGTATCCCTAGTAACTGTGAAGTAATCTGCCTTGTATCCCTAGTAACTGTGAAGTAATCTGCCTTGTATCCCTAGTAACTGTGAAGTAATCTGTACTAATTTGTTTATGAGTTTTGTTTTACTATCAAACATTTTTTAATTAATGTGACTACACCAATAACCTTTTTTCCAAACATTTGGTAGTGATTGTTCTACTTGTTTCGCTTTACCAGTATATCTTACAGAATGAATATGTTTTCATATTCACAAACCAACATATTATCCATAGTCGAGTCATCATTAGATAAAATAACTGCTAATTTTCACTGTGTTGTTCATGATCTAAAATATATTCCACTAAGTACATTTGTGAATAAATAAATGAATAGATTTTGATTCTCTTGCTTGAAACAACTGAGCAGAAAATGCATTTTCGAACTTTATTTTGCTAAATGTATTGCTAATACATAATATATAATTATATATATTATACATATATTATATATCATATACACACATATAAGTTAGTGTGTCACTCGTTATAGCATCGCAGTACTCGGTAAGTGGGTGTTACAGAGATCATGACAGGTCAAACAGGAAAAATCTAAAGGTCGGATTGGTTCATGCCCTTTGTTGACACCCACTTACCGGCTACTGAGAGTGTCTGAGTACTACGCAGCAAAATGAAAATAGCAATACAACTTTTTTAATCACTTTATTATTCCCTGTACAATTATTTGGTATTTACAATATATTAATTTATTTATCATTTCTATTACACTATCGATGGGAAGACTATCACCACTCTATCTCACTATCACCACTCTATCTCACTATCACCACTCTATCTCACTATCACCACTCTATCTCACTATCACCACTCTATCTCACTATCACCACTCTATCTCACTTTCCTGTGTAATAACAAAGGAACATTTTCCTCACACACATGCGTGTATCTACTGCGTATGCGTATAATCCAGTGCGTGCTCTTAAAAGCATGATTACTTGTTAAATTAATGATGTAAGTTGTAATGATCTAAGTAGTAATGATCTAAGTAGTGATCTATTTTTAGATATGACGATACATCAGTTCGAGAATAACTCATTCTGCTCTTTGTTTCATATTCATTTTCACAAAGACTTATAATTTAATTTATTATTATCCCTCTCAGTAACGTGTGGGAGTGATACTCTTCCAATTTCACCCTTATTATAATTATGATAAATTATCTAATTATTTAGATAATTAAAGATAGTACTTAGCTGATGTTTCTATTTTGAAGACAATAAATTGCTATGTACTTTGAATGATGAAAATACAAACACATACACTGTTAGTCATATAGTGAGGTGTGTACAGTGAGGTGTGTACAGTGAGGTGTGTACAGTGAGGTGTGTACAGTGAGGTGTGTACAATGAGGTGTGTACAGTGAGGTGTGTACAGTGAGGTGTGTACAATGAGGTGTGTACAGTGAGGTGTGTACAGTGAGGTGTGTACAATGAGGTGTGTACAGTGAGGTGTGTACAGTGAGGTGTGTACAATGAGGTGTGTACATTGAGGTGTGTACAGTGAGGTGTGTACAATGAGGTGTGTACAGTGAGGTGTGTACAGTGAGGTGTGTACAGTGAGGTGTGTACAATGAGGTGTGTACAGTGAGGTGTGTACAATGAGGTGTGTACAGTGAGGTGTGTACAGTGAGGTGTGTACAGTGAGGTGTGTACAATGAGGTGTGTACAGTGAGGTGTGTACAGTGAGGTGTGTACAATGAGGTGTGTACAGTGAGGTGTGTACAGTGAGGTGTGTACAATGAGGTGTGTACAATGAGGTGTGTACAATGAGGTGTGTACAGTGAGGTGTGTACAATGAGGTGTGTACAGTGAGGTGTACTGTTGTAATTTGTATAAATGATAAATAGTAAATGGTTCATCTGTTGCAATGTTAATAAAAGTCTCTAAAGTCACACGGAGAGTTAGAACACTTAGCGTGACGCAACTAAAGCGTGACACGAGCAGTAGAGTGTGACGTCACAGAGAATGTAGTGTGTCGTACAGAGAATGGAGTGTGATGTACAGAGAATGGAGTGTGACGTACAGAGAATGGAGTGTGATGTACAGAGAATGGAGTGTGACGTACAGAGAATGGAGTGTGGCGTCACAGAGAATGAAAGCATTTTATTGTTTTTCAATATGATTTCTTTACCTTTGTTCAGTAAGTTCAATATTTAGAGTTTTGCCTGTACTCGGTAGGAGTGAGCCAATAAACACCCCCTGATTGTTGTTGTGAATTGGGAAATAGTGACTACTCCTTCAATAGTCAACAGATTGGATAGAGACAAACTGTTAATGGTATAGTGGAGTTTTACTACAACTACTATGAAGCACAATATTCAAAGTATAATTTACAATGATAAAAAATTAGAATTTAGTATGAACTTTTCTTTCTCTTGCAATGATGGGCATACTAAAATTGCTTCCACCCCTCAACAATGAACTGGTTCATTGTAGTTACTAATGGTATGTGGGTATGGTACCTACGGGGGGGTGGGAGCATTGTGATGCCTGGGTGCCTATTCTGTGTGTTATACAGGGTGTTTCTTGTGGATTCTTACCTACCTCTATATTTCACAGGGTCTTTTAATTTAAATCTAATTATCGTAAGGTGCTTTTGAATACATATATTATCACTATAGAGTTTGTAGTTGAATGAAGTAAATACATTGATATATATATATATATAGTTAATAGCGTTAGTTCACCTTTAAGTAATTTATAAATAACGTATCTTATACATTGACTAAAGTCTAATGATTACTGTACTGTTATTAGTAAAGAAATAAACTGTACCTTTATTAGTAAAGAAATAAACTGTATATTTATTAGTAAAGAAATAAACTGTACCTTTATTAGTAAAGAAATAAACTGTACCTTTATTTGTAAAGAAATAAGCTGTACCTTTATTAGTAAAGAAATAAACTGTACCTTTATTAGTAAAGAAATAAACTGTATATTTATTAGTAAAGAAATAAACTGTACCTTTATTAGTAAAGAAATAAACTGTACCTTTATTTGTAAAGAAATAAGCTGTACCTTTATTAGTAAAGAAATAAACTGTACCTTTATTAGTAAAGAAATAAACTGTACCTTTATTAGTAAAGAAATAAACTGTACCTTTATTAGTAAAGAAATAAGCTGTACCTTTATTAGTAAAGAAATAAACTGTACCTTTATTAGTAAAGAAATAAACTGTACCTTTATTAGTAAAGAAATAAACTGTACCTTTATTAGTAAAGAAATAAACTGTACCTTTATTAGTAAAGAAATAAACTGTACCTTTATTGGTAAAGAAATAAACTGTACCTTCATTAGTAAAGAAATAAGCTGTACCTTTATTAGTAAAGAAATAAACTGTACCTTTATTAGTAAAGAAATAAACTGTACCTTTATTAGTAAAGAAATAAGCTGTACCTTTATTAGTAAAGAAATAAACTGTACCTTTATTAGTAAAGAAATAAACTGTACCTTTATTAGTAAAGAAATAAACTGTACCTTTATTAGTAAAGAAATAAACTGTACCTTTATTAGTAAAGAAATAAACTGTACCTTCATTAGTAAAGAAATAAGCTGTACCTTTATTAGTAAAGAAATAAACTGTACCTTTATTAGTAAAGAAATAAACTGTACCTTTATTAGTAAAGAAATAAGCTGTACCTTTATTAGTAAAGAAATAAACTGTACCTTTATTAGTAAAGAAATAAACTGTACCTTTATTAGTAAAGAAATAAACTGTACCTTTATTAGTAAAGAAATAAACTGTACCTTTATTAGTAAAGAAATAAACTGTACCTTTATTAGTAAAGAAATAAGCTGTACCTTTATTAGTAAAGAAATAAACTGTACCTTTATTAGTAAAGAAATAAACTGTACCTTTATTAGTAAAGAAATAAACTGTACCTTTATTAGTAAAGAAATAAACTGTACCTTTATTAGTAAAGAAATAAACTGTACCTTTATTAGTAAAGAAATAAGCTGTACCTTCATTAGTAAAGAAATAAGCTGTACCTTTATTAGTAAAGAAATAAACTGTACCTTTATTAGTAAAGAAATAAACTGTACCTTTATTAGTAAAGAAATAAACTGTACCTTTATTAGTAAAGAAATAAACTGTACCTTTATTAGTAAAGAAATAAACTGTACCTTTATTAGTAAAGAAATAAACTGTACCTTTATTAGTAAAGAAATAAACTGTACCTTTATTAGTAAAGAAATAAACTGTACCTTTATTAGTAAAGAAATAAACTGTACCTTTATTAGTAATAAACTGTACCTTCATTAGTAAAGAAATAAGCTGTACCTTCATTAGTAAAGAAATAAACTGTACCTTTATTAGTAAAGAAATAAACTGTACCTTTATTAGTAAAGAAATAAACTGTACCTTTATTAGTAAAGAAATAAACTGTACCTTTATTAGTAAAGAAATAAACTGTACCTTTATTAGTAAAGAAATAAACTGTACCTTTATTAGTAAAGAAATAAACTGTACCTTTATTAGTAAAGAAATAAGCTGTACCTTCATTAGTAAAGAAATAAGCTGTACCTTCATTAGTAAAGAAATAAACTGTACCTTTATTAGTAAAGAAATAAACTGTACCTTTATTAGTAAAGAAATAAACTGTACCTTTATTAGTAAAGAAATAAACTGTACCTTTATTAGTAAAGAAATAAACTGTACCTTTATTAGTAAAGAAATAAACTGTACCTTTATTAGTAAAGAAATAAACTGTACCTTTATTAGTAAAGAAATAAGCTGTACCTTCATTAGTAAAGAAATAAGCTGTACCTTCATTAGTAAAGAAATAAACTGTACCTTTATTAGTAAAGAAATAAACTGTACCTTTATTAGTAAAGAAATAAACTGTACCTTTATTAGTAAAGAAATAAACTGTACCTTTATTAGTAAAGAAATAAACTGTACCTTTATTAGTAAAGATGTGGAAATAAATAATATTTTTTCTGTCTTTATAAAAATAGAAGCAGTTTGTTTCTTTTTTAATTTTCATAAAAGGGCTGAAGATTTTCTTTATTTGTAATTATCATTATTAGTTAGATTACTATTTACTAATTAGTATAAGTTAATAAGCTAATGCGTTATATTGTTTGTATATTTTAAATTAAATCACCAAAGTGTATAAAGTTAATATCGAAATAATGAATTGTTAATACTAACAATTTCATAAATGTTAAAATGCAATGAAAAATGTTTTAAATATATAAGAAAAGCTTCAACAATATATTCAATAAAATTCCTTTCTATTATTGTTCACATTATATTACCGTACAGAAATACCAAAATACCTACCAAATTACCTACCAAATTACCTACCAAATTACCTACCAAATTACCGACCAAATTACCTACCAAATTACCTACCAAATTACCTACCAAATTACCGACCAAATTACCGACCAAATTACCGACCAAATTACCTACCAAATTACCGACCAAATTACCTACCAAATTACCTACCAAATTACCTACCAAATTACCTACCAAATTACCTACCAAATTACCTACCAAATTACCGACCAAATTACCGACCAAATTACCGACCAAATTACCGACCAAATTACCTACCAAATTACCGACCAAATTACCTACCAAATTACCTACCAAATTACCTACCAAATTACCTACCAAATTACCTACCAAATTACCTACCAAATTACCTACCAAATTACCTACCAAATTACCGACCAAATTACCGACCAAATTACCTACCAAATTACCGACCAAATTACCGACCAAAATACCTACCAAATTACCTACCAAATTACCTACCAAATTACCTACCAAATTACCTACCAAATTACCGACCAAATTACCGACCAAATTACCGACCAAATTACCTACCAAATTACCTACCAAATTACCTACCAAATTACCTACCAAATTACCTACCAAATTACCTACCAAATTACCTACCAAATTACCTACCAAATTACCTACCAAATTACCTACCAAATTACCTACCAAATTACCGACCAAATTACCTACCAAATTACCTACCATATTACCGACCAAATTACCTACCAAATTACCTACCAAAGGTAAGTGTTGTATCTTCCTCCCCATGACTGTTTGTGTCATTGGCTCGATCACGAGTGCCTGATTGTTGTTCTCTTTTCAGGCCCCAAACCAGTGACTGTAGAAGAAGTTCTCAAACTCAGACACATTACTGAAGGTGAGTTACTTTATACAGGGTAAGCTACGAATTGTCGCACGGATTCACATCTTCGAACAGGGTACGTAGAAACACCGAAACGGACCGGAACGGAGTCAAATATGTATGTTAAAGAACTGTTTGCATCATTTTAAATGCTCAATGAGGTTATATATTGCCAAAGAACACTTGGTTGAACACCGGAACCGACCAAAATGAACCAAAACGTACCGGAACGGACCGAAACAGAGTCAAATATGGATGCTAGAATACTGTTTGCATCATTTTGAATGCTCATGGAGGTTATTATAGAATGAATAGTTGCATTAACATATAAAGAGCTTAATAAAGAAAAACGTACTGATTACATGAGTAAAAACGTACTTAATTGTTAAATAAGTACAAACTTACTTATTACATAAGTACAAACTTACATAAGAATAGACAGATAATAATTAACGGATAGCAATAGACAGATAATAATAAACGGATAGGAATAGACAGATAATAATAAACGGATAGGAATAGACAGATAATAATAAACGGATAGGAATAGACAGATAATAATAAACGGATAGGAATAGACAGATAATAATAAACGGATAGGAATAGACAGATAATAATTAACGGATAGGAATAGACAGATACAAATAGACAGTCACAACCAGTACACATATCATGCAATGGGAAAGACTATCAGTATGTTGTTGTTATAAGTAAGTTTGTACTTATGTAATAAGTACGTTTTTACTCATGTAATCAGTACGTTTTTCTTTATTAAGCTCTTTATATGTTAATGCAACTATTCATTCTATAATAACCTCCATGAGCATTCAAAATGATGCAAACAGTATTCTAGCATCCATATTTGACTCTGTTTCGGTCCTTTTTGGTCTGTTTCGGTCCGTTCCGGTACGTTTTTGTTCATTTTGGTCGGTTCCGGTGTTCAACCAAGTGTTCTTTGGCAATTTATAACCTCATTTAGCATTTAAAATGATGCAAACAGTTCTTTAACATACATATTTGACTCCGTTTTGGTCCGTTTCGGTGTTTCTACGCACCGCTTCGAACATATCAAAAAATATGTAATGAATATTGTTAAAATGAGAGTAAAAATTATTATTATGATCGATGATGTGGAACCGTCCGATAACTCGTGACTTACCTTTAGTCTTTTCTTGTGAAGTGAACACCTTTGAGTTCCTTGAGAAAATAAAAATTTGTAATCTACATTTTTCAAATTTGGAAGCATTAATTGTCTCAGTATTTTGAAAAGTTGAAATTAGCAAAAAAATTATATACAAATGACACCTCATAGAAAAATGAAACTAAAACTTGAAATATTGCTATGAAATTTGCTAATAATATTATTTACCAATTAAGCTATAACTTTATTCCTTCAGATTATTTATGCAGTCCGGATGCAAATGTCTACGATATCGACTTTACAAGATTTAAAATAAGAGACATGGAGACATCCACTGTACTGTTTGAAATAGCCAAGCCACCAATGGGAGAGCAGGGTGAGTGTGACGTCACTGTTTGAAATAGCAAAGCCACCAATGGGAGAGCAGGGTGAGTATGACGTCACTGATTGAAGTAGCAAAGCCACCAATGGGAGAGCAGGGTGAGTATGACGTCACTGATTGAAGTAGCAAAGCCACCAATGGGAGAGCAGGGTGAGTATGACGTCACTGATTGAAGTAGCAAAGCCACCAATGGGAGAGCAGGGTGAGTATGACGTCACTAATTGAAGTAGCAAAGCCACCAATGGGAGAGCAGGGTGAGTGTGACGTCACTGTTTGAAATAGCAAAGCCACCAATGGGAGAGCAGGGTGAGTATGACGTCACTGATTGAAGTAGCAAAGCCACCAATGGGAGAGCAGGGTGAGTATGACGTCACTGATTGAAGTAGCAAAGCCACCAATGGGAGAGCAGGGTGAGTGTGACGTCACTGTTTGAAATAGCAAAGCCACCAATGGGAGAGCAGGGTGAGTGTGACGTCACTGTTTGAAATAGCAAAGCCACCAATGGGAGAGCAGGGTGAGTGTGACGTCACTGTTTGAAGTAGCAAAGCCACCAATGGGAGAGCAGGGTGAGTGTGACGTCACTGTTTGAAATAGCAAAACCACCAATGGGAGAGCAGGGTGAGTGTGACGTCACTGTTTGAAATAGCAAAGCCACCAATGGGAGAGCAGGGTGAGTGTGACGTCACTGTTTGAAGTAGCAAAGCCACCAATGGGAGAGCAGGGTGAGTATGACGTCACTGATTGAGGTAGCAAAGCCACCAATGGGAGAGCAGGGTGAGTGTGACGTCACTGTTTGAAATAGCAAAGCCACCAATGGGAGAGCAGGGTGAGTGTGACGTCACTGTTTGAAGTAGCAAAGCCACCAATGGGAGAGCAGGGTGAGTGTGACGTCACTGTTTGAAATAGCAAAGCCACCAATGGGAGAGCAGGGTGAGTGTGACGTCACTGTTTGAAATAGCAAAGCCACCAATGGGAGAGCAGGGTGAGTGTGACGTCACTGTTTGAAGTAGCAAAGCCACCAATGGGAGAGCAGGGTGAGTGTGACGTCACTGTTTGAAATAGCAAAACCACCAATGGGAGAGCAGGGTGAGTGTGACGTCACTGTTTGAAATAGCAAAGCCACCAATGGGAGAGCAGGGTGAGTGTGACGTCACTGTTTGAAGTAGCAAAGCCACCAATGGGAGAGCAGGGTGAGTGTGACGTCACTGTTTGAAATAGCAAAACCACCAATGGGAGAGCAGGGTGAGTGTGACGTCACTGTTTGAAATAGCAAAGCCACCAATGGGAGAGCAGGGTGAGTGTGACGTCACTGTTTGAAGTAGCAAAGCCACCAATGGGAGAGCAGGGTGAGTGTGACGTCACTGTTTGAAATAGCAAAACCACCAATGGGAGAGCAGGGTGAGTGTGACGTCACTGTTTGAAATAGCAAAACCACCAATGGGAGAGCAGGGTGAGTGTGACGTCACTGTTTGAAATAGCAAAGCCACCAATGGGAGAGCAGGGTGAGTGTGACGTCACTGTTTGAAGTAGCAATGCCACCAATGGGAGAGCAGGGTGAGTGTGACGTCATTGTTTGAAATAGTAAAATAATATTGCAACTATTTTTCAAAATATAATTCATTCTGTTCATTTCTTTCCAAATTACTGTTTGTAGTTTAAATATTTCTTTTCAATTAACTACATAATATTCACTATTCAGTATTTAGTACCTTTCTCTTCAATTGATAAGATAAAAACAACTCTAAGTATATATTAACCCCTTAACTCCGGGGTATATTCCATAATAACGGTGCAACTAGTACACAAGTGTGCTATCAGGCGGGAGGGGCTTAAACTAAATAGGACATGATTTTATTGGCGAAAATTGTCACAAATTTTCCTACATTGATGTACTTCGTATGACCATATTGTGATAATGGATTGTAAATAGTAAATAAAATACTAATTTTATATAGTATATAAAAATACAATATAAATAGGATTTTATAAAGATGTATTTAAAATACCTAGTAAAGTAATATTCATAACATATCTACCTGTCAATCCACACCGTTTGTTCCACACCCACTCCAAACTATTAATGTAATCATCTCTACCCCCACAGCTGATGGGGGGAATGGAGTTCCCCTGGAGCAAGAGGAAGGGACAGACCCCAATGAGGGCCGCTTTGTGAGGTATCAGTTCACGCCAGAGTTCCTCAAGTTACGCACAGTCGGCGCCACGTAAGTATCGCTATACGCCCACAAATAGGCTAAGTTACGAATTATCGGTTGGTGTCACATCTTCGGTCCTATAAAAAAACGATAAAACAATAATTATTAAATTTATTTTAACTATTATTATATAGTTTTTTGTTATATGACCGAAGATGTGAAGCTGACCGATAATTCGTAACTTACCCACTTGCTTTTATTATAAGTAGAAAACAATTCTAACTTGAAACCCTAAAGTGTTATTTATGAGCAAATTTGGAATAATAATAAAGTCCACACTAAAAAATGAATTAAAATTGACCATAATTCATTAGTGACATATGTACTTGAAAAAAATCTTAGATGGGGTAACTGATAGAAAGAAAGTAGCGAGGTATAGGTCAATTTTACCAAAAGAAATGTTGCAAATAGATCACTTTTAATGTCCACCTCCCAGTTACTAGCAATGTTTTCATTTTGTTCTTTTTTCAGAGTGGAGTTCACAGTGGGGCCCAAACCAGTGAACAAATTTCGAATGGTCGAAAGGCACTACTTCAGAGACAAACTACTCAAGATATTCGACTTCGAGTTCGGGTTCTGCATTCCACACTCGAGAAACACATGCGAGCACATTTATGAGTTTCCTCCCATACCTTCTGACTTAGGTGAGAGAGTTATGAGTTACGGTATGAGTTACGATATGAGTTACGGTATGAGTTATGATATGAGTTATGTTATCAGTTACGATATGAGTCACGATATGAGTTATGATATGAGTTACGATATGAGTTACGGTATGAGTTACGGTATGAGTTACGATATGAGTTACGGTATGAGTTATGATATGAGTTATGTTATCAGTTACGATATGAGTCACGATATGAGTTATGATATGAGTTACGATATGAGTTACGATATGAGTTACGATATGAGTTACGATATGAGTTATGTTATGAGTTACGATATGAGTTACGATATGAGTTATGATATGAGTTACGATATGAGTTATGATATGAGTTACGATATGAGTTATGTTATGAGTTACGATATGAGTTATGTTATCAGTTACGATATGAGTTACGATATGAGTTATGATATGAGTTACGATATGAGTTATGTTATCAGTTACGATATGAGTTACGATATGAGTTATGTTATCAGTTACGATATGAGTTACGATATGAGTTATGATATGAGTTACGATATGAGTTATGTTATCAGTTACGATATGAGTTATGTTATCAGTTACGATATGAGTTACGATATGAGTTATGTTATCAGTTACGATAGGAGTTACGATATGAGTTACGATATGAGTTACGATATGAGTTATGATATGAGTTACGATATGAGTTATGATATGAGTTATGATATGAGTTATGATATGAGTTATGATATGAGTTACGATATGAGTTACGATATGAGTTATGATATGAGTTATGATATGAGTTATGATATGAGTTACGATATGAGTTATGATATGAGTTACGATATGAGTTTTTAGGAGTTATGTTATGAGTTATGTTATAAGTAGGGTTGAGACAATATGCTTTGAAAATCATAGATTCTAAGAATATCATAGACGAAATGAAATGGTATCGAATACTTTATACCGCTGGTTTAGAACGATTCAATACTCTTCAATTCTTTCCGATTATATTTTCAGTATCTATTATTTTCAAAGCATATTGTCGAGAACTTTAATTCGCTATCAAGAATCATGCTCTTAATTATTTAATTATAATCGAGTATTTAGAAAGTGAGAAATAAGGAGATTGTGAGCAGTTAATAAATTATAAAATTGTCTTGAGCTAAATAATTGATATCTATTTCTTATTAATAAACATTAGAGATGAAAATGACACTGTCTTTACAGATGAAAGTACGCAGTAAGAAGTGTTTAAATTAATGATACTAATCTAAAAGTCCAGGAAACTGAAAACTACCAACTGATAGAAGTTACAAAGCACCCAATATCCGTATTTTAGTGTCACCCAATATCCGTATTTTAGTGTCACCCAATATCCGTATTTTAGTGTCACTCAATCTCCGTATTTTAGTGTCACCCAATATCCGTATTTTAGTGTCACTCAATCTCCTTATTTTAGTGTCACCCAATCTCCTTTTTAGTGTCACCCAATCTCCTTATTTTAGTGTCACAACAATCTCCGTATTTTAGTGTCACCCAATCTCCGTATTTTAGTGTCACCCAATCTCCGTATTTTAGTGTCACCCAATCTCCGTATTTTAGTGTCACCCAATCTCCGTATTTTAGTGTCACCCAATCTCCTTATTTTAGTGTCACCGAATATCCGTATATTAGTGTCACCCAATATCCGTATTTTAGTGTCACTCAATCTCCTTATTTTAGTGTCACCCAATCTCCGTATTTTAGTGTCACCCTATCTCCGTATTTTAGTGTCACTCAATCTCCTTATTTTAGTGTCACCCAATCTCCTTATTTTAGTGTCACCCAATCTCCTTATTTTAGTGTCACCCAATCTCCTTTTTAGTGTCACCCAATATCCGTATATTAGTGTCACCCAATCTCCGTATTTTAGTGTCACCCAATCTCCGTATTTTAGTGTCACCCAATATCCGTATTTTAGTGTCACTCAATCTCCTTATTTTAGTGTCACCCAATCTCTTTATTTTAGTGTCAACCAATCTCCTTTTTAGTGTCACCCAATCTCCTTATTTTAGTGTCACCCAATCTCCGTATTTTAGTGTCACCCAATATCCGTATATTAGTGTCACAACAATCTCCGTATTTCAGTGTCACTCAATATCCGTATTTTAGTGTCACAACAATCTCCGTATTTTAGTGTCACCCAATATCCGTATATTAGTGTCACAACAATCTCCGTATTTCAGTGTCACTCAATATCCGTATTTTAGTGTCACAACAATCTCCGTATTTTAGTGTCACAACAATCTCCGTATTTTAGTGTCACCCAATATTCGTATTTTAGTGTCACCCAATCTCCGTATTTTAGTGTCACCCAATCTCCGTATTTTAGTGTCACCCAATCTCCGTATTTTAGTGTCACCCAATATCCGTATTTTAGTGTCACAACAATCTCCGTATTTTAGTGTCACAACAATCTCCGTATTTTAGTGTCACCCAATCTCCGTATTTTAGTGTCACCCAATATCCGAATTTTAGTGTCACAACAATCTCCGTATTTTAGTGTCACAACAATCTCCGTATTTTAGTGTCACCCAATCTCCGTATTTTAGTGTCACCCAATCTCCGTATTTTAGTGTCACCCAATATCCGTATATTAGTGTCACAACAATCTCCGTATTTCAGTGTCACTCAATATCCGTATTTTAGTGTCACAACAATCTCCGTATTTTAGTGTCACCCAATATCCGTATATTAGTGTCACAACAATCTCCGTATTTCAGTGTCACTCAATATCCGTATTTTAGTGTCACCCAATCTCCGTATTTTAGTGTCACAACAATCTCCGTATTTTAGTGTCACCCAATATTCGTATTTTAGTGTCACCCAATATCCGTATTTTAGTGTCACCCAATCTCCGTATTTTAGTGTCACCCAATATCCGTATTTTAGTGTCACAACAATCTCCGTATTTTAGTGTCACTCAATCTCCGTATTTTAGTGTCACTCAATCTCCGTATTTTAGTGTCACTCAATCTCCGTATTTTAGTGTCACTCAATCTCCGTATTTTAATGTCACTCAATCTCCGTATTTTAGTGTCACCCAATATCCGTATTTTAGTGTCACTCAATCTCCGTATTTTAGTGTCACTCAATCTCCGTATTTTAGTGTCACTCAATCTCAGTATTTTAGTGTCACTCAATCACCGTATTTTAGTGTCACCCAATATCCGTACTTTAGTGTCACCCAATATCCGTATTTTACCACTCTGTTACATCAAGACGTATCGATTTAGCAATTATCCCCTGGCTTAACAGTTCACTATTTAGGTCACACTGTGTGCAATGTAGTCTCTGTGACGTCACGCACCACCCGTTAACAAACTACTTGAGATGAAGATAACAATCAGTAGAAGGCTCTTTGTTGTATTGAGATTAGATCATTATCTGTTTAATGGTTTAGAATTTAGAATCTAAATCAATATAGTGATTTGCCTGCGATGATGAATTTCATTTATTATTTCGTGAAATGCCTGGAGTGTTCCGTATCAATGCAATTAAACCATTTCAAGAAATTGCAATCGTGTTTTTCTCAATTTTACTAATTCGTTTATTAGCAACATCTCCGTACATCATATTTTCTCAATATTCTCTTTATTTATTCGTAGAAATTCAATATTTGTGAACTCTAGGATCATTCACCGAAAGATATATAATATTACCATAGAAAGAACTTATATTTCAGTTAATATCCCTAATTATTATTTAAGAGGACCAAAATGATGGAGACTATAATATTTTATTCACTCCACGTAGTAGTACACATTAAATCAGTTGATTGCAAAGTATGTTACCTCCAAATTCTTACAGCCAGTATAAAGTGCTGAGTCATCGTTACGGTTTATTGAGTTCATTTCTGTTTTCTGGTTTGACAAACTTGCTTGTACTGCTTTTACCAACAATATTTTTATGTACATTGAAAATAAAAGATAAGTAATTCTATGAGCTGTACCACATACTATACAAGTAAACTAGATGAGGGGCACTCGTAGAGCGCATAATACCACCGTCGCTTATAAATGACCTTGACCATCCAATAATGTGCCTTGAGTTATAAATGACCTTGACCTTTTACCTGTTTGCTCCCAAAATCTAACCTTCTGGTTCTTGGATATTGACCAATTGTTCTACTAAATTTCAGGCAATTTGGTTGAATATTTTTTTTATGCGAATAACAAGATAACACATAAATAAGTAAATGGCGCTAAAACATTACCTTCCGCTATTTGCGAAGGTAATAAGAGAGATAAAAAGGTCTCCATTCCACCCCTATAGCAAAGAGTTCACTATTTAGCGTGTCTATTGCCTCTATAGCGGCTAATTCTTGCTATTGATTGGCGCTATTTATTTGTGTGGGTGTGTAGTATAACATATAACACCGTATTGACCCGATGTCTTCCGTTCTAGGAATTTTAGCCTCAAGAAAATTAGCTGCACTGAATTTTCACCAGATACAATGCTTTTAAAATTGTACGTTTTAGAATACGTATCGTGATCTTAACGATAATGTTTAAAGTGTCTTTGGCTGATATAACATTTTGTCACTGGGGAAGGCAAACGCATCCCCCATGCAGTCTGCGGGGGTTCCCCCACCCCCATGCATTCTGCGGGGGTTCCCCCACCCCCATGCATTCTGCGGGGGTTCCCCCATCCCAATTGCAGTAAACAATAAACTAACCTACGTTAGAGTGATTACATGTGGAATCGTGGATTGCAGTTATTATATATTACCAGTAATCACTAGTTCGGTGATCTTTTAATTTGCCAGGGCTTTCTTAAGCCGAGAGTTAATTCCATGTTTGAATTACACTAGAACTCCTCTATAGTGAATGACTTATGATGTAGCCTAAATAGCGAAAACAATGTCTTCAGTCTGCGATGAATTACCATTAGTTTTAGAGAAAAATAAATACTATTTTATGGCATACCAAAGAAAATCGGTTAGGGTACCTAACTCATTCACTATAGAGGCTACATGCTAACTCATTCACTATAGAGGCTACATGCTAACTCATTCACTATAGAGGCTACATTCTAACTCATTCACTATAGAGGCTACATCCTAACTAATTCACTATAGAGGATTTCTACTGCAACTTGGATATTTTCATAACATCAATTAGGTTAAATAATTTATTTCTTTTTCAGCCAAGGAGATGATAGACAATCCTTTCGAGACGAGAAGCGACTCCTTCTACTTCGTTGACGATGTCCTTATTATGCACAACAAGGCAGACTATGCCTATAACGGAGGCATGGGAGAGTGAACAAGATACCAATAAATGCGTTAATATAATAACATTGTAGATATTAGATAGTATGCTATAGTTGCTTATTCGCAATGGGACCATTACTGCACTCTATACCTAGCAACTCTTTAACCTCGTGAAGTGAGTTATAGCGTCCATATATTTTCACAAAAAACTTACCTTTAGACCGTAGATAATCTTATTACCAGTAAAGCCTCTTACTACGACCATTTCACAGTGAAATAACCTGCAAAGCCTCTGTCAAACGTGCATTGCGAACTAAAGTATATTGGTCGTACTAAGCGGTGTGTGTAATACTGATATGCAATTATAAGCACCACTCTAGATAGGTATATTTATTAGTAATATATAATTTAAACATACTATTATCTTTTATGTTCATTTCGCAGCAATAAAATATAGAAGGATATTATTTAAATGATTAATATACGTATGTATTTATTCCTTAGTTAACCATAAATAAGTTTGTCAAGGTTTAAGGTATCGTTAACTGACTTACAATCATTTACCTCTAAGAGATCTGCAGAAAAGTTCAGTTAAAATACTTGTTTTAGTTTAATCTAGGAGCTATGGCTGTAACTTCCCTTTTAAGGACCATTTTAACAAATAAAAAGAATCTCTTCAAGTTAATTTCATAGTAGACTCGTTTATTATTTTTGTTAAAATAAAATGAGATTTATTGAAAAAGAATTAATTCTATTAATTAGCTTTACAGTATTATTTGTTACACTGCAATTCTTCAGGACTGTTTCAATTTGTAACAACGAGAAATATAGACCTTAATGTTCTAGAGATTTAATTTCACTGTTTAGATTATAATTTGTGTTTGTTTCAGTCTATTTAGTCAGGTCTATTCACATTCAGTAGAATTATCAACATATAAAAGACAATTATATTCAATGCTCTTTCTTTTATCCCTAAGAATTAACCAATTTATTTTGGGGTTTAACGTCTGCCTTGGAACCAAGGACCATATCGCTAACGTCAAATACAAACTAAATACAAGGGACCGGAAGAAACAGTCAGAAGTTTAAATTGACTCCATGAAACTTTATGTAATTTTATTATGGGTTTATTTACCACTAGAACTACCGAGCAGTCACTTTGACTGCATCTTATTTTACAAACAATCCTATCTCATAAATTATTATAGGCAGAGGTTGGAAATGTATTGACTTTTAATGGGACACACAATTATGGTGTGAAATATCATTGAAATTGATCAGATAGTTTAGAGATAATAGCTTATTCTTTCACTAATTACCAAGCAGTCATTTTAACTGCAACCGATATAATCTAGAAGTAATATGTATTTGTCGCAAACAATATTGCATCCAGCAACACGTTTGTCAGTGCTTGCTCAACATGTTTGTAAAACAACATCTCCGTGACAAATATGAAAACACATATTTTGACTGGTTGGCAGTTCTTGTTTTATCGTCTGCTTTGGCCATACCGCCGGCGTCAAAAGAAAATTAAATAGTCAAAAAGGAAAGTGAACTAAAAGACTTAAGACCAAAACTACTTCGTGAATGCAGTCACTTACCAAGGAATGTGACGAAAAGGGACACAAGCACCGGTGGCTGCTATCACGGTAGTAGAGGAAAATGAAGGGCTGATAGTAAAACTAAGTAAATTAAGCCTAACACAAAATCTAAGACCTTATAGTTGAAGAGTATAACCCTAGCGCTATCCTCTAAAACTGCAAGTAGTGATAAAAATAATGAAAAAAAAGAAAATATAAAATCCAAATTACAACAGTTCCCCAATAAAAGGCAGTAAAAATGTTGGAGATTAAAACACAAGTTTACATAGTCATTTATAATACATATTGGGCAGGAGACGTTAACAGATAGCTAAGTAATGCAGAGTATATACACAGAGAGGCGTTGTTATGTAAAAACTCGGCAGGAAACTGAAATAGACAAATAAAAAAAAGTAGGAAACGGAAATAGACAAATAAAAAAAGTAGGAAACTGAAATAAACAAATAAAAAAAGTAGGAAACTGAAATAAACAAATAAAAAGTAGGAAACAATACGGTTATTTTGTCATGAAATTTAAATTCTAAACAACTTTACATAAAAGGAATAATTTCCTAATGGATATTAAAACATATAAACATTATATTCTAATATAATTTGATTTAGATATGATTAGACACTGAACATTAATAGAAATAATAGAACTGCAGTAAATGTGAAGAGGTTAAAGTTTATAATGTACCTTAAAATCTAAGACTGAAACGAATTAAAGCTCCACACAAACAAACGTACACCAACCACTAGAAATAAGTTAGTACAAGTAATATCGATAAACATGTTCTGCTGATAATAGCCAATTGCCTCTATTTTAACTATAGCTATTTGGAGACTATTTAATAGCGCTATAAGTTGCATCTCATTTTGCAATAATGTAGAAATACAAGAGTGATGTTTCAAAAAAGAGCGCCTGTGCTTTGCAATAAGCTAGAAATGTATTCCATTGCAATTAAAAGCAATGGCTATCTTGACTGAAACTTCAGATAATAAAAGGTATTAACTAAATCTTTGGGTTGACAAAATAGAATACTCTCAGTTTTCTCGTTCAGATCTTTTCCTTCTAATAAATAATATAGACTCTGTTTCAGTAAGTAATGAGATGGTTAGACTATAACTAGGTAGTGAGCTTCTGGGTACTTACATCGAATAGAAATAGACTGTACAAAATGCATAGCTACAACTACTATCTTTTAGCCTATGGGAATTAACGGCAAACAAGGAGCAACCGATGAGAATATATGGAGGTGGTTGTCTTCAGTATATCATATATAGTCGGGTGCAATGTTTTACCTATATACCGGTATGTTCTGAAATATACACTAATGAACGTGAAGAGTGGTATCAGTGATACACCCTATCATGGCTACCGTCAATGGAGGTAAAATATCTACAAACTTCACACCAATGTAAATAGTATATGATTTGGTTTTCATCTTTCCGATATTCCTTTGGATAAAATAGATGCCATAGACGATAACACGAATTAAAATAAATGAATTAGGCGCAGGTATACCGAAGCATCTGAAACTAATACAAATATGACTTGAAGTTATTTCACAGTTAAGTAACCAGTGTTGATAATGCGGTTAAATTATTTGAAGTCAGCCCGCAGCTGTAAGTTACTTGATATAATTTATTCTAGACTGTTTGGGTAATTTTAAGACTGTTGCAATTAGATGTTTAGAGGTAAGTGGGTATTAAGACACACAACAGCACTTGCTCTTCTTCTTGCTAGCTTGGGCTGGGGCCTCAGTCTTCTGCTTGCTCTGGGAAATCATGCGAGCCAAGTCGAAGAAAGCCTGAGGAGAAACAGAGAGAATTAGGTTTTTAAATTTTATTAGGAGATTTAACGTCGGCTTAGGAACCAAATGTCATATCACTGACGTTAAAAGGAAATTAAATAAAAGGGACTGGAAGAAGCAGTGAGATAGGAAAGTGGCTCCATGAATAAAGTCACCTACCAGCAGTCGGTGACCATGTTGTGTCAAAATTCATGGATGCAGAAAAGCTACTCCTTGAATGCAGTCACTTACCAAGGAAGGCTACGGAAAAGGACCCAAGCACCGGTGACTGCACTCACGGATGGAAGAGGTGATAGTAAATGAAGCCTAACAAAAAAAAATCAAAGACCTCGTAGTTGAAGAGCATAACCCTAGCGCTATCCTCTAAAACACCAAGTAGCGTTAAAAATGATAAACATGGTATATAACAAAACTAAACTTAAATCAAACTTGGAACTACTAAGTTAATCTCAACATTAAAAGAAGGTAAAATTAAAGGAAGAAAGCGTGCGACATCACAGAGCAATAGAAGAGTGTTGTTGATCACAAAGTAAGAAATTGAAATGAAGCAAGGCACAACATAAGGGTGATACTCCCCGAAAATATCATGACAAATAATGTCTATATTTACTAAGTCAATATATAGAAGTAAACGAATTGTTTGATTTTGAATCAAAAGAAGACTTAATATAAGTAGAATGTAATGAGTGGAGCTGCACTACATCAGCGGTGATAGAAATAGTAATTTGGAACAGAATTCATAGCAACATAAATACATAGGCATGATTACATACAAATATTACAAGCCCCACAAATAGAAACTAATATAGCTAATAGTTTGCAGGCGAATGTTAACACACTATTTGGCAACAAAATTAGTGAAGGCTAATAGGTAAGTTAATTAGACAAAGGCATGCAATTAAATGTTATATGGTGAGCAAGCAAACTGTCCCTATTTGTCACCAGGGACTTATTAAAGGGAAATGTAGGTTTCTCAAACTGGTAATTAACAAGTGTTAATAATTATCCATTTAATAGTCATATGGTAGAGTGACAGTGAGGGAAATAAAGAGAATAATTAACAGGAAGCTACATCAAATTAAGAGGGTCTAGAGCAAGCACTAACAGCTACACAACAGATAGCTACTGTTAAACAGAGAGAAACAGCACCTACGACAGTTAGCATTGCTTTAGTAATTAAGGAAAAATCATAAGGATTTTGGTGGCAATAGACTACTAAAGTAAAGGCAGCAGTTCCAACTCAGCTACTAGGCGAAATATTCGTACGGGGATAAAAGAGAGGTTCACTAACATCTGCATAGCTGACGATTTAGTTAATCTTTGATAATTTTAATTCGATATTACTGAAAAATTATTGAAATAAAAGAATTACGAGTTATTTAACACTTTTCTGCGCTCTTTTTCGCGTCAGTGGCTCAGTGTCTGTCGCTTCGAGTGGTTGCGTGGTGATTTTGATCGTCTCTTTGGAGCAAAGCCTCTCGAAACGACTGAAGAAAACATCTTAAAAACTCGTGTAACTTTTTTCATTTCAATAAATTTTACAGCAATGAATGCGATCAGATATTCAAATAAAAATTATCTCCAATTATATATACAGATGTTAGCGAACCTCATTTTTATCTCATTTCGCTGATAAGCTGACTGGGAGCGTCGCTGCCTTCACCTTACTGGTCTATTAGCTTTTAATGTACAAACTGGGTATAGAGAAGGAAACTGTTAACGATTAAGGGGTATTGCTAACACTATCTACCAGCACACAGTTGCTCTGTTAACAGTGCCTGTTGTGAGGTCAGAGGTAGTACCTAGAGAATGGTACACTTGATCTTTTTCCTTTTGCCGGGGTCCTTGCCCTTTCCGTTGGCGTGCTTCGCCACCTCCAATTTACTCGCTCTGATTTCGCGCATGAGGTCGAAAAACACCTGGGGGGAGCGGGGTGATTGTGGGGTGAATTAGAATGGGGGGTGGAACTGGCTTCATGTAGGCTTTTCAGGGTAAGTCATCAGTTGGGAGATGATAACTGCTTTAAATTGATGCAGGGGTAATTTTCAGACCATGGATTTAACTTCTTTTCACCGATTGGATATAAAAGTGTACCCTTTTCGATGATATTGAGTGAAAATAATACTATTTTGCCTTAAGGGCCGGCCGTACACACGTAAAGTTTTTTAAGTATTTCCACCAGACTTTTTGCTAAGCTGCTCCTACTTTTCCCTCGATAATATAAGATAAAACTAAATAATTATTACTTATTTCAGTTGGTATTCATGATACCTGCAGGTATCATGAATACCAACTGAAATAAATAATAACTATTTAGTTTTTTCTTATATTATCGTGGAAAAAGTAGGAGCAGCTTAGCAAAAAGTTTGGTGAAAAGACTTATAAAACCCTACTTGTGTACGCCCTTAGCTATATTGAAGGTACCGTGGCAGAGTTACACACACTAACATTCAATGCTAATTAGCTACATACTGTGAGTGACACCAGTGAACTGCAAACAATAGAAACAATTGCACAAACGAAGCAAATGAAATAAAATAAACCTTCAGTGCCCTTTTAGTGAATAGATGTGAACTAGCAGAGAAATGATACCAAAGTCTTCCCAATCATTTCATGTAGTTAATATGTACAAAAGAATGAAATTGTACAAGTGATATTTACAGAAAATGAATTTAATGTAGAATATTTGACAGATATTATCATATAGCTGACAGAAAGAATTTAGTCTTTAGATCCGCTAAATGGATTCAAAGTAGCTATATCCTGTATCTTTTAGTGTGACTGTACCTTGTCGACATTTTCTCTCGTTTTCGCGCTGGTCTCGACGTAAGGCACACCCCACTGCTGTGCTCTCGCCTCTGCCGTCTCTATCGGTACCTGAAGAAGAGGATAGAGCTACAGCAAAATGAAGAGCATGACATGTCTAAAGCTAACACTGAATAACTGTTTACCGATACCGTCTAGACAAACACTTAATTGAAGCCATACAGGGTAAAGTGACACTATCTAACATTGAAGTACAAGATTTATTGTCCATAGATATGTACTCTGTCTGTAGATATCTTGGTTTGAACTCTGTATAACCAAGAAAAGTTCTGAATGTTGGAATTTACTATTCAATTATAATAAGTTATCGATACATTTGGGGACATTAGTTATTTGTTTGACTCACTCTTCTCTTGGTGTCTGAGAGGTCTGCCTTGTTTCCCACCAGTAGAATGGGGATGTGTTCGTCATTCTTAACGCGCAGAATTTGCTCTCTGTTACGAAGAAAATAATTAGGCATGTTAGTGATTGGTAGTAAAGAAATACAGAACTATCATAAATTGAGAAATTGTGGTAAAAAGCTAGTGACTTGGCTGTACAATGAGCTAGTGACTTGGCTGTACAATGAGCTAGTGACTTGGCTGTACAATGAGCTAGTGACTTGGCTGTACAATGAGCTAGTGACTTGGCTGTACAATGAGCTAGTGACTTGGCTGTACAATGAGCTAGTGACTTGGCTGTACAATGAGCTAGTGACTTGGCTGTACAGTGAGCTACTCAATAAATTTCCTCACCTGAATTCCTGCGTCGCTTGAAAAGAATCATCTTCAGTGATAGAAAAAACACAGAGGAAACCTTCTCCCGATCTGCAAAGAGACAAAGTTACGGTTAGAAGGACTGTCATTGGTGGTTAGTGCAGTTACCTACAGAGAGAATGGACTGTGAGTTTGTGGTGGAATGGTAGCACAGTAAAGAGTACACAGAGCCATACTACCTATTTATAGAGGAAAAAACGCGAGACTGCAGATGTGATATCTATAAAGAGATGTTTACAGAATGTGATTAGGTAGTAGGTACATTGAGTAGCTACAGGAACGCATGGTAATAGCTGCGACAATCTATCTCTCTGTGAAACTTCATCACCTACCTATGCGAATCCTCTCTAGAAACTAGAACAATTTTCTGCCCAATGACATTTAACACATCTTACGACACCATGACTTAAAAGGTTGAGAGGTTTCTAGTCACAAGAGCAAGAGAGACGAAGGTGATGAACCTTAGCAATTGACTGTACTTAGGGAGTGTTACTAATACGATAGAGATTGGGGTTATTGTTGTCGTATTCATTGGCTTCTGTGCTCTTGCAGCCGCTGCAACAATTTTCTGTTGCAGAGGCAGTTGAGGACGCAGAAGAAACAACACAGATACACTCAGGCATTCATTTTCTTTTTTCTCGTGATGTCGACAGACAAATTGATAGAAAATAGCAACTCTCAAACACTGGAGGGGGGCTCAGAAGTTAGGAGCAGATAAAGAAAAGATTCACGACACTACGAATGTACAACACAATATATTGGAATAGAAAAGAGAGTAAAAACAATGAACCAATGACTCTACTTCTAATTGTGACTCGAGTGTGTGTGCTGCGCCTTAAAATCATAGAGACAAATAACAGAAATAAAGAGAGTTAGAAAAGTTAAGATTTGAAGATTCGCTAGTTAAGATTCCACTAGCCTGATAAAACACTTCAATAACTAGTTTGTAAGAATAGAGTACATGTGTCTATCTCACCTGAAGTAGTTGTCCCTGATGGCGGCATAGTCTTCTTGCCCCGCTGTATCTAGTATGTCAATCTGCACCTCCTCTCCGTCCAGTAGAACTTTCTTGCGGTAACTGTCTGCCTTAGTGGGCTCGTAATCTTCTACAAACTGAAACAAACGAAGAAAATAAAGAGATTTTATTACATTAGTCTACCAGTAATGAACACACTGGGTAAATAGCTACTAATGAATAATGTTCTCATAGGAAGTGCATTATTTGCTACAACTAATGTTGCTGATGACTCAAACATGTAAAACTGCATTAGGTTTCAACCTTTCAGTCACAACATTCCAAAACTTTTTGTTGTTGTGAAAGAGAATGACATCGCTATTCATTACAACTGTCCATATACTAAGTTAGAAAGACTTTAAATGAGCCAATTTAAAGTAGGATAAATCACTTGCTATAAACAAGACTAAGTAACTTTTAAGTCCATCTTTGTTAATAGTTAATAACTCCAATTGAAACAATTATAATCGAAAATACTATTTGGCTACACCATATTGCATAACAACATGCAAAATAAGCAAGAGTTGAGAATACTAGGAATAGATGGACTAGCTACCTGAAAGTAAATAGCTACAAAATAGTAGGCAAGATGAATAGAAACATTCTGAACTTTGGGATAAAAATTGAAATTTTTTTTGGGTATCTTTTTTTCCTTCGACCAAAAATAATAGTATGCATTGAAAAGTAGATAGAGAAGGCAATGTATTTATAAACAGTGAAGGCTTATCAGATGAATATCAGTTCCAAATGAGATGGAGCCAAGCTCTCAAGTTATAACACTAGTTAGTTTTTAGGGAAAATAATCAAACTATTGATTGTCAGTGTTTGCCCACCTCGTCGTACATGAACTGTAGTGTGAGGGCGGATTTGCCCACCCCTCCACTCCCCACCATAATGACTTTGTGAAGGGCGGGGGGAGAGGAGCCTTTCTTTCCACCACCTGACATCGTGTTGCCTCTGGGGGGTCGCACCGGTGGAACTGAGATGGGGGAATTGGTTTGGGGGGCTGTGGAGGGGGGTGTGACACTGTCTGAAAATTTAAAAAATATTAGTCCATACGAAGTTTGATATATTGGTTTCAAATATTTAAAGGAATAAATCACAATATTTGCATTAGTAACATTTAATGTCTATTATATTTCAGAGAGATGGAGTGTTTGGAACATCAAAAGGTGGAAATAAGATGGCAAAGGGTGTAGTTAGTACTCACCTTCTCTGAGGTATGTTGGTAGGTATTTAGGTACTGTGGACACCAACCAGTCTACTGCTGAAACAACGGGTACTTTCACGGCCTGAAAAAATATACTGATTAGTAAATAATTTGTACACAACTTCAAGTAGCTACCAAAATGTAGAATATTTTTGAATCTATGAAAAACACCGACAACTTTTTTGAAAATTTTAAATCAAAGTACCTATAGCCATGTTATGAATAAATTAACTTATCAAATTCTTGTTTAGCTAATCGAAAAACAATGTCTTTAACATATATTTTTTTCAATTTTTCATTGTAGTTGTAGTTACCTGGTAGGCTTCGAATGCCCACTTCTGGTAGGTAGGTTGAGGTTCTGGTGGGGGAGAGGGGTAGTAGACACCAGGTGTTCTACCAGAGTACTTGGTGTTCTTACTGTCACCAGACACTCTAACAACACTCCGACCTCCACTAGAACTGAAAAAATAAACACAGGTTATTCGCCGTCATCGATATAAGTTAGTTATACTTTATTATCTAGCAATTATAAAAAATGGTTTTCAAATCTTTACGAACTTTCATGAAATTTTTTTCAAGAAAAATATTGGTTAGTGGCATGAAAATCGCCACACGTTCCCCTGCCTCGTTTTCATTTCTAATTACTATGTCTAATTGTTGTAGCATTTGCCCGGGCACAAAGAACCTGGCAGAACACCCGGTGGAGTAAAAAGCTGCGTCTACCAAACTGAAGAGTCCATAAAAACAATAAGAAGTGAAAAAATCGCATGGTAACATAGGATTGCCTTTCAAAAGCTGTGGTGTGTTTGGTATTTCATTTGAGGTGATGTTGGAGTTAAATTAGAGCAATTTAAATAATGCTCTATGAATAACATGTCTAAAATTCAAACACGTTAGTCATATGAAGGCACACAAGCCAGACTATAAAGCAGAATATTAATACTTACATCATTACAACACATACGTCATTACAGTACATTAATACATACGTCATTACAGTACATTAATACATACGTCATTACAGTACATTAATACATACGTCATTACAGTACATTAATACATACGTCATTACAGTACATTAATACATACGTCATTACAGTACATTAATACATACGTCATTACAGTACATTAATACATACGTCATTACAGTACATTAACACATACGTCATTACAGTACATTAATACATACGTCATTACAGTACATTAATACATACGTCATTACAGTACATTAATACATACGTCATTACAGTACATTAATACATACGTCATTACAGTACATTAATACATACGTCATTACAGTACATTAATACATACGTCATTACAGTACATTAACACATACGTCATTACAGTACATTAATACATACGTCATTACAGTACATTAATACATACGTCATTACAGTACATTAATACATACGTCATTACAGTACATTAATACATACGTCATTACAGTACATTAATACATACGTCATTACAGTACATTAATACATACGTCATTACAGTACATTAATATGCTCATAGTGTAAAGCTTTCCCCTACAGCAAAATATACTATAACTATAGTAAGTAGTTTCCACTGTAGCAACCTTCACACGCAACCTAACGTTATTCTGATGTCACTCCTAACCACCACAAAATAATGCATTGAAAGCATGCAATAAAACATTTCTCGTTATATAGAATGCTATAAACTCTCCAATGCTAAATAATTGCATTGATTTTCTCAGTGCATTGTATATTTGTAATCAGTAGCTATAAGCAACAGGTGCATCTTTTTGCAGAGTTTCGCAATGCCTAAACGCTAGAGTTAGTGTGAATTAACTTTAAAAGCTACCGTATCTGCAATGGCAAAGGTTAAGGTTACTTCTTAACGCATTGCAATCACAAAACAATAACCAATTATAATTGTATGCCAATCAACTCTTACAAACCTGAACAATTGAAAAAAAACTGATAGTTATTATTTCTCTTAAAGTTTAATTGTTTTGCTTCTCAGTTCTTACTATATACATACATATATATCACAAAACAAATATAGTCATACATTTTTTAAACATTGTTTAATTTTGAATATTTACTCCTGAAATATTTTCATAGTAACATAATTAATATAGTAAAGAATTCGTCAGTTTCTAGTTAGTAATATCCTCCAAAATAATAAATATTTGAGGCAAATAAAAAGCTGAACTACATTAACTGATTTAGTGAAAGGAAAGAATCGCAAAGTATTTAGATCATTACATTTCACTGAGAAAATGACATGAAAAGATATTTAGACTTGTAACAGTAAATACAATAGAAGAGATCGAATCTAAATAGCTCTTTTTCCTCTGAATAGAAATGTTATAGCATTTATTTAAAGTGTAGTACCTACATAACAATGATGTAAATCCTCTGCCAATATCGCAATAGTTCTATTTCCTGTTTTCAGGGCAGATTAGCAGTGTGAATACCCTGAGTGTTTCCTCACCATCTGAGAAAGAACCGAACACTTTTCCCTTCCTTGCCATGTGAAACAATCATTCACCAAAGGAGTGACAATCAAATTGTGGTATTACACAATTATTAACATTATTTAAACATGTGGTTTAATGTCTTGAAAATTCACAGACTAAATCGCTAACGTCGAATAATATAAATACAAGGGACGCGGAAGAAGCAGACAGACGTGGTAAAGTTCTATAAATGAAGCCTACGAGTCTACCCAACACAAAATCTAAGACATCGTGGTTGAAGAGCATAACCCTAGCGCTATCCTCTAAAACTGCAAGTAGCGTTAAAAAAATGATAAACAAGGTAAAAATGTAAACAGACGATATATAATCGAAGTAACAACAATAAAATATTGTGTACCAAAGGAATGTAATTACACAGAATTAAAATTATTTTCAGTTACCTAATTGGCAATTGCATCCATGGTACAATAGAGACCGTAGCTAGGATACACTCGCAGTGTTTCTTTTCATTACCTCATTGGCAATTGCATCCATGGTACAATAGAGACCGTAGCTAGGATACACTCGCAGTGTTTCTTTTCATTACCTCATTGGCAATTGCATCCATGGTACAATAGAGACCGTAGCTAGGATACACTCGCAGTGTTTCTTTTCATTACCTCATTGGCAATTGCTTAGTTTCGTAACGTGATGCAATGTTCCCAGCAAATGATGAGGCAAGGTTAACAAACAATATTAATGATGAGAAATTGGGTGGTTAGATTCAACCCACAGCAGTGTACATTAGTTGGTAGATTCAAACCACAGCAGTGTATATCAGTTGGTAGTTTCAACACACAGCAGTGTACATTAGTAGGTAGATTCAACCCACAGTAGTGAACATTAGTTGGCAGATTCAACCCACAGCAGTGAACAACATTAGTTGGCAGATTCAACCCACAGCAGTGTACATTAGTTGGTAGATTTAACCCACAGCAGTGTACATTAGTTGGTAGATTTAACCCACAGCAGTGTACATTAGTTGGTAGATTTAACCCACAGCAGTGTACATTAGTTTGTAGATTCAACCCACAACAGTGCACATTAGTTGATAGATTCAACCCACAGCAGTGTACAATAGTTGGTAGATTCAACCCACAGCAGTGTACATTAGTTGGCAGATTCAACCCACAGCAGTGTACATTAGTTGGTAGATTCAACCCACAGCAGTGTACATTAGTTGGCAGATTCAACCCACAGCAGTGTACATTAGTTGGTAGATTCAACCCACAGCAGCGTACATTAGTTGGTAGATTCAACCCACAGCAGTGTACATTAGTTGGTAGATTCAACCCACAGCAGTGAACATTGATTAGTTTAACAGAGCAACTAGTCAACAGAGCAGCTAGTCAACAGAGCAACTAGTCAACAGAGCAGCTAGTCAACAGAGCAGCTAGTCAACAGAGCAACTAGTCAACAGAGCAACTAGTCAACAAAGCAACTATTCAACAGAGCAACTAGTTAACAGAGCAGCTAGTCAACAGAGCAACTAGTCAACAGAGCAGCTAGTCAACAGAGCAACTAGTCAACAGAGCAACTAGTCAACAGAGCAACTAGTCAACAGAGCAACTAGTCAACAAAGCAACTATTCAACAGAGCAACTAGTCAACAGAGCAGTTATTCACGAAGGCAACTAGTCAACAGAGCAACTAGTCGAAGAGTTTTTGTGGACAGTAATCAGTCAGTCGTCAGGCATCAATGATCTCTCATTGCAAACAATTATGCATCAACTAGTTACGCAATTACAGAAAAACAGAATGCTAGTATAATATTCAGTGAGAATATTATACAACAAGAAACAAGTGGAGCACCAGTAGCTATGACTTGATGTCATTAGTCACCAATGATGTTTAGAATGTGTGTTTAGATAGGCAATGAAGTAGCGTCACAGTGCATACTCTCACTGACACTGAAACCCAATGAACAAACTAATGAGGAGAAACCACCTGTGAAAAAGTCACTGCAGTCAACTCATGTCACTGCAACACAAGCCAGAGTCACTGCAGTGAACTCATGTCACTGCAACACAAGCCAGAGTGGCAATGTAGTAATTCCTTCACAGGCAGGAAAAACATTGGCAATGTAGTAATTCATTCACAGGCAGGAAAAACATTGGCAATGTAGTAATTCATTCACAGGCAGGAAAAACATTGGCAATGTAGTAATTCCTTCACAGGCAGGAAAAACATTGGCAATGTAGTAATTCCTTCACAGGCAGGAATAACATTGGCAATGTAGTAATTCCTTCACAGGCAGGAATAACATTGGCAATGTAGTAATTCCTTCACAGGCAGGAAAAACATTGGCAATGTAGTAATTCATTCACAGGCAGGAAAAACATTGGCAATGTAGTAATTCCTTCACAGGCAGGAATAACATTGGCAATGTAGTAATTCCTTCACAGGCAGGAATAACATTGGCAATGTAGTAATTCCTTCACAGGCAGGAATAACATTGGCAATGTAGTAATTCCTTCACAGGCAGGAAAAACATTGGCAATGTAGTAATTCCTTCACAGGCAGGAATAACATTGGCAATGTAGTAATTCCTTCACAGGCAGGAATAACATTGGCAATGTAGTAATTCCTTCAAAGGCAACACAACTAACTAATATATTGACTGTATTATTGTTATGAAGTCTCTGACAATGAACTAACTAATATTATAACTATATATATATTTTTTCTTTTTACATGAGATTATGGATGGAGAAAAGTTACTCCGTGCACACATACACCTACCACATATTGTGATAAATTGCACAGGTAATTGCACATTGAGGAAAATGGAGAGTAGATTCTAAATGCTAAACCAACTAAATCATGCTTTGGAAAATTAGATCTAAGACATTAAATCAGTAAAAATTGAGCAGGTATGACACTCACTTAGCCACATCACATCTACTCATCCAATGGTGAAGAACAGGAGAGTTTGATGCAACTGAAGTAATTATCCACGAGATGTACAGCTTGCTTACTGTGTTGCATTTGTATGTTATTCTTCCTTTGAGACTGTGTAGTAAAGCACTACCAGATACTTAGCAATAGTGTACCAAGAATAGAAAATCTTTGAGATGTACCACCTAATAACCAGGGTAGGTACATAGCTTCTAAAATAACAGTCTCTTTTAAATGTCTGTTGGTGCGAGTTGTTACCGCTTCACACTAAATATGAGTTAAAAAAACTCTACCAAAGTCACACGAAGCCCTGCTCTATATACAGCCACTACATAAACTTTACATGAAGAAGGAAAAGCACAAGAACATGTGATCTCCATCTATAAGAAGGTTTGAGGTACGAAAGAAAATGAGCTGCACTTCAAGCATTTGCCATAAATCTATAGAAATGATAAATGGTCAGAGTGAAAAATGGATATAAGAAATGTGTTATATTTTAAGATTTCTCAGCAACACTGCTCAGCATGATTCTAACAAGCAAAAAAGGAGCAGTTTTCCGACGTCAGGTATACATTTAACCATCGCATTTTGGCTTACATATCCATTATTCCATAATGTAATATGCAAGACAACTATATCCCCAGTATATGAGACGTGGGATGGCAAAAGGTCTTATATCCTCCGTTTTCTAGAGAAGGTCTGGCTTGAGAAGACTGACATTAATTTCTCCTTCGCAAACCCGCACTAGCTAGTAAAACAAAATTCAACCCATCCCATTGGAGACAAAATATTTTATTTGCTGGTTAGCTACAGGCATAACAAAGAGTGTCTCCTGAGCATGACTGTAACTACAGGCACAACAATGGGCTGCAATTAATGCATGGCGTTGGCACTAATTACCTATGGATTACAAAGGAAATTTACGTGACTCAAAGGAGGTAATAGGGGGAAAGTAAGGCACGGAAATCTACACAATAGAGATGAAGTTAAAGGTTATCGATAGGTCTGACATGAGTCACGTGAAACAACACTCTCCTACAGCACGTGGTGTGTACACACACCCTATGCACGTGATGCCACACCTTGCATTAATGGTTAAAAGCCAATGAGTCAATTACCAATCACAACATCATCAGTCTCCTATAGCGGCAGTACATTAAATGCTGCGTGTGGCTCGTCACAATCGTGACCACAATCACCTTTTACCGACACAGTGGCATGCTGAGATTATGAATTGCATGTCAAATGAACTAACAGGCATGATAGAGTGAGTTACTGTTAGCAAACAGTAGCAAACTGTTAAGGGGATCGTTCCGGTATTTAGGATGTACCAATAATACTTGTCCGATTGAGCTGAGATTTTAACATAAGGTGTAAAGTGAAAAGAAATCATATGCTCTCTTCTGAGATTTTTTCATTTTGGGGCCCCCCTCCCCCGTGGGGGTCGAAAAACCTTCTTTTTCGACCCCCCCCCGGGAAACTATAGAACGGCTTGGGGGTTGGTGCTACAGAAAAATTTATTGAAGCTAATATGTTCTCTACTACTATCCTAAGGTCGTGGTGCAGCTTTTTTTTTGAATTTCTATCTGAAAAAAATTTTATTTGAATTTTAAAAAAAATTGTCATATTTTTTTTTTTTTTTTTTTTTTCAAAAAAAATTAATTTTATAGAAAAAGTTATAGGAAAAGGGCTTCACCACGACCTTAGGAATTTCGGTCTGAACATATTAGCTCTTATACATTTTTCTGTAGCACCAACCCCCAAAAAGTTCTATACTTTTGAACGTGGAGAATTTGAGAAAAAATGGTACTGAGATAATGGAGGAAGAAAAATATTTATCAATAAATTTTTTAAATTTAAAAAAAAAATATATGCTTTTCGTCCCAGCCAAAAAGACTCATCAGGTCGCTTCGGGGGTCAACCCAGGCAGCGACGAAGCCTTCAACCATAAATGGGACCCATTTATGGTTGAAATGGGACCCATTCAACCATAAATAAACCCACTCTCTATAAGAGAATAACTCCCTAACCCCCAAACTGAGAAACGCGTTTGACACACGCACAAACGTACTAGGTGAATGGAATTTTTTATGAGTTTTCTTTGGTAGATTTGCAGGGTAACTAAATTAAAAAAAAAAAACGAAAAAAATGTAAAAAATACCGGAACGATCCCCTTAAATAGGAAACCTGTTTAAACATAAATTGGTAAGCAAAATAGTACCTTTTTAGCAAGATAGTACAATGACGCAATCACAGACAGACAGCATAGAAAAATGTTGCTAAAGACCAGTAGCAACCACAGAGCATACCAAGAGAGTTACAAACATACTACAAATTAAGTGGAAAACGTGAGTATGTCATGAAACGTTAGATAATTAACAGACTTGGGAATACATTGCAAACAAGTAAAATGAGGTAAAATAAACATGACTGAGTTAAAAGAATATACAGTCTCACTCACCTCTATAGGTACTAGTTACAGTACACACTGTTGTATAGTCTCACCTCTATAGCTACTAGTTAACAGTACACACTGTTGTATAGTCTCACCTGTATAGCTACTAGTTACAGTACACACTGTTGTATAGTCTCACCTGTATAGCTACTAGTTAACAGTACACACTGTTGTATAGTCTCACCTCTATAGCTACTAGTTAACAGTACACACTGTTGTATAGTCTCACCTGTATAGCTACTAGTTACAGTACACACTGTTGTATAGTCTCACCTGTATAGCTACTAGTTAACAGTACACACTGTTGTATAGTCTCACCTGTATAGCTACTAGTTACAGTACACACTGTTGTATAGTCTCACTTGTATAGCTACTAGTTACAGTACACACTGTTGTATAGTCTCACCTCTATAGCTACTAGTTACAGTACACACTGTTGTATAGTCTCACTTGTATAGCTACTAGTTACAGTACACACTGTTGTATAGTCTCACCTCTATAGCTACTAGTTACAGTACACACTGTTGTATAGTCTCACCTCTATAGCTACTAGTTACAGTACACACTGTTGTATAGTCTCACTTGTATAGCTACTAGTTACAGTACACACTGTTGTATAGTCTCACTTGTATAGCTACTAGTTACAGTACACACTGTTGTATAGTCTCACCTCTATAGCTACTAGTTACAGTACACACTGTTGTATAGTCTCACATGTATAGCTACTAGTTACAGCACACACTACATACAGTCTAATGACCCACTACAATGGCAATAGCCTTCACAGTAGTTACTCACTGTATTCCTTATCGTTACAATGGCATGTGATATTAACCATCAGATTAGATCAAAACAAACCATTAGAAGATAATGCAAAGATTGGAGTAACTCTAATGCGACTGCAAATTACTCATAATAGATAATATGATAATTAGATATACTCAAATCATATCTATAATATAGATCTATCTATTGATCTAGTAATACTTCTAATTTAATTACAAATATCAACACAACATTAATGTTTAGCACTACTGAAAAACTGAGTTCCGTCAATTACTCCATAATTCATTACAACTTAATAACTCTGAATTAGACAGTGAAGTCGTGGCTGTAACGTTAGTGATTTGGTCACCACTTCTCATTACTTTCATCTTGCCTAAAGTAAATCATCACAAACATGAATGTGATGTACTGAGATGAAAAACTCTGAACTGCATAAAATATTTGAACGAGGAGCTAATTATTAACTCTTTTAATGATACACCGATAATTATCATATAATAATACCTATTTCATTACACACGTTCACACTGGATAAAGTGTTACACTGGTGGTACTCTTTACTAGTTAGCAGAGCAATAAAGTGTCACACTGGTGGTACTCTTTACTAGTTAGCAGAGCAATAAAGTGTCACACTGGTGGTACTCTTTACTAGTTAGCAGAGCAATAAAGTGTCACACTGGTGGTACTCTTTACTAGTTAGCAGAGTAATAAAGTGTTACACTGGTGGTACTCTTTACTAGTTAGCAGAGCAATAAAGTGTCACACTGGTGGTACTCTTTACTAGTTAACAGAGCAATAAAGTGTCACACTGGTGGTACTCTTTACTAGTTAGCAGAGCAATAAAGTGTCACACTGGTGGTACTCTTTACTAGTTAGCAGAGCAATAAAGTGTCACACTGGTGGTATTCGTTACTAGTTAGCAGAGCAATAAAGTGTTACACTGGTGGTATTCGTTACTAGTTAGCAGAGCAATAAAGTGTCACACTGGTGGTACTCTTTACTAGTTAGCAGAGCAATAAAGTGTTACACTGATGGTATTCGTTACTAGTTAGTACAACTAACAAGGTGGGTTTAACATTGACCTTAACAAACAATGCGATGTGATTAGCCACACTAACAGTTAGCAGATTAAAGAGTTAGTAGATGATAAAGCGATAAGGGGATATTACGGCTAGTACGACCACTCACACTGCGGTTAGTGCGACCACTCACACTGCGGCTAGTGCGACCACTCACACTACGGCTAGTGCGACCACTCACACTACGGCTAGTGCGACCACTCACACTGCGGCTAGTGCGACCACTCACACTGCGGCTAGTGCGACCACTCACACTGCGGCTAGTGCGACCACTCACACTACGGCTAGTGCGACCACTCACACTACGGCTAGTGCGACCACTCACACTACGGCTAGTGCGACCACTCACACTACGGCTAGTGCGACCACTCACACTACGGCTAGTGCGACCACTCACATTAAAAGGAACACAAGGGACAAATAATATTTTAATCAGTTATATTTACAAGTAACAAATTCTATTTACAAAAGTTATACTGAAATGAGATATATTTGATGTTGTACGCTGTTAATATCCATAACTAGACTCAACTTATTTATTGTAAATCACGATATATCATTTTACACTTTAATGTTGAAAAAGTCTAAATATATTTCACACACATCTAATGCTGGTAGGTTTTCACTGCAAATCAACAGCATGCGTAGAACTTTAACCAATTTCCATGACAGTGAAAATAACTACAAACCACATTTAACACTCCGCCCTAACCGCATCAACAACAACCATTGTGTTAAAACAACATGCAGTATATGGACATGTTGATAACGTGACTCATGTTACACAGGGAATAACATTCTCCCAAAACATCCATTAACAATCTAAAAAACAGAATTTCGGGAAACTGGATGGAAGTTAAATGAACAAAATATTGAGTGTATATATGCAAACTTTAACAGGAAAATGTACTAAGGAATGTAAGCCATTGAAATCAATAGTAAGATTATAATTATTATGAAGTAGAGCCTTGAGGTAACACCAACAGCTAGAGTGTGTTGGGAATGGTAATACATTATTGGTTAAATGCTTTCACTACATATCTATCATGGAAATAAGTAACCGATAGGTAGAACAATAAAGTCATTCAGTGAGAGTATAACGTCTGCTTCAGAGCCAAAGGCCATATCGCTGCCGTCAAAAGGTATTATGTACAAGGGACTGGAAGAAGCAGTCAGAAAGGAAAGTGGCTCTATGAACAAAGTCACCAACCACCAATCGGTAACAATGCTCATGAATGCAGAAAAGCTACTCCGTGAATACAGTCACCAAGAAATATGACGAAAAGGGAAACTAGCACTGGTGGCTGTATTCATGGATAGAAGAGGAAAATGAAGAAGTAATAGTAAAGCCTACGAGCCTACCTAACACAAAATCTAAGACCTCGTAGTTGAAGAGCATAACCCTAGCACTATCCTCTAAAACTGCAATTAGCGTTAAAAAGAATATAACAACAAACCTTTATTTTCAGTACATTGTCTACTTATCGAAGCAATTCACTTGATAACAATGAGAATACTACAGTCCCCTAGTAAATAGCTACTTAATTATTTAGTTGATAGTGCGGATAGAGCATTTCAATGCCATTAATAGAGAAATAGACAACAATTAGCGGAGACAGAGTGATAAGTAATGGCAATACGGAAGAAATCACTTACACTGTACAATGTTTATGACTCTAATGACTAACGCAGAAAGGGAACAAGGGGAACTTACGAGTTATTGAACGGTTACAAGTTTACGATTATATAATAGAACTTTAATATTATATATTTAAATATTTTCGAATGTGGAACTCGGAACTGACCCTATAGCTAGTTAGTTGAAGACAATAAACTTTAATATAAAATGACACATAGTGTGGTTAAACTAGCTGAATATGTTTAGCAGTTTTCTTTTCTTCAATATAGTAAAGGTTTACCAAATTGTCATACGGTTTAAAATAGAAGATGCATTTTATATTGTAAGTTTTAAAATAGTAATCGTACGCAAAACATTTCAATTGCATTCACAAATATTCATCACTTAAAGTTAAATGTAAACGATTCTTATTACAAATTTTACTGTGAATTCTATAAAAACACGAGCAATAACAATTGAAAGTCTAAATCATTTTTGTTAATAATATTCATATATTTCTCAATAGATGACCAGAGGCCACGAACTTGAAACTCATAAGCAAACATTTCATGTACCACAAAGAAAAACTAGTCTTTGTTAGAAATAAAAGAATAGTGAGGGAATACAAAGGAGTTTTGAGGTCAGATTCATGGCTTCAGGTACCACCAAACAAATTAGTCATAAAAATATGAATAGAATTATACACTATAAAGATTAAAGAATGATATTGAGTAACTAAGTGGTAGAGAAGCGAAAGAAATGCCGTGTCACTATGTATCAGACAGTATCATTTTAACATGGTAAACTATAGAATGAAATGATGTAATAATAACTGTGAAAGAGAATAGGTAATGGATAAATGAATACGAAGAGAAAATAGTGCTTACATTTGGGAAATAATTTGTACAGCCAGAGCCAGCCTGTACACACTATACTGCACAGCCAGTGTGCCAGGTATTATAGTGCGTGTGTATTGTATTCACACACATCTCATAACACACAGTACACACGCCTCGTAAATAAAGAGAAATATATTCACCACGGGAAACTAATTAGAGATTTCTTAGAGTGAAAGTGGAACAGGTGAGAAAACAGATAGTGGCACTTATTGTACTTACAACTATTACACTTGTAACTATTATTGTACTTACACTTACAACTATTATTGTACTTACACTTATTGTACTTACAACTATTGCTGTACTTACACTTATTATACTTACAACTATTATTGTACTTACAACTATTATTGTACTTACAACTATTATTGTACTAACACTTATTACACTTACAACTATTGCTGTACTTACACTTATTATACTTACAACTATTATTGTACTTACACTTATTATACTTACAACTATTATTGTACTTACACTTATTACACTTACAACTATTGCTGTACTTACACTTACAACTATTGCTGAACTTACACTTATTACACTTACAACTATTATTGTACTTACACTTACAACTATTATTGTACTTACACTTATTACACTACAACTATTATTGTACTTACACTTACAACTATTATTGTACTTACACTTATTACACTTACAACTATTATTGTACTTACACTTATTACACTTACAACTATTATTGTACTTACACTTATTACACTTACAACTATTATTGTACTTACACTTATTGCACTTACAACTATTATTGTACTTACACTTATTACACTTACAACTATTATTGTACTTACACTTATTACACTTACAACTATTATTGTACTTACACTTATTACACTTACAACTATTATTGTACTTACACTTATTACACTTACAACTATTATTGTACTTACACTTATTACACTTACAACTACTATTGTACTTACACTTATTACACTTACAACTATTATTGTACTTACACTTATTACACTTACAACTATTATTGTACTTACACTTATTACACTTACAACTATTATTGTACTTACACTTATTACACTTACAACTATTATTGTACTTACACTTATTACACTTACAACTATTATTGTACTTACACTTATTACACTTACAACTATTATTGTACTTACACTTATTACACTTACAACTATTATTGTACTTACACTTATCATACTTACAGTCATTACACTTGTAACTATTGCTGTACTTACACTCATTATAGCTGCCAACATTACTACTGTACGAATATATTATAATCTGAGCAAATGATAGTCCATGGAAAAGGAAAAAGATTCCCACTATATTTTGTGTCAGCTTTTAACTTTACGAACAAACTAAAAGGGTATAACAAAGTGCTAAGAATAGAAGATATTATTTCACAGGGGAGAAACATCATCTCAGAGACAGTCTCTAGGGCTTAAAACATACCTACTAGACCAGAAAGATAGAAATGTAGCTTATCGTGAGTGTAGCCCCAGGTGAAGAGATAACAGACAGTTAGAAACTGAACCAGAGCTGTGGTTACGGGTACTCAGGTACCATGGTACTGATAATTGAAAATAGTGAGAAAATCATAAGAAGTTATTGACACTGTGAGAATATTATAAAGGGAACGTAGAGATCATACGAATATGGAAAGTATTTGGTTCAATTCATTAGATAACAGAGTTGAGTCTAATAAAAAAAATCTTTCATTTACAAATTACAACAGTTTGGGACCCATCTCTTCACGATAGAGCACCTGGGGTTAAAATGTCAGCCAACTATAGCATTTGCTTTTATAATTTCTCCACAATTCAAAATTTTGGAATGGAATAAAGATTCCTATTTCCAAAGTGACTTTTCTGTTGAACATCATAGTAACAATCCAGAGAAACGTATAGTGAATAGTAACATTGTATGGTCACTTGACGAACCTCTCATAAGTAGCTACAGACGCAACTTGCAGAAGATTTATCAGATGTTTTCACTCTATAGAAATGCTATGTGTAATAAACAGCAATAATAAACGGAACATTTTCCAATAAAACAAAATGAAAGTGATTGTACAGAAGGTATTTTTTTTATATTTCAGCATACTATAGAAGTGCATAAGAGGCTATAGCACTATAGTCTTTACAATAATTTAGGCTATATTATTATTATAGTTGTTTAGGTGATCTGGACAATTTCCAATTTAGGCTATATCACTACAGTCTTAACATTAATGTCCACAGCAATGCCATCACCAGTGTACAATAGTGGTAAGGCCTAGTGTTACTCCAAGAGGCATAGCGGTTCCTCACGACATTCCCTTCCCTCTCCCCAAGTCCTTCCCTCTAATTCTCATGTCGTGGCCATCAAATTAAAGTAATTATAGGCATGGGTGAGAAAAGCGGGAAAATTTTAAGGGAACAGATATGTTAAATTGAAGTGAAATTCAAATATCGGAAAAAGTGCATATATAATCCAAGGTGAAACCTCAAACTAAATTTTACTCTGAATGTAATGTGGTCAATTCTGCCTTCAAATGAAGGAAAGAATTCAGATCTTTATTCGGCAGAAAAATTATCATTCACATAAGTGCACCAAATATTTCTTTGTACTTAGAGTGTACGGGTCCTTTCGAAGTGCTTCAGTCGCATCGGATAACAAAATAGAAGTAGACAAAGAAATGAAGTTACACAACATAGTAAGGGGGGGGGGGGTAAATATTGGTTAGAGGGTCAATTTCAACCATATGGTTGGTGAACCAAAGTTAACAAGTAAATTCTATGACGGTTGAGATTAAACTCTCTTATTATTTTGTTGGTTGGCATTTGTGTTAGAAAAAAAGAGTGCAAAAATATCAGAGACAATGCACTATCATTTCAAATAACTAGCTAGAAAATTAACTACACATAATAGAATAGGTCTGGATAGTTCTTGAGTTAATGAGTATGCAATGTGTACTAGTACCTATAGTACGTGAAAGGAGAAAAATAATAGAGCTGTGAATCAATAACATGAAAAATGGTAACCAAAAGGGGCTAGTTAGTTCAAGAATATATTTTGCTTCACATTAGTGTGTACGATGTGACTGACAGACAGACTCCACACGACTGGCACAGTGAGACATAGTGTGACGTGAAGATAAAACAATATCTTAAAAGAAGAAAATAACTACTTTTTAGATTACCTTCACATACATACTGAGTGTTACCTTCATAGTGTGCATAACATTACCATAGTAATGAACACATACATCACACAGAGAGTGTATTTTCTCTAGCAATGTATTTCAACTATTTATTTCCCTACAGTTGTACCTAGGAAATGAAAATCCTCACGAGTCTCAACTTAGTAACTACTAACTAGTTAAACTGAACATGCTTCAACTATTCCTTATTTGGACACCAGTGTACAATAACAGAAAAACAATTAGCCAATAGCTTACCCTCAAATTATTTCGGTAATAAACAATAGAAAATCATTATTTTAACGGTTATTGTCAGTTATTAATATTTATTTTACGGTTAATAGAAATGAAGAAATTTTTCATATATCTCCATTTCAATATATCTAATTATACTCACGTCAGTTTATTAATGTATTTCATCATTTGTATAATATTTAGTTAACACAAAAGAAATGGTAAAACTTTATCACTGACAATAGTACATCATATCATCACCACTTTTAACTTGTTTCAAGGATACAGCGAAGAAAAGATGTAATAAAGAGATTTCACATGGGAGACTGTTGGTTCCGCCTGGCGTGATGCAATAAGAGAGACCTATATATGCAGACCTCACAGTGGAACAGTTGTAACGACACTGACACAGGTGGGGAGGTAGTGTCGAAACAGAGAGGTTACAGGGCATGCAAAAAACAGTCGAAAGAGGTCACTGCATCTACCACACTATTACGCTACGTAATTAGTTGCACATCGGTAAAAAAAAGTAATAGAGATTAATCAATGTAAATGTCATACTTACTAACAAGACATAGGGTCATTTATATTACAGGGATTAAGTATTAAAGATGAACAAAAACTACTATAAACAACATGGGATATTGAGGAGCGGGTGTAGATAATTAAATAAAATTAAATAACTTAAAAATTACAAGCAACAATAATGTATTATTATCAAACCTATGACACTTCGAGTCAAAATTTGAAAATTGAAACAAATGATTCCAAAATTTCAACCAGACAATAAAAAGTCACAGTCATGCTGTTCCCTTAAAACCTAAAATGGTGATGTACTGATGAAAATATTAGAGGATATCGTCAAATATCATCCTCAAAAATAGCAATCAGACCCAAGGTATAGAACTGGACTTAGTCCACAGTAATAACACTAAGAGGTATTGGAGTGACTTTATATTCAAGAAAGGAGTTCTTTGAAATGAGAGTTTTTCCTCATCTCTTCAATCACTGAAAACGAAAGCGATATAATGAAAGGTGTGCCTTCCTGTTCAAAAACAGCTACAACCGAGAAAGTTTTACCAGCGCCACAGAAGATGTAATGGCATAGTGACAAAAAGCTAAAGAGAGAAGATGTAGAGAGAATATCTTTTGTAGATGCTAGGTAGTGGATATTGCATGTAGAATAATAGAAAAATGACACGTGGGAAATAATGAGAAATGATCTAAATAAAGTGAAGAGTCAAGGAACAGAAAACACTAAATTAGAATTGCCCTTCAAAAGCATATATGACGCAAAAAATTTAACATCTTGCCAGAATAGTCTGTAACAGTTATATCTGAATAAGGATAAAATGAGAACAATATTCAATACTGCAATGCTTAAATATAACCATATAGTTAGAGTAAAGTATCCACAGAAAGATCTTCAGCTTTTTCCCAGCCATTAGCTGCTCTCCAATAATATGAGAAAGAGAAAACAAGTTAGAGTGAGGGTGGGAGAGATACGTCCTACTTAACTACCGACACAGTGCTACTGTAGGAAGGACTGTAGGTAGGCACTGTAGAGGGAAGGATTGTAGGAAGGACACTGTAAGGAGACTGTAGTCAGACACTGTATCTAACTGTAGCTCCAGTCCAGGCCCTAACAGATGAACTGGGGAATAGTTTAAGAACTAAGTTACGTATGTCCGATGTAAAGTACAACTATGATAATGTGTATTATGAATACCTTAGAGAGTCCTCATGTCCTATTTTCCCAGGCAGTTATGGCTACTACTCCTTTACCTCGCCTATATAGTTACCAAGAAAATAAATAATTTAGGGGGGGTTTGAATTCTGCTTCGAAACCAAAGGCAACATCGCTGACGTTGAATGAAAGTTAGTACAAAGCACTGTAAGAAACAGTCAGAAAATTATTTTTTCTATGAGCAAAGTCACCTACCACCGTCAGTGACATTGCTCATGAGTGCAGAAAAGCTACTCCGTGATTGCAGTCACTTACCAAGGAATGTGACGAAAACAGATAAGCAACAGTGGCTGTACTAACGGATGGAAGAGGAAAATGAAGAGATGCCTACGACTTACGAGTCTACCTAACACAAAATCTAAGACCTCGTAGTTGAAGAGCATAACCCTAGCGCTATCCTCTACAACTGCAGGTAGCGTTAAAAATGATAAACATGGTAAAAATGAATGAAGACAATAAGTAATCCAAATCACAGCGAAACTAATAAAGAACAATGCGAGTGTACAGGAAGTCAAAAGATCATCTGAAATGAAGGCGCCTTCATTGGGGCAAGAAATGACTTGACAAAATACCAACGAGAAAGTCTATTGCAATTAAGGAAATTATCAAGCTTTAATCAGTGGGTATTTTAATGATTTTCATCTCAAACTCTTAATGGAAATAATAGGAAAGTTTGCTAGGAAAGGTTAAAACGCGCAGCTCCATTTCGTATTTCATTTTACAAATACTATTATTAATTTGGAAGAATAAGAATTTGCTACAAGAAATTTATTGAAGCACCAAAGAATTTTTAATTTAGCATTGGAAAAATGGAAGTTCGGACATAATTGAACTTCCCCATCTAAAGGTTAGCAATGGTCAAGTTACTAGGAGGTGAAGATGTACTTTAGCATTTTGCCACAAAAACTAGTGTGGTGAGACATCAAAGGAATGACTAGTAACGTAACAATCACTACAATCACCAAATAAATAACTTGTAACAACATAACATTTAGGTACGTTGCGAATTATCAGTAAGTTTCAAAAACGATATAATAATTATTTTATTGTAATTAGCATCCATGATAACTGCAGGTATAATGGATACCAAATAAAACCAATTATATTTATACAATTTTTTCTTACATGACTGAAAATATGTAAGTGACTGATAATTCGTAAGTTATCTTATGTTCACTGTAACAACCACCAGGTTAGTATAGGATGAGTTTCATGGTCAGTAGTCTCAGTACTGACCATACTATGAATAAAATGGAGTTTGAAATAAAAACAAATGCTTAAAAAGAATACAGTCAGTTAGCGACAATTCAAACGAGAGATCATGAAAATCTATCAAAAAATGAAAAGCCTTTAGAAATATTTATGGCTGACAATGTTACGGATAGCATTTCAAGTTGATTGTTCGTTCATCTGCATAATCATCGGTTAAAAATTTATCAGTAAATTAAGAAGAACAATAATGGTGCATTTAAGAATGTTCTTATTAAAAAATAGCAATGGAAGGGACTGAAAATGGAGCTGTGCGAGACTCTGAATGAAAATCACGCATTTTTCAGCATATAAAAAGCATTCAAAAGGGTCTACTCAATAGTCCGACACCTCATTAGTCAGACAGTCGTATATTTTAATATGAAAACGTGATGTAGTTTCTTGCATCCGCTAGTTTGCTGTATTCATGATTTTTTAATGACCTGGCAGGTGGGGTATGGGTACATCTCCCCCCTATACATATTTGATGTAACATCAGAAATAAACTGCAAAAGTGCCGGACCAATGAATAGTAACCCTTTGAAATCTGCGCCCTGCTCTATAACGGTTATTGTAACTTAGCGTTTGTGATATCGAGATTGTCTTAAGAGTTGAAATACGCAATTGGCATCTCTTTACAAAACATTTTAATGGAAATAATGCGATATCGATCAAAATAAGCAACAAATTGATCGATAAGATTTCATAATTAACAGACTGTTTTGAAATTACTACACCTGTGAGGAGACCATCCTTAAATTGCACAGGTAATAGTGAAAAATGAATACACTAACAGAAAGTGAAGAGGATAACTAGTTTCTCCTTCATAACTGGAATAGGCCCACAGGAACATTAGCATCATTGTATCGACTATAAAGGATTGGCATAGCATTGGAACATCTTAGCATGCGTTCATTCCTTTAGACGAGATAACATCTACACTCTAAAGAAGATGGCAAAGTGAGGAGCAGTGACTCGTAGGAATAGCATAGGAAGGATGGGCAGTTACACATTCTAGAGGATGAGTAGGATGGGTACTCGTGATGCTGACGTCCTTCCTCCGCAAATGTCAAAGATTAGTGAGGGTAAAGTACAGTGCGCTAAAAAATACACTGAAGTGAATAACTGTACACTGTAACTCCATATAAGGTGTTGGAATGAACAAGTAAGGAATACGCAGAAGAAAAGGTGAAATGAATGGGAAAAACTGTTGAGAAGAATATATTAAATATTACAAGTAAGTATGCATGTTTTATATACCGCACTTCAAAAATTATGATTGACATTTAAATTTTAATAATATTAGCAGTTGGAATTTACTGAACGGCAATATTTGTAAATGAAATAGAGGGTATAACTAACGAGAAGTTTTAGGGTAAAAGACAGTAACTCTATTCATGCACTGCCAATTAAATGGTGATAAGAATTACAAGCAGAGGTGGAAGGTTGGAATACATAAGAAGTTACGACTATTATAATATCAATGTTCAGTTCAAATAACCTCTGATATGGATTTTTCGTTGAGTGTGAATCTTTTCAATCAACTTTGATATTATATGAGGAGACTATAAAATTAATGGTGGCTGAGAAAAACCTTACGATAGCTTCTCGAATCACTTGAGCAAGTTACAAATTATCGACAGTTTTCACATCTTCGGTAATATAAGGAAAAACTATATAATAATTTTTTTAAATTATTATATAGTTTTTTCAAATGACCGAAGATGTGGAATAAACCAATAATTCGTAACTCACCCTCCTTAGCAAATTATTGCGTTATCTCTTTCTCGCCAGAGGGGGGTTAGTTAGTTGGATTGGTAGATAGGAGGGGCAATGCCCGCCAGTGAGGCAGGGCAAGTAAGTCAAGGCCCTCACGCCTGACCTTTAAATCGTGTGAAGAGTTAAGATGAGAGATGTTAGAGTGCCTTAGGCGAAGTACTTCGTCAGCACACTAGTTAATGAAGAACAGGGCATCTTATGATGAAACTCCTTTCGATTTATCCATTTTATCGTATGTAGCACAATTAGTACACTCTATTTTATACTTAAATAAGCTTGTTAAAGGTATAGAATAAAATAGTGCACATCCGATATTGATAAAATGAGACTTTAGGGAAGTGGAAGGTAAGGTTTAAAAAACAGAGGAAATTCAACTGATGGTGCAGTGAAATAAGGAAAGAGGACTTCGAAGGAGCAGACAGATAGGAAAGTGGCTCCACCAATCGATGGAATAGTTTATAAATAAAGACATACTATAGATAGAGCCAACTGCTGATAATATAACTTAGATTTGAAGTTCGCTTAATATTGATACTATATAAAAGTTCAATTATATATTTTAACATAGACATATCCATCTGCACAATAAATAGATTCTTTTAATTAACCGTATAAAATTGAAACAGTTGATGATTTAGACAGAATGCCGAATTTATTTCTTGCTAGTGTACAACAAAATGTTACGAAAAGAAAAACAATTGATGCACATTTCTTAATGAGCACAACTAATAATACAGAACTCATTTACTACGAACTTTCCGAGTTACGAACTTCTGAGCTATGATTATTTTTTACATTTTCTATTTAGAACTTTCAATGGGTAAGTGATTTAAGATAAACGTCATGGACATTAAAGTAATTTGAAAGCTCTTATTTCTAGCGGAATATATCTGTTTCATTACCGTATAAGAGATTGTGTAGTTTATCCAAGTTGTTCCCATTTTCTATGTTTAAGTACAAGAGAACATTTTCAAGGGAAACTATTGTAAGAATAACTCAATCAGGTATGAAAAAACTTCTGTTATGGACAAATCAAAAGTTGGTAGTAGAAAAGTTCTACTGTACTACAAATAAAACATGTCCCGAGTTTCAAAACATCCAATATTTCAGTAGATTTCCAATACAGAGAGCAAGGATACCCATTCGATAATAACGCTCTCTAACAATGCCTGTGTGGTTCTCTAACAATGCATGTGTGACTCTCTAACAATGCATGTGTGACTCTCTAACAATGCATGTGTGGCTCTCTAACAATGTCTGTGTGGCTCTCTAACAATGTCTGTGTGGCTCTCTAACAATGCCTGTGTGTGACTCTCTAACAATGCCTGTCTGACTCTCTAACAATGCCTGTCTGACTCTCTAACAATGCCTGTCTGACTCTCTAACAATGCCTGTCTGACTCTCTAACAATGCCTGTCTGGCTCTCTAACAATGCCTGTCTGGCTCTCTAACAATGTCTGTGAGGCTCTCTAACAATGCCTGTGAGGCTCTCTAACAATGCCTGTGTGGCTCTCTAACAATGTCTGTGAGTCTCTCTAACAATGCCTGTGAGGCTCTCTAACAATGCCTGTGAGGCTCTCTAACAATGCCTGTGTGACTCTCTAACAATGTCTGTGAGGTTAATAATCATTTTTATATCAGAGAATGGTGAAACATTCGGTTTCTACTTATTATCTCACAAGTACATTGTCTTATCAATTAGAACTTTTAACACAATACCTAATCTACCCCTGTACATGTAGATTTCCTTGAAATTCCAAGGGACTTTAGAAAATTGATGAGGATTTTCTAATATTTTCCTATGTTCAATATGGAGATAGAATAGGTCATCATTTTGAGACAGAAAAATATTGGGAGATTCTCTACTCCATTATTGCACATTATTTTATTTGGACAGTAGCAACTCTTCCATTTCTCTGAGTGTGGGAAATTATCTCATGAATAAATAAATAATAATCAATGCATTAGGAACAAAAATATTCAAGTGAGAAGTGTTCTCCAATAAATTCTCTTTTTTCTTTCAGTTCTCAGTAAAATAGAAGTCAATAAAACTAGAAATTAAGGACCGTTTACTTGATTTTGATAAAGTTCTTTATCAATTTACCCTGTCAAAGGAGTGAAGGGATGAATAGCTACAACCTATTTTTATATTTTAAACAACACATAGATTACCAAAAAAGTGTTATAGCTACAAGATATTTGATGAGTTCTCTTATAGTAAAGGATGTTAAATAAAACTAAATGGTTGAGAATAAGATTAGTTTACAGTAATATTCTTTTGCAAACATTGCAACAATATCATCCATTGTTTTCTCTGATATGAAGAACTGACTGACTCTTCTTCATGTTACAGGTTTTCCTGGTGTATAAATAATCAAAACTATAAATATATCTAATGTTCCCAGTTGTCTTCTTTCAAATGAAATGAAGAAAAGCACAATCCAATTATAAGTTTTAGAGTTACATGCTTTTTAAAATAGTTTTTTTTTTGAAGGGGGAGCGGGAGAAACTTTTTTCAGAAATATAGCACACTCAAGTTTCTGGTAGGTTAACTCAAGTTTCTGGTAGGTTAACTCAAGTTTCTGGTAGGTTAGCTTAAGTTTCTGATAGGTTAGCTTAAGTTTCTGGTAGGTTAGCTTAAGCTTGTCTGGAAAGGTACATTTGTAGTATATTTCAGATATAACATAAAAATATGTATAGAGGGCCCAGTTTGAAATTGTCATCTATGTCACCAAGGGTCTTTGGAGACATATTTTGAAGTAAATTACACAGAACTAAATTAACGATTTCATGTTACATAAAAAACGTCAAGAAATTTGAAAGGGGAAAAATTAGAGAAATCTGCTAGGCTGCTATTGCAAGTATAAGTTTCAGCCTAATGATATTACTATCTCAAAAATGAAGCATTTGCACAAAACATAGAATTCATGAATAACATCTTAATATGGCAGTCATAGCTGCTTTTACCTATTTAAAGTGTATAAGTATTGAAAATCAGACTCAGAGTCAGGGTAAATTCGCTAATAGAAAAATATTTATGAAAAAAAAAATACAACATTCCAAAATCCATTTGTGATGATTTTGATAAGATAAATTACAGTATCTGAGTCAGAGTGTATCACAATGACTTTTGATTTAGGCAATTAACCGGTCTTTATTTGGTACACAAAATCCCACAGAAAATAAATGAACAATTTCCAATAATTCTGCTGTTCCATCAACATTTTCCTAATTTATCCACCAGTGACCGAAAATTAATGGTACCATAGGAATAAAATAATAGGCTAAAAATTGCTGGAATATCATTTTCCAAGTGGAAAAAATTCCACCGACAAGTCAGTGAAAATTTATATTCAATAAAAATATCAGAAAAGGAAGAATAGCTTAGACAATCTCACTCTCAGTCAAAGCTTAAGTGTAACTTTACGGTTTTACCGGGGTATTCTCTCTGAGCCAAACTGTATTTCACAGAAAATTCCATCAACTGGTCTGTCTTGTCAGATCAGGGTTTGTGGAAATTTCAAATTTGAAAAAAATATTCTGGCAAAGTCGGTAGATTTTCTAGCTATTTATTCCTATGTTAGCTACCATTAATTAAATTTCACTCAGTTTTTTTGGTGGCAAAATGTTGGTGGATAAGCCAATTGTTGGTTTATTTTTTCAGATTTTAAAAAGTCAGTGGGATTTCCTGCACCAAATACAAACTGGTCTCTGGCTCTCTGCGAACAATTTTGAATTACATCCTGAAATTAAATAATAGTTAGGTACATTAAATTAAATGTGAACAGATGAAGAAATGAGATCTCTATTCAGACTGCAGAATATGGAACATTTTTCTAAGACTCTCTGTGACAAATATGAGTCCAATTTTAGAAATTGTACATCTCTGCATGATATCTTGAATTAATCCCTATGTTGGCTAACCATTAATTTGAGCTGCGGCCTGTGGGAGATTTTGAATTAATTCCTATGTTACCATTAATTTAGCTGAGGGAGATTCTGAATCTGCGACTGAGAGTAACTCTCACTCAAAATAAAATCTCTGCAGGAGAAACGACACATTATGCAGAGTGGATCTCTATGAAATCAAAAATTTTTACCAAGAAATCTTTGAACAGCAGACAACACACCACCGACAAGTCAGCACTCAACAGATGGGTCTGAATTTGGCCATTGGTGATGGTGTAAAATGATAAATCAGCAAAATTAATGTAAATATAGGAATAAGTTCAAATTCATTTGTAAAAATATATATTCTTCAAACCGATAATTTTCTTATTTTTTCTTGGATTCCCATTTCCCCAGTCTGTATTTCATAGTAAATTCCAACGACATGTTGTTGGAATTTTTTCCCTCTTTGAAATAATATTCTGACAAAGTTGGTGGATTTTTAGCTGTTACCATTAATTTTCAGTGGATAAATTGGGTAAATGCTAGTGGATCAGCCAAATTACTGGAAATTTATGGTGGATTTTTTCAGCTTTTTTAAAAAGTCAGTGGGATTTTGTGCACCAAATACAGACTGGCCATTTCCCATCCAGTCTGCAAAGCATGCACTGTGGCCCAGTCTGCAAAACGCGTCCATGTTGCCAAAGATCTTTGGAGACTATATATATTAAAGGGAAAATTCATCAAAACAAGAGTTTGGTCACTATTTTCTAATTAATTCCTAAGTTTACATGTTATTATTGGAGACATTTTGAAGAAATTTGGTCATTTTGGAGACAAATTTGAAAAATTTTGGAGACTAATTGTCCTGAAATATGAAATCTTGGTGACAGATTTGACACACTTTGCAGACCCATGGATGCATGGAGTTGTGAAGTTTATTCAGTGACTATTGAGGTATTGTAATTACTCACTAATTAGTGTCCTGAATTATCTGGCAACAATTTCCTAATTAATTCCGATGTTTACATGTAATTAGTGGAGAGAATTTTGAGATTTTTGGTCATTTCTGAAATTTGAAAATCTATTAACAATAGAAAGATTGTTAATACGCTGAACTTGTATCTTTACTTAATCTTTCAATTTCTATAATTTGATAATCATTTAATCAGACATAATCTTTTTAATCTTGTACACTGTTCATTAGAAGGAAATGCTATTTGAATTTATGGTCATGTTATTCTCGCTAGGAGCTCGAATATAATTATAAACGAATAGCTTGGATGTAAGCCGCTAATATAACTTGTAACTTCAGAACATAACTTTATAACTTGTAACCCAGAGCTATAACTTGTAACTCAGAATATAACTTTATAATTTGTACTAAGTTATATAACTTCATGAACTTTGTAAATCAGTTATACAACTTAGAATATTGAGTTCTTTTTCTATAGATAGAATTGAAATTAATACTTAATTAATTTAAAAGGAATTAAGTAAGTATTTCAATTATCCTAATTGAAATACTTAATTAATAGTTAGGAACTTGTAACATTTCTGATCATGTATTAGGTTAAACAGGACTCTGAAATAGTATGCTTAAATTTGGATGTTTATTAGTAAATCAGGTTTCACTAAAATGAACTATTAGTAAATCTGATCGATCTATATGTTAATCGTATAGAAAGCCATTACCACTAGCGTGTTAAATTTGAATAATGCATTGTGTGTTATTTCTATCTGCAGTGAGTAGAAAAACATCTTTGAAAAGTACTATCAGTACCTTAACAGAAGTTTATTCACTCACTGGAAGGTTGGACTCTCCAGTTCATCCTTTAAATACCATTGGCACCTAACTAAAGTGTTCATAGTTCGCGATGGTCTCTTGAAGACTGGTTGGTCGGACCAAGTCCGGTCGGACTTGTCCATCCACGGGTTTCGTGAGTTGGCAACTCAGACCCTTGTTAATTTAAAACCCTTAAGTTTACTCAACCGCTAGTTTATTTAAAACTTGTGTTGTGTTATTTAAAGACTTGTGCGTAAGTCTTAGAACTCTGTACTATTCGAACTTTAATATAAGTACACCCATTTAAAACTTCCTTGTGTTTAATTTACTTCCTAAAAACTTTTACCGTTTAGTCATTTGTCAGTTTAATAGAATTCAATCAATTACCTCCAAGTCTCTTCAAGTTAAGAAATACAAATAATTGTTAAAGAACCCGGAGACTTATTTTGCCCTATGGGATAAGTTTATTAACAAGCCTCATCTACTTAGAAAATAGGTGATAATTTACTATCAATCCCATAGGAAAAGGGCAATTTAATATTGGCATCTTCAAACGGTCTTGAAGAAAAGAGGGAGGAAAAAAGAAAAAAGAGGTTAGAATCTATTAACGAAAAGAACTGACTTAATATAAATGGTTTAAAGATTTTAGAGAAGTAAAAGGAAAGTTGGAAAGACAGTGTATCCAGTGATAAAGAGGGTACAAAACCAGAACTATGAAACCCTAGTGTTATACAGTGTTAATCACTAGGTAAGCATTGAATGTAATGCGAGTGAACTAGCCAATCACACTCCTTCCGATAAAAGGACATTACGGGAGCAACTCCACAATGCCGATGAGAGAACACACTCTTCCATCACATATGGGAGAACACACCCTTTCAACTCACATACGGAAGTCCTGCAGCACTTCATAAAAAAGGAAGGAAAAGCAACAGAAAAGATTCACATGACATGTGAAAGGATACTTTTCAAGTTAACAGCAGTTAACTATAAAAACTGTTCTAGAATACCATTGATATTCTAAAGACCAGTGAGAAAATTCGAGCTGAGTATAAAACGAGCGGCGCGCATAAATAAACTTAATCATCCAAGCTGCAACACAAACTTCGAGCTGAGCACGGATACGCCAAATTAAGTGAAGGTGGCTAGGCACTAGAGTCAAAGTACTAACAGCGACAAAGTACTATCAGCTCTTCGGGTACTAGTGGCAAGAAAAACTGGTACGGCGACAAAGCTACTTTTGTCGTGATAAACTCACTCTTAAATAAAAAAACTTTTTAAAGTAAATTAAATCGTCTCATCACTTTCGGAGAAGTGACTGAAATTACTTTAACTGAGTGACGAATTATTTTCTTCTTCATCAAATAAAGTTGGGAGCCCTACTCCATATACTGAATAATAGTATAATAATGACATCGCGACAGAAACTCACTTTATCTGGCGGTAATCACCCAAGGGATTACGAAGGAAAGGCAGTAAGAAGAGGACAAGAAACAGCGCAAGTAGAAAAAAAGGAGAGCTACGTGGCAATACTTCATGAAATCTACAATCTAAACGGGAGAACAGAAGAAATCGAATGACTCCAGAAAAAAGGAAAGCTATGAGGCAACCCTACATGAGATTTATAATCTACACTACCATCTGGTAAACAGGCAGCTAAACAACGAGAGGCAAATTAGGTGATGCTATTTAACTATTTAACCTAAAGTTAATATATTGTAATGAATTTTGTGTCTGGAATATAATAATGTCTACTTATATTTTTGTATTGCGAATTTTATATTGTCTTTATTAATCTTTACTAATTATTAATCTTTACAGTGTATATTGAAAGGTTTTGTTAGATAAGGTAGTATGTAATAAAGAATGGCTTTACCAAAATACGACACAAATAGTTACAACCTGCCGCAAAGGTTCCAAGTAATATAAAGTGTAGTTATGACACTACATTCCTGGGGGAATGATAGATTTATATCATAGTCTCAAATAGTGGAGTAAAAAGTAGTGTCAAAGACCAGTAGCCTCAAATAGCGCAGTTAGTAAAACGTAAGATGATATGACAATTTTAGTCAATGTGTATCATTTAAAGGTAATAAACTTTTAACAGATATAATTGAATCTGGGAATATATTAATTGCATAGAATATTTTAGATGTGTCGGGATAGTGAAAACTATTTACATTTTGACAGGCTAATAATACCATGTATTTCAGTACTTTTATAATTATCTGACTGAGAACGACATTTAAATCTAATTTATTTTGCATAATTATTCTATAAGTAAAATCATTGAAAACTAATGGAACGTATGTTTCAGAAAGTGAAAGTTGTATAAATAACTATTAACTTTCTCAGTAAATTGATTAGGTCGATTGTTATAATTCGATCGATTGTTAATAATAACAAAATAACTGTTGTTGTCCTATAAAAGGCGAAGTATAATTATAATAAATAATTATAAAGGAATTCAGAAAATCGTATATAAGAATTTCGAAGAAGCTTAGAGAGAAAGTTCAAATGATGAGAACGAACTTAAAATACTATTTTGAAAGTATGAATTTTTAAAGTATTAAGTAAAAAACATTAGAACAATGTTTAAATGAGCTAATATAGTTGCAAATATATTAGTAGTAACCTGTGTACTCATAAATAGAGATACAGATGGAATATGTAACTGTATATTCACAGATAAGGAGAATAAAAATATTCCAAGTTGATGATAAATTAAATGGGTCTTATAACCTGTGAATTTGTCATGTAAATAACCAAAGGTGAATTTGGTAAAGTAACGATATACCTATTTTATATTAACGAGGTAATTTTCCATATTTTTAGTACTGGAATGGAAGTAATTAACCCATTCTCGTATTTCATTAATTTTGCATATTTTAATGAAATGATATTTATTGTTTGTGGCTTAAAAAGCAATAACGTCGATAAAAATCTTTGGAAATTATAAATTACGCTGTTTTATTTAGTAGGTAATATCAGGAGAAAGTGATATCGAGAGAAGTTGATATCATAGAAACGGTTATATCATATAGAAATATACCGAAAGTACAGTCACGAATGTGAATATCTGACTATAGGGTCAAAACATCCTTTAAGTCAGTGAAAGTCAAATGAGTTGTCATATTATAAAATATAGACGAGGTTTCAGGTAAAACCGTAAATACCTAAGATACAACATTGAGTTGTGATATTATAAAATATAAAAAGGGTTTCAGGTAAAACCGTAAATACCTAAGATACAACATTGAGTTGTGATATTATAAAATATAAAAAGGGTTTCAGGTAAAACCGCAAATACCTAAGATGTGCATGTATTGTACATATATGACGAAATCATACCTAATTTTCAGGGATGAAGTCAATAGATAATTATAATGTCAATTTATATTTATAAAAATAAACAAGGTTTCAGGTAAACCGGAAATACCTATGATATGCACGTAACGTACATATCTAACGAATCATACCTATTTTTCAGGGATGAAGTCAATTGATAATTATGATGTATTCCTATTCAAATAGTAATAATCGCAGTGTTTGAAAAAAGAACCTGTCAATCGTTTCAGTGATTTAAGACAATCAAGTCAGATAATGAGTTAACGTAAATAAGATATAACGTAAATATTAAACTCAGAGGTATGACTCAGTATAAAAAGAGTGAAACATTTTAAAGGATTGACAAGGAATGATATAGATATATATATATATATATCTTGAATATTTAAATGACTATTTTGATATTAATATTGTATATTAAATATTTTTGAAGAGATTTAAAGTTACCTAGAGGTTAATACTGCTTAACCATGGTTAATGGAATATCGGGTAATATGTGGTAACATAGAGGGGAAAAGTAGGTTTGATACTAAATAATCAATATGTGATCTAGTTTCAAACTATATTCCTGTAATAATTAAAAGTAAGAAATAATTGATTTGATTAAAGGTTACTGTTTAACGTAATTAAATAATTATATGCTTTAACGTAAAATCTCCAGTAACTCAATAATGAAAGAAACAACGATATAAGAAAGATTCAATGCAGTTTACGTATATTGAAAATATATTGAGTATAAATAATTATCCGTTAAATAAGAAGTTGTTGTAATTATTCCAGTGACGAATAATAACTTATAATAATCGCCAATGGTGATTAGTTCATATGAACGAAATAATCGTATAAAAAACGATGTGAATTCAGACAATTGTATTTGTCAGACGATAATTCTGAGAAAGAAAATACTATAAGAGCAAAGATTTGCTGAATTTTATAATTAAATTGCAAGACTTGATTTGAATAGTGAATTAAATGCAAGCAATCGAACATAAATGTATAAAAGATAAAACAATTATCTTAAGACTCTTTTTCTATTAATAAAGTATAAAATATAGCAAACGTTATATATATAAAAATATAACTTAACGTAAAAATATAACGAAACTTGATTTTATAATAGTTGACTAGTAAAAAGTCAAGACTAAACGTAATCTTGAAGGAAGCGATGTAAATTTTCAAGTGGGAAGTTATTGTCAACAGAGCTATTAAAATTAGTCGAGGTGGTACAGTCAGTAACACTATAGTTGACGATAGCAAGGATATAATATGAATAAAATAATGAGTATTATATGGAGAATAAAAGATATAGGAATTAATGTGATTATTCCAGTAGGTTACTCAGAAATAATAATTAATTATTTGATAAATAAATGAGTTTGAAAGAGAGCTCTTGATGATTTCTTTTAATGATAACTGTAATGTTTGATAAATAAATGAGTTACAGGTTCTTCGTCGAAATAAAATCATGGAATTAATGTCATGAAATAAGTGTATATCATAATTTAATAATATGATAAATTTGAGGAACTGAAGTAATATAAGTTATTACTTGTGTGGGAATTAGAACCTGTAAGAACAATGTATGAATAAGAATTAATAGTTATTTATAATTAAATGACATGCAGTAAATCAATCTACTGTTCTCTATGAACTGTATTGTTATACAATCCAAGATGTAGCAGGAACTAATATTTGAAACACCATAACAAATGGAGAGTTTAACGAATGATTTGAATGATAACAAGATACGAAGCAAATATTTCAATTAATATTATTTCACATTTAATTTGAATTCTTTTATTTATAATAGAAGTGTAATATTTTATGTTGAATTTTTGATTTTCAAGGTGATAAATAAAAATGTTTGTACTTGTTAATTAAAATAAAGATACTGAATTCTTGATATATAAATTTAGAAATGAATTCTAAATAAATAGTCGAATACTATTGAATGTATAATGAACAATGAAAACATGCAATATAATATACATGTACTTAAATTCTAATGTTTATGTACAATGATATATAAAATAATTGCTGAAAAAAATAGTTCGTTAAAACTTTTATATATGATAATATATAAATATATAACCAAGGAAATGTTTGATCCAATCTTAAGGGGAACATTCTATTTATTCCTCTCAGAATGAAGAATAAAATAGACCCTAAAGAATTTCCAAACATAAGTTAGGCGAACATTCTATTTATTCCTCTCAGAACGAAGAATAAAATAGACTCTAAGAATTTCAGAATAATCTCAGGGGAACATTCTATTTATTCCTCTCAGAACGAAGAATAAAATTAGACCCCAAAAAAAGATTACAATAATGAATTGAAGTGTAATTAAGTGTGATTATACATGGAATTGTGAGATAAATATATCAGAAGGATATGAGTCAAGATGTATAATTAATTATATTTTGATATTTGAAAAAAGGGGATATTCCTAATGCATAAAGAATATTCATTCTAAACTGTAAGGGTAAATATTACTAAGAGAAAACAGTAATTGCAGGTTCAAAGGTCAACCAGAGTACAGTAAATACCCTGAAAAGAAAATCTTCTTCTAAAAGAAAAATTTCAAGGGGGAACCGTAATATTTCCAGATTTATAAAAGAATGAACTTAGTTGATTTAACATGAGTATAAAAAGGATTAAAATGAAATCGTAAATAATAAAAGTGATCGAATAGAACGGATTTATTTCATAAAAATAAATGTAACGAGAATTGCAAAATACGTTCATGTTACGTAAATGAATTTATTAATTAAACTCAGTATAGCAGTTTAAATGTAATTAAAAAGTTTGAGTTTAAAAGGGACAGTTAAATAATTTAATAAATAATGTATGGATTCAATATAAAGAAAACTGTTGAAAAGTTTAATGATACTGAAATAAGAGTAAAAGGCTCTTTAGTGATAAATGGGAATTACGAAAATATTTTTGAGTATTGAGTTTAATGATAACAAGAATCTTGATGATATTTAAATTATTACTTGAAAAAGTAAATGAATACATTAAACCTGAGTTAAAACAAATGAAAAAAATTAATGAAATTTAATTCTGTACGAGAATTTATGATTATAAAAGGAACATAACGAAATATAATGAATAGCTAAAAAACGACATAGTTTGTGTTCAATTAATTTCTTTCAATGGTTAGATCAATAACATTAACTCTTCAGGGTAACTACAATATACACTGATGTTTAAAGAAATGTAAATTTTATATATATATAATGCATTGATGTTTAGTGAAACATAAAATATATATAAATAACTGTGTGTTTGTAAGTTAAGAGTAATTAAGAAAATTATGTTGACTAACACTTATAATTATTGATGAAATGTAATGTAATAGTAGATAAATAATCTATGTAAGATGTAAGTTTCTTGTATAAGCTAGTAAAGTTCACCTGTAATTGCAGAAACACACGTAAAGGAGGCGAACCAAAAGCAATGAACCCCATCCATCTGACGATCTGACGTTATGGGCAAGACATCGGTTGAAGGTGAATTACTTGATTTTACTATGAATTTATCACTATAAGTGAAAATCTTGTAAAGTAACGTAACAATAAAAAGAAACATAACAGTTTTGATTGTGTCCAAGATTTTCATGAACCTAGTTTTAAGTGAAAAATATGTTATATATATAAACTAACCCCTTCTTTACAGTTTTATAATAATAGGAATATGTATTGTAAACTGAATGAGGTATATTTTGAAATAAATGTTATGTGAGATATATATTATCAAACTATAATATTACTTGAAGGATTATAACAATACTATAATATTAAAGAATTTTGTAGAATCATTGTACAAAATTTTGGAAATAATTAAAACAATCATGTTTTAGCAATAGTAAAATAGTAATATTATCCTTCAACTGTAAGTCTAAAAGTAATAGTTAGGTAAAAATATAATCCTAATTATACTTAAATTAATGATTTATTTTTATTCCCAAAACTTGAAAAACATCTCTCGAGAAACTGGAGCAGAGCAATAACAAACCAGATGTTGGAACAATCCAACACCAGTAACTTGTTGATCCGAAAAGGATAAGCCGAGCTACGCCTGGTGACGAGAAGGATGATCAGTGGAGCATACTTGGTGACGACTTCACAGTCATACTTGATGATGACTTCACAGTCATACTTGATGATGACTTCACAGTCATACTTGGTGACGACTTCGCAGTCATACTTGGTGACGTCACAAACCAATGCCCGGTAACCTGAGGGAACCATTCATTCTGAAGGAGGAGAATGAACATGGGGGCTTCAACTCTCATGTACCTACTTTGAGAAGTCTTCTCTGATGGTACCGACACATTTAGATCATTTCACCTTGATCTTATTATTCTAAATTTTGGATTATTACTTTAGTCCAATTAACTTAGATTTCTATACTTTGAATTTACTTTAAAGAAAGTTTAAATATTAATTGCTTATTGAAACATTCAGGTTATGAGCATTTAATCATTGATGTTTATTTGAAAATTAATTCTTTAAAGGATTACTTAAGATTTCATTTGATAGTTTACAGATTTCGAAGTTGAACATTTGATTTAAAGTAACTTTTAATTTCATTGAATATTTTAAACGAAATCTGAATATGTTTATTCAATACGAATAAAAATAAGTTATGTAAAGCTAACAATAGTATAGATGAATACTAACCAATAATATAGCTCATATGATATTACATAACATATATAACCATAGTTTAAGAAAAGAGAAGTTTAAGATAAGTAATAACGAATTTAGTTATACTCATATATTTTGAAATGAATATTTTGGAATTAGAATAAACTATAATGAAGTTTCGATTTTGATGTAAGATTATATTCATTTGAGATATAAAAGTTAACTAAGTTCTATTGACTATAGCTTATATTCATTTGAGATATAAAAGTTAACTAAGTTCTATTGACTATAGCTTATATTCATTTGAGATATAAAAGTTAACTAAGTTCTATTGACTATAGCTTATATTCATTTGAGATATAAAAGTTAACTAAGTTCTATTGATTATAGATTATATTCATTGGAAATATGAAAAGTAATTAATCTCTATTGATTTTGAAATTAATTTCATTTGAAAATTACTTAACTTTATTTCCAACGTTTCAAATTACTATGCTTGAAGTAGAAGATATAATAATAGTAGATATATTATAATCGTATGCTTAGATTTTATTGATAATCTTATTTGTAAGCATTATAATTTTGGTTCTTGAATGAAAGTAAGATGTTTATAGTTGGACTATATTGCAGTAAAGTATTAAACGAACTTTATATTTTGAAGAAAAACTTTAAGGGTGTTTTCAACGACTAGACATTCACCTGGATACTATTTCCATTTAAGTGTTTAAGAATTGAGAACATACATATTTAATTTTTAGAAAAGTAATGGTTACTTTTATTTTAAAAATTAAAATATAAATTTAGCAGTTATAGATTGAAGTTTTATGATTGTTCAACTTGAATTTGAGATTTATAATTTGATGTTTCATGGTTTGAAATTTTAGAACTGGATGAAATGGGATTTCAGGTTCAATTTTGAATAATTATAAACAAGGTTAGATATTTGAATATCTTTATTAGTTAAATAAATTCCAGAAAATGAAAATATATTTTTGATGTATGTTTCTGAATATGAGTAGAATAACTTATAAATTTTCACTCTATTTTGATTTAATATCGTGACCAGAGGTAGAATTCATGATTACATATATGATAGGAATTGTCTTGTCATCATACTTTTGTACACACAATTTTTATGATGAAAAGACTGATCTATTTAGCAGATCAAATTTTAATCTGAAATTCATAATACATGAATCGAGTGATTAAATTTCTTTTGTTTTAATAGATATAATTTGTGTTTCGGACTTAGAAATTTTAAGAAATTTCATAGGATGTTTTCCGAGTGTTGTTCGAAATTTCTTAGGATATTTTCCGATTGGATTTCGATAATAAGGGTTTAGAAATTGAAATTCAACCGACAAGTCGGTTGAAACATGAAGGGGGGAGTGATATTAACAATAGAAAGATTGTTAATACGCTGAACTTGTATCTTTACTTAATCTTTCAATTTCTATAATTTGATAATCATTTAATCAGACATAATCTTTTTAATCTTGTACACTGTTCATTAGAAGGAAATGCTATTTGAATTTATGGTCATGTTATTCTCGCTAGGAGCTCGAATATAATTATAAACGAATAGCTTGGATGTAAGCCGCTAATATAACTTGTAACTTCAGAACATAACTTTATAACTTGTAACCCAGAGCTATAACTTGTAACTCAGAATATAACTTTATAATTTGTACTAAGTTATATAACTTCATGAACTTTGTAAATCAGTTATACAACTTAGAATATTGAGTTCTTTTTCTATAGATAGAATTGAAATTAATACTTAATTAATTTAAAAGGAATTAAGTAAGTATTTCAATTATCCTAATTGAAATACTTAATTAATAGTTAGGAACTTGTAACATTTCTGATCATGTATTAGGTTAAACAGGACTCTGAAATAGTATGCTTAAATTTGGATGTTTATTAGTAAATCAGGTTTCACTAAAATGAACTATTAGTAAATCTGATCGATCTATATGTTAATCGTATAGAAAGCCATTACCACTAGCGTGTTAAATTTGAATAATGCATTGTGTGTTATTTCTATCTGCAGTGAGTAGAAAAACATCTTTGAAAAGTACTATCAGTACCTTAACAGAAGTTTATTCACTCACTGGAAGGTTGGACTCTCCAGTTCATCCTTTAAATACCATTGGCACCTAACTAAAGTGTTCATAGTTCGCGATGGTCTCTTGAAGACTGGTTGGTCGGACCAAGTCCGGTCGGACTTGTCCATCCACGGGTTTCGTGAGTTGGCAACTCAGACCCTTGTTAATTTAAAACCCTTAAGTTTACTCAACCGCTAGTTTATTTAAAACTTGTGTTGTGTTATTTAAAGACTTGTGCGTAAGTCTTAGAACTCTGTACTATTCGAACTTTAATATAAGTACACCCATTTAAAACTTCCTTGTGTTTAATTTACTTCCTAAAAACTTTTACCGTTTAGTCATTTGTCAGTTTAATAGAATTCAATCAATTACCTCCAAGTCTCTTCAAGTTAAGAAATACAAATAATTGTTAAAGAACCCGGAGACTTATTTTGCCCTATGGGATAAGTTTATTAACAAGCCTCATCTACTTAGAAAATAGGTGATAATTTACTATCAATCCCATAGGAAAAGGGCAATTTAATAAAATCATTGGAGACAAATTGCCCCAAAAATAAAATATCTGGTCCTGGAGACTGATTGTCACAGATTGTGCATGCTTTGCAGACTGGCACTGTGCACAACCAGTCTCCAGATATTTAATTTTTAGGGCAATTAGGGTGTTTGTGCCAGTAATCGGCATACCTCTAGTAATCGGAATAGCAGACACATTGAGCATAATTTTCCATATAATATATTAAGGAATAGAGGCATACGTACTAAATTATTAAAGAATCAACCGCTATAATTGATTAGTAATTCTTTCTAATCATTTAACCACACAAATTAACAAGTAGCTTCCAATCATTGTCGGAAAGTCAAGTTATCGATCAGTTCGTTGTATTTTTCATAAGAGAACGGTTCCTCTTTGAAACTCCTGAGTGTGTTTCAGTAGCTTTTAATGTACCAGGTGTGTGTTTTTCTAGATGTACAATTTACGATCTATCAGTGCATTTTAAAATTTAAGCAAACAAATACTTACTTTTTATTTAAAATGGTAGTCCGATCACTAGATTATCAGAACATCTGATTTTAATGTTCGGACAGACTGGGCGATTAAACATAGAATCCATCCGTCCACCCTGACGATTACTAGAAAAACTTCCAGTCATGCGTCCGATAACAAACTGGTATTTTAACTAATTAATTTATATCGTTACATTGACCAATAACATTAATGAATAAATTTTGAGATAGTTAAGCTTGTATATTCTCCGAATAAAGTACGTTATTCCATATGATAACAAGATATGATTACTTTAACGTCAAATATATAAATATTTTACATAATCATACCCACTTATATAGTGTCACGTGTGAATTATATATGGCGTTTTTCAATAACCAAAATACGTAAAATTCAATCAGAAGGATTTAGAATCAACAGAAATCCGGACTTCCACTCCAGGTTGTGACGTCATTGATAGCGACAAAGAATGGTTGAATCTACATCACACTAGTGGAAGAGGGCAAACTAGAGGGAATGTAGACGGCATATATATCGGCATTTATTTTTTAAGGGGACATTCGAATTATGTCCCGTTTAAACTTAAACAAAGCAACAGTTGAAAATTACTTTTTCAATGAAAATCTTATTGAGGTAAATCAATTTCAAAATAATTTTATCAGTAAATAAAATGTGTTATAGACTTATAGTTAGCATTATAATAAGGCTAAGATATCTGCAACTAAATAGACATGAAATGCACATGACAATTACAGCTTGCTTTTATTTAAGATAGTTACCCCTTTTTTCAGAACTATTATAATCAAAGAAAACGTAGAGGCTAAAACTAAATTAATTGATATTACTAAATACCAATCTGAGTCTTCTGAGAAATGAATAAATTAACCATTGATTGTCAATTTTAAAATATCTGAATATAATCTATGTATACTTGGCAGACGAATCAAATATATAATAAACCTTAATTTAAAGTAGCCGTTGATTCTTAAAGCGGCCGGGTTATTATTTCCTCTTGCATGTAGAAGGTAGCAGTTGTAGGAGCTTCAGCTTATGTAAATAAATAATCACATTTATATAAAATAACTTAGTTTTCAATTCTGATGTATGGCAAACAACAATGTATAACATGTTCAAACTTTCGAATGAAATGACAACACTAAAATATAACATATTTTTAACCATTGACGAAGTGTTTGATTGTGTGTATGGCCTATGGGTAGGTAATAATAATATAAGCATAATACTTACTATTACTTAGTACAGTAGGAATTACGTTAATAAAAAATACATATTGATTGAATAGATATTAGGTATGACTAAATCTATTACTAGTAATTAGAAGCGGGAGAATAATTATACTAATTATACCATGATCAGTCACTAATCAACAAGTATGACGAACATTAGTTCCTTATGATTGGCCACCTGACGATAATACAATTGGAAGTGACCGAACATAGATATTGCTATGACGATTACTAGCATTTTAGACTAATGGGACATTTTTACTTTTAATTGCCTAAGTAATAATATAAATGTGTTTATGTGTAAAGCGATAGGAAAGATAAAAATTCCAGCTTTCTAATGATAGTTGCATCACGTTGGTAGCATTTATATGTGACTTGTTATTGTTATTTGTTTGTAATTTATCCTTAAGTGACCGATTACTGGCACAAACACCCTACCTACCAAGTAATAAAGCATGTCCAAACTCGCCATTTTAATGGCGAGTTTGTAACAGTTATTTTGAGCCCTTCAAATGCAAATGGCGAGTTTTATCTATTTTTCTCCTATGCTACAATGTTATTTTGGAGAGAATTTATGAAAATTTGATCATTTTGGAGAGAATTTGTTGAATTTTGGAGAGAGCTGGAGAGACAAATGGTGAGTTTATGAGACATACTATTTTACTTGGCCTACCTAGTCTCCATAGATTATCAAATTTCTCTCCAAAATAGGTAGGGTCACGCAGGTAAATTGCGGCCCTTTAATTTCTAATAGCGGCCCTCTCAAGAGAGTCTCTAAAACATTCTGAATTGAAATTATATTAAAATGTTCATGTTGCATAGCTATCAAAACAAGCACAGTGCATGCTATAACTTATTAATTTAAGTTTTGATGTGTGTTTTGAAGCCATGATGTTTCAGTTGTTAGAGGCCACAGTTAGTGAGTGGGCCGTAATCCAAATAATAAAGCATGACAGTTATTTTGAGCCCTTCAATTGCAAATGGCGAGTTTTATCTATTTTTCTCCTATGCTACAATGTTATTTTGGAGAGAATTAATGATAATTTGATCATTTTGGAGAGAATTTGTTGAATTTTGGCGAGAGCTGGAGAGACAAATGGTGAGTTTATGAGACACACAATATTACTTGGGCCGTAATTTACCTGCATGACCCAGTTTGCAGAATATGGGACATTTTTAACATACCTACTAGGCTACTTTGAAATATGGGTATTTTACTATGAACTAAAGCCAAAATGGAGGATTCCTAGGAGAACAATTTACCAGTTCCTGCAATCTGGTGTGTGATCCTAAAAATCTTAAAATACTCTCCAATAATTATTAAATAACATGTGATCATAGGAATTAAATTATTAATTAGGAAATTGTCGCCGGATAATTCAGGAAACTAATTTCAAGGCCTCAATAGTTGCCGGTTAAACTTCATAACTTCATGCATGATGCATCTTTTGCTGCTTTGCAGACTGGTTAATGGTTTCCCACTTGGGAGGCTCAGGTTATCATTAGTTATAATAAATTCGATTGGTTTTCATTTTGGCACTTTACAATATACTAATCTAGGTTGGTAAAGTACCTTACCAAATAGTTATTTTTTTTATTACAAATAACTAATGACGAGGGAAAGGATAGGGCAATCAATTATCAGAGTCAGCCTAGGTATCTTATTTAGGTAACCTATTATTAGCCATTAGGTATTTCAAAATATGTAAAGTTATTTCTTACCTCAAACAACAGATATTTTTAATGTATTGTTACGATGTCTCAGAATGTTCACACACACAAAATATATTAGAAGTTTATACAACCTAATGAATAAAAATAGGCGAGGCAGTGAGGTCACACTTTTGATTTGGCAATAATAAATGACATAAGGCAAGACTATAGATGCAATGTAAACATCCCTAGATCTGTTGTAGGAAAAGAATCCAGTTCTATCGGATGTTCAGTTACACCACCACGAAACAGAGTCCAACTCTTTTATCAATATTATATGAAATATTGCGAAAAATGATATTTCCAACTAATTTTTGGTTTCAAAAGGCAAACTACAAAGATAGAAATCACATCAGTAGTTTCATTCAATAATAAACTTTTATAAATCTATGTGAATATTACTTTCTCCAAAGCCAGTCAAAGTGTTCGAATGCTCTCAAACATGTTCAATAGTTCTAATTTCTTTTCTTCATGTATCAATTTCATATTCAAAAGGACCCCTAGTCTTCAATACAAAAAATATTGAATTAATATCCATTTATAAATTATCAAGGGTACGTTTTTCGCAAAATTGAATTTGTAAATAAAGATACTTGACCTCATCTAGGGTTTCGAAGACAGGGAGTAAACATACAAAAATGGACGTCATGAGTTGAGTGATGTCCAGTTATGCGTTTATACTTGGTTTTATTAGTTTACTACTTCAATAACATTCAAAATACATTAAGATATCTCAATGGGAATGATAAACCTATAATTCAGTACTTACAGTGTCCCAGTATATTATTTATTAGCCTGTAGATACTTTGTTACAGTCATAGATATAGAGTCCCAAATTTCAGCCCCGGAATTTTAGCTAACTTCTAAGCTAGCAGAGTGTGATATTCCTAGCCAATTAATTAGCTGTTGTGGATTTTCTAATTCCCTGCTATGTTGAAAACCTAGCTACCGTTTCAAATTACTGGGAAAAATGAGTGAGTTTTAACTTCCAAAGTTCCTTAACCAGAAACTGCCAAACTGATAATGTCACATGTGCCAGTCTGTAGGGTAAATAACCCCTAATCGGCACTTTGAGCAAACAGAGTCCGTTGAATCGTATTATAAACACGATATATAGTGTTAAAACTGAACCCCGGTCAATATTGGAAAAGAAAACTTTGAGGAATTTTTTTTTTTCGTCTTCTAAAATGCTCTACCTCTTTTTGATTGTTTTAATAAGAAGCTTATAAACATAAATCCCTTAATCACTAGTAATCGTCATTTGAATTTCAATAATCAGCAGTATCAATTTGCATAATCGGCCAAGTAATAAAGCATGTCCAAACTCGCCATTTTAATGGCGAGTTTGTGACAGTTATTTTGAGCCCTTCAAATGCAAATGGCGAGTTTTATCTATTATTCTCCTATGCTACAATGTTATTTTGGAGAGAATTTATGAAAATTTGATCATTTTGGAGAGAATTTGTTGAATTTTGGAGAGAGCTCAGCCAAGTAATAAAGCATCCAGGGTGGAAAAATAACTCTCTTCTGATTGACTAGTAACTCCGTTGGATGTTCAGAATCAACTCCGTGAAAATAAATCCTAAAGACAATTCCGTGAAAATAACACATTATATGTTTAAACAACGCAGAAATTGGTTATTCATTTGAATAAACTCAACTCCGCAAGCAAAGATCAAAGAATAAATTAATAGTCATAGCAGATTTTCGATAGGGCTTACTTTACGTAGTCTAATCCATCAAAATTTCTCCCCAAGGTCCAAACATTACGGCCTTAACTATTACATATAAAACTATGTACAATATTTGCTATACGTCGTCAAATCATAAGTTTGTAAATCAACACTAGTAATGAGAGCATTTAAAACGGACTGTGATTGGTTGAAATTTGATGACGTAATAATAGCAACATTACAAATTGAAGTGCCTAAAGCAATCTATAGATATCATTTATCATATCAATAGAGTAGATGCTAATTATCGGACAGGTTCTCATTTTCAAAAATATAAAAAAAAATACACAATTTAAAATTTCAACTTTTTAATTGCTATCCATGATGCCTATAGGTATCATGGATATCAATCAAAAATAATGAGTCGAAATGTTAAATTATATATTTATTAGCCTAATTTACTACCTTCTTACATGATCCGGATCGAAAATGTGAACATGCCTGATAATTTGTAACTTACCACTACCAGTCTTTCCCAAGCTATTTTGATTCAATGAAATAGGTACTTAAATTGATTATTTGAGCTTTAGAACTGTTGTAAGCTCTTCATTATTCAATTTTAGTGTGTTCCTGTGATGATGTCACAAATTGATACATAGACTCATTTGTTTTAAACATTATTAAATTTTATGTAACTACCTAGGTATTTACGATTCAAAAATTGTAGAGAAAACAAATGTACCAAGCTTATTTAGAAGTGGGGAGTGAATTAGATATTCTGTATTCAAAAAATTATTTAAGCCTATATAATTAATTTATTTAATAAAGCATTATCAAAACAGGCTAGGGTAAGTTACAAATTATCGATCAGTACTGCATCTTCAGTCATTCAAAAAAATGATACAATTTTTATTATTATTAACCATTTTTATATCGCTTTTTTTATATGACCGATGATTCGGAACTTACCCTAGAGCCAATTAGATCACGTAAGACAACAGTCTTCCATCAAATCCAATCAGAGGCTTCGTTTCAATAGTTCAGTAAGAGTCCATTATTTTAAATGCGTAGTACTAGCAAAATGGTGTCAATTTGTTGCAAAGAAGATTTAGTTTATTATTGCGTAGTAGCTGGGCAATAGATAATCCTGTACATAATTTCATAGGTAGATAGGGCTCCCTCTATTGAAAAAGGTCTTTTTTAATTGCCAATCAACCAGCAAAGATAATAAGATGTTTTCAAGAGAGCGTTTATATTGACGACTGTGACGTCAGAGATCTATGGTCAGTACTATATTCAGTGTTCTGTGGCCGGTACTATTAATATACCTACCTGCATTCCTTCAGTTTAAAATGTTTACAATTTAATATTTACGTGATATCTAGGTATACATAATTAAATGAACAGTAATTTTTTAAATCTCAATTTTCTGAACGTATTAGGTATTTCGTAGTATTAATTGTAAATAATTATTGAGCTGTTGACAAATCGTTAAAGGTAAGTTACGAATTATTGTTCAGTTTCACATCTTCGGTCATATAAAAATACTATATAAAATGATTATTTAATTTTTACTTTTACTGATATCCAATTAAATATTAAAATTATTACTAGGTAGCCTATAGGTATCATTTATTCTTACTATACGATGAAAGATGTGGAAGTAACTGATAATTTGTATGGTACCTAGTACCAACATTACTTCAGTTTAAAATAATAGCAGAAACTGTTCATATCGACTAACTAATAGTTTAAAAAAAAGGAATTAGGTAAGTACCTACCTACAAATATTATTTATGCAATAGGGTCTAATACGATAGGGAAATTTATATTTGAAGTTGTTAAATTTAATAAACTGCAAATCTAAATTTCCCGATCGTATTAATTTGTACTTGAATAATATTTTTAGGTACCTAAATAATCCTACTTCCTCAAAACTACCTATTAGTTAGTATATAAAAATTTATGTTAATCTGGACAGATCGTTTTGTCTAGAACAGGTAATTTGTGTCAATTTTGTATTCTCTATTATTAAAGTATTCATATAGAAGTGATATCTGAAAGAGCTCTTAGCTGCCTATAAATAAAAGTTTCTTTGATCGAAAATGTGAAACTGTCTGATATATAGTAACTTACCCTAGTCCCTATATACCTAACAATGAAATTATGAATTGGTACCTAGTTAACGTATGGAACAGTGCAGAAATCAGAATAAACTTTGTAATGTACCTATTTTTCAATGAAAGATTTATAAATTAGGTAGCATCAATTCAAATTTGAATGTAGACTATGTAGTATTATTAAAAATATTAAGCAAATGAAATTGCAAAGAAAAAAATATCAGAGGAATCATCACGGTGGATATGGCAACACTGGCCACTGCAAAATTGGAGGGAAATCATGATACGTCATTGAAACACAGTTGCTTTTAAAAAGGATACATTGATTCAACTTTTATTTGATAGCATTTAATTTGTATGTAAAAAATAGTGAGAGATAGGTATATGGCTATATGCCTAACATATTCTGTTAAACAAACATATGCAGGCTGCTTAACATGGTGTGGGCTGTCATTTTTCATCTAGGTAGTGAGTGTTTTAAGTGACATTACATTACTAAGTTTAGTGAGTTACTATTGCAATTTGCATACTTTATGAAATTCCTATTAAGTTGTTTAAACTGATCACCTTTCCTGTAAGTAGGTATAACAAAGTAATATAAATGTTTGTTACTACATGGCAAGGTACTGGCATCAGGCATGGCAAGTTTTCTATTCATTACCTCTCATAGAAAACTTTTCAGGGATAAGACCGGTAACTAAAGTATTTTAATTACTGTGCATAATTTCAACTCCGTAGTAGAATAAATAAATTTATTTTAACATTGATAACTCCGCAGAATTGATAAATAATTGAACAACGCAGTGATTAGTACTCAGGAGTCACTCTGTTAAAATTTGACTTTTCCAGTCTGGCTCACGCATGACGCAGGCCAGAGTGGAATAATAACTCATTTCAGATTGACAAGTAACTCTGTTAGGAATTTAGAATGAACAAAAATTACTCATTTTAACCTTAAAAAATACAGAAATCAGTAAATTATTTTATAAATTTCATCTCCGCAGTGAAAACTAATGTAAAATAAGTCATTTATGCTTCACAATTGTGCTTGTTGTGATGATTAATATCACTAATGGGAATGCATGAAGTTAGGAGTAAGTCTGTTAGAATTTTAGTTTTCCAGTCTGGTAAAGCATGTCCAAACTCGCCATTTTAATGGCGAGTTTGTGACTGTTATTTTGAGCTCTTCAATTGCAAATGGCGAGTTTTATCTATTTTTCTCCTATGCTACAATGTTATTTTGGTGAGAATTAATGATAATTTGATCATTTATTATTATTACTTGGCTGAGCTCTCTCCAAAATTCAACAAATTCTCTCCAAAATGATCAAATTTTCATAAATTCTCTCCAAAATAACATTGTAGCATAGGAGAAAAATAGATAAAACTCGCCATTTGCATTTGAAGGGCTCAAAATAACTGTCACAAACTCGCCATTAAAATGGCGAGTTTGGACATGCCTTATTACTTGGCTACTATTTTACTTGGATAATCGGCACACTCTACAAATGACCGAAAGCCACTCTGGAAAAAGTGGTCTTTTCTGATGGATTAATCTCTGCTGGAGTTTAGCAAACCTTGAAATACAGTAGTAAATTAATAGGAACTGACCCACTGTATAATCCGCAGCATTTAGCCTCTAAAATTCATCTTTTAGGCCCCAAGTAATAAAGCATGTCCAAACTCGCCATTTTAATGGCGAGTTTGTGACAGTTATTTTGAGCCCTTCAATTGCAAATGGCGAGTTTTATCTATTTTTCTCCTATGCTACAATGTTATTTTGGAGAGAATTTATGAAAATTTGATCATTTTGGAGAGAATTTGTTGAATTTTGGAGAGAGCTGGAGAGACAAATGGAGAGTTTATGAGACATACTATTTTACTTGGCTGTTAGCCTAAGGTATATTCCAGAGTCAGAGTGGTCTACAGAGTACAGACTACAGTCCCAGTCTGTATTTGGTGCACAAAATCCCACTGACTTTTCCAAAAAGCTGAAAAAATCCACCAACAATTTCCATTAATAATTGAATAATTTTGCTGATGATCTGATCCACCAACATTTTCCCAATATTTCTACCAAAAATTAATGGTAACATAGGAATAAATCCAGTCTGTATTTTCTCCATTGAAAATAATATTCTGGCATAGTTGGTGGATTTTTGGCTATTTACTCATATGTTACCTTTAATTTTCGATGGAAAAATGGGTAAAATGTTGGTGGATCAGCCAAATTACTGGAAATTTATGATGGATTTTTTCAGCTTTTTCAAAAAGTTAGTGGAATTTTGTCCACCAAATACAGACTGGGAATAAATAGCTTAAATCCCCTGACTTTGCTAAAATATTATTTTCAAAGGAAAGGCCAGTCTGCAGAATATGGAACATTTTTGCAGGAACTGGTAAACTGTTTTCCAAGAAATCTCCTATCTTGGCTTCTGTTCTCAGTAAAATTCATGTAAATATAAGAGGAAATCAGGGATTGTTCGCACAGAAAATGCTAAAAATTTCCCATATTATTATTCTGCAGACTGGGTCTGCAGAATATGGGACATTTTTAAGATTTTCTGTGCAAACGATCCTTAATTTCTTCCTATATTTCCATGCATTTTACTGAGAACAGAAGTCAAAATGGAGGATTTCTTTGAGAATATTTCACCAGTTCCTTCAGTCTGGTTCAAAGGGTGAAAAATTCCACCAACATGTCGGTGGAATTTACCATGAAATACAGACTGGCTACAGTCTTCAGTGACTTCACCAATGATTATTAAAATTCACTTTTCGGCACTGTAGGGGTTACTGCTCTAGAATAACTTTCGGTCATTCAGAATCTGGTAAATGGTAAACCAGTCTGCAAAGCATGCACAATCAGTCTCCAAATATTTAATTCTTGGTGCAATTTCTCTCCAATGATTTCCAAATTTCTCTCCAAAATGGCCAAAAATCCTAAAATACTCTCCAATAATTACATGTTAAACATAGGAATTAATTAGAAAATTTGTCGCCGGATAATTCAGGAGATTAATTTCAAGGTCTCAATTGTTGCCGGATAAACTTCACAACTTCATGCATCCTTTGCAGACTGGATGGTAAAGAAACATTTACATTGTCTATCAAATTTATATTATTTTAAGTCATAAACAGAAATTTGACAATACGGGAACTATTACAAATATGAAAACTCAAAAACTGTGAAGGTAAGATTAACATGTTATTAGCTACATGTTGTTGTTATTATTATATATATATTATATATAGAACTGCTTGCCGTTAATCCAATCTAATAGGAGTTCGTCATAATTAACATATGTGATAAATATTTATATCTCTCCACTAAGTACTGAACGTATGAGAACTTGAGTAGAGCTTATCTCTTTCCCAAAGAATTATACATAAATAAACATATTTATAAAAAAAATATAGTTAATTCTTTTCTTCAGACACAAAACAAGAAAGTATAAGAATATATAAGTTTAACACATTTAAATAATATTGTTATCTAGATCTATCATGATGGTTTCTCATATAATTGTAAATTTAAATAATAAATTGGTTCTCTAAATACATCACAAAATATGATATATATATGTGTTCAGCTAATGTTATATATCACAATATTATTATGACATAGTTTCATTTGCTCAGGTACAGTCAAAGAAAAGCGTATCAAAAATATATTTTTGACAGTTTACTTATTTCACATTTGCAAATATTATTTTTACTAATTGCAATGCTTGTAGATATTTTATAATTGGTTTGGGTACATGACGATAAACTTAAAGAATTTGAAGATAACAGTGATTAGAGAAATTATTATAATTATAGACTTTTCTTAGATTCAGTAAAACTCTCCTATAGTGAACTTCAACTAGTTCACTATAGATTTTTAATAAGATGAATAGAAAACAATTATTTTCATGGCAGACTATAGTAAATAATTTATTCCTTTTTGAAATAAATTCTATATACAGTGTATTTCATTTCTCAAAACTCTAAAAAATCAGGATGGTTCACTACACTTGACTTCATTATAGAGAAGTTGCACTGGTAGAACTCCTGTTTCATAAAATTGACTAATATACTATATATAGATTCATAGAAAACTTACGAATTTTTGTGGCAGACTAAACTAAATATTTTTGCTATAGATGTAAGTTCGCTATGCAGGAATCTACTATACATGATGATTTACTATACAGGAGTTCCACTGTATTACCTACAATAAGGTATTTAAATAATAAAATATATAAATTAGGAAATTATAAAAACACAATAAATCATTTCATTGTTAGGTACTTATTTTTACTGCATTGATTGTATTTGCATTTGCGCATCGTTGTAATTGAACTTAGGTACTGCTGGCCCAGTCTGTATTTGGTGCAAAAAATCCCACTGACTTTTTCATAAAGCTGAAAAAATCCACCATAAATTTCCAGTAATTTGGCTGATCCACCAACATTTTCCCAATTTATCCACCGAAAATTAATGGTAACATAAGAATAAATAGCTATAAATCCATCGACTTTGCCAGAATATTATTTTCAAAGGGAAAAAATTCCACAGACATGTCAGTGGAATTTACCACGACCACGAAATACAGACTGGATGCTGGCGACTCAGATCGTTTTTACTTGTAGCAAAAAGTTTGTGATATTGTTGAACCAGCCCTGTTCTGATTTTATGATTGAAGATTCTTGATTCGACACCCATGGGTGCCGATTCTTAGATTACATGAAATCCGGCACCCATGACGATCAATGAAATTTATTGGAATAACTTCGAAATAATTGAATTTTCACCTTTTAATTAACATTCCTGACATAAATATATACATAAAATGTCAAGTTACGTAAATGTATAAAAATCCACTAATCGGCACAGGGGCCGATTTAACAAAATCTCCATATTTCATGATTCGAACATCGGCACCCCAAAAATATGATAAATAATGCCTGTAAAACATTAACTGAAATATCACACTCATTCTATGATCTATAGAAAATAGAAGAACAGCAAAAATGATGGTTTATACCATATTTTCATTTAGAAAAAGATAAACTTTATTGCATGTCACTAACAAATTCAACAGCTGAAAGCTCACATATGGAATCACTCTCAACAAATACTAATGATGAACAGTTGTTATCTGGCATTTGTCTGTGATATATTTATCACTTATTAGCTGAAACCTAAACCAATTAAAAAAAGTGATGTTTCAAAGTGAGTGATTGGCTGAAGGCTTATTATTTTGAATTTCTGTGTGTGGGTGCCGATTACTGAAGGGTGCCGATTCAACATACTCTTACCCTATTTGTTGCACAGAATCCCACTGACATTTTCAAAAAGCTGAAAAATTCCACCAACATTTCCCCAATTTATCCCAGTCTGCGATCCAGTTTGTATTTGGTGCACTCCAGTCTGCAGACCAGACTGTATTTCATGGTAAATTCCACCGACTTGTCGGTGGATTTTTAACTATTTATTGCAATGTTACCATTAATTTTCGGTTTGAAAATGTTAGTGAATCAGCTAAATTATTGGAAATTTATGATGGATTTTTTCAAAAAGTCAGTGGAATTTTGTGCACCAAATACAGACTGGTCTGCAGAAACTGGTAAAGTGTTCGTAGAGATCTCTCATTCTGTTTGTAGCCAAATTTTAAATTAATGTAAATATAGGGATTAATTCAAAATTGTTCAGAGAGAATTTCCCAAATAGCTATCTCCCATATTCTGCAGATTTTGGTGCACTGAAGTAACTGAACTCTGAACTCCTCTGACTCTTTCAAAAATCTGAGGAATAACTGCCAACATTTTTCATAAATTTGTCTAGTCCTCCAACATTTTTCCAGTTTCCCCTCCAAAAATTAATGGTTATATAGGAATTAATAGCTAAATATTCACCGACGTCCGACATTGCAGGAATTTTTTAATTAGCCATGTTTCCAAGTGTGGCAGGAAAGTCGCCAGTTGAATGAAGAAATGGATCCAGGTCGCTACATTTAAGATACTTTAAAGAAGAAATTTGACTTCTTAGTGAAGAATCGAAGATTTTACACTGATCAGTGATAAGCATCCTTATGCTTCATGTCTCTTGAGACTATTTCATAGTGATTTACTTGCTATTTACAGGTTTTTCAACTTGTTTCACCCCTCAAAAGTCACCAATATACTGGCGATTTTGTCCATATTTTGAAACATGGTTTATTAGAGAAATTGAATATTTGTCGACATATAATTGGAATTTACCGCCAAATACAGTCTGGTCTGCGACTCTGCAGTCTGCAGAATATGGGAGATATTTGGGATATTCTATCGGAACAATTTTGAATTAATTCTTATAGGCCAGTCTGTATTTGGTGTACAAAATCCCACTGACTTTTTCAAAAAGCTGAAAAAAATCCACCATAAATTGCCAGTAATCTGGCTGATCCATCAATATTTTTCCAATTTATCCACCAAAAATTTATGGTTACATAAGAATAAAAAGCTAAAAATCCACCGACTTTGCCAGAATATTGCTTTCAAAGTGGAAAAAATTCCACTGACATGTCCGTGGAATTTACCATGAAATACAGACTGGGTTCCAGCTAATACATGTAAATGTAGGAGGAAATTAAGGATTGTTCACACAGAAAATGTTAAAAATGTCCCATTTCCTAGACTGAAATGAATGTCTCCACAGATGCTGACAGACAGGATTTTTTTTTAGAGAAATTCGGATTTAGGCGCAGCAAATAACATAGGAATTATTAGGACTTGTGCCGATGGGCGCAGGATTAATCCACAAATCCTGCTGTACTTTTCAGACTGGCCCATTATCCATATTCTGCTGACTGGTTTGGAGCAAGTAAAGATAACATACCTGGTCAAACCAGAAATGAACCAAATGCAAGTAAAGATCCAAGTAAAATAGTAGCTATGGCTCTCCATTTGTCTCTCCAAAAGAAGCCCACTCTGGAAAATACCTTAAACTAACAGATCAACTTTAGAGGCTAAATCCAGTCTGCAATTTTCAAAGCATGGCAAATCTGTCTCCCAAGATTTTGTTTTGAGTACAATTTGTCTCCAAAGATTTTGAAATCTGTCTCCAAAATGACCAGAATATTCAAAATGTCTCCAATAAATACATATAATAATGTAAACCTAAGAATTAATTAGGAAAGTGTCTTTTAAGAACTTGCAAAGATATATTTTCCCTCAAAATATGTCTCCAAAGATCTTCGGCGTCTCGATGATATCATGACATGGACGTGCTTTGCAGACTGGGACTGAATGCTGCGGATTAATTAATTACTATATTTTAAGATTTTTTTAACTCCCAACAGAGTAATCAATTCATCATAAAATACCACTTTGTCTTTTTCCAGAGTGGAAATAAACCTAAATTGATCAAATCAATGCAATCTACGCAAATTCTCTCCAAAATAACATTGTACTTGTAAAGTTCTACTCTGGAAATTAATTACTCTGTTGGAGTTTAGTTTGCAAACCTTAAAATACAGTAATAAATTATTGGGAACTGTATAATCCAGAGCATTTAGATTCTAAAATTTACCTGTTAGCCTAATGCATTTTCCAGAGTGGTACTTGTAGCATAGGTATTTAGGTAGGACCGTTGGAGAAAATTAGATATTTCTCGAGAAAATTAGATATTTCTCAATTCTTGCCATTTGCCAAGGTAATAAAGCATGTCGTTACTAGCCATTTTCCATGCTACAGACTATGTCAGTTAGATTTCAAAAGGTCTAAACTCAGATATGTCTAATTGGCTTAAAACTTTGAATCAATTCCTATGTTCCAAGTCTGTAGAAAATGGAAGATATTTGTGATATTCTCTACTAAAAATTTTGAATTAATTCTGTTTAGATTAATTTTGCTACGAACACTTCTGAATTAATATAATCCTTATAGTTACATTAATTTTTACTGTGGACATAATAATAAGAGAAATTTAGTTATTTTTGGTAAGAGCTGGACAGACAAATGGAGAGTTTATGAGCTATACTATTGTTTGGCCATCTGCATTTGAAGGGCAAAGTAAAATAGTATGGCAGCCGGCTCCCTTGTCTGAAAAGAATGAATCCACATACCCGAGATTTTTTGCAGAAATTAGAATTTTGATAATAGGGCGCAGCAAATAACATGGGATCATAGGAATTAAATAGGACTTGGGCACTGCATAAATCCTGAAATCCTGCTGTACTTTTCAGACTGGCTGGCTCATAAACTCTCCATTCGTCTCAGTAGCTCTCTCCTAAAATAGCCAAATTTCTCTCCAAAATGATTAAGTTATCATAAATTCTCTCCAAAATAACATTGCAGCATAGAAGAAAATTAGATATTTTTCTCCATTTGCAATTGAAGGGCTTAAAATAACTGTCATTGAAAACTAATAAAGAATTGATGATATGTATGCTATTAAATAGCTGGAGAGCCAATTAGATTGCAAAAGTGTTTATTCATGTAATAATGAAGCATATTCATATAGATTTCAAAGGGGATATTTTAAAAATAAAAATCTATGAACCAGTTTTACCTACTATTGAAAAATCAGAAAGCTATGGAAACTTAAGAGCAATAAATTAAAAAAAATTGAATTTCAAAGTAGGACTAATTTAATAAAATATTTAAAATATGTGTTAGAGGTATTGATATTCATTAACAATTTTTTTAAAGTAGGCCCTGTTTTGATTGCATTTAATTACAGATTTTTCTTGGGTTGCCAGCTACTAGCTTCCATTCTTGATGTAAATTTTGTGCCTACAGCTCACCTCCATCTTTCCTTCTTGATTGCTAATAGAGATAATCAGTAAATAAAAACAAAGATGAAAGTTCCACTGAGCAACTCAATGGCAGCCATTGCTCTCTCCACAGCTGCTGACTGTGATGAAGCACCTGACAGTAACAGTGGAAACATTGAGCTGCAGCAGGAGATGCTGTTGGAGAGGATCAGAACCAAGGCACACTCCCTTAGAACTCTCTCAGACTCTGTCAAAAGTCTCAGGATGTGCATTTTGGTGAGCAGATATTTGACTACTAGCTATATTAGCTTAAAGGGGCAGTACAGTATTTCTTGTTTTAACCCTTTAGCGAGCCACTTTTTTTTCTGACTTTGAATAAAATATTTGATGACTTTTTTTGAGTTTAGACATCAGTGAGGATATTAAAATCATTTGATGAATTTTTTTTTTCAAATTATTAAAATAAATTGAAGAGGACACATATGCCCAGTTAGTCCCATGGGATTACTATATGAAAGGAGACACGAGTGTCCACCTGGTCGCTAAAGGGTTAACAATTTTAATGCCAAACGATTACTTTGTAAGAATAAAGTATATAGTGTGGAATTGCAATGTTCAACAAAATCTAATAATGGAAATATATCATTTTATATATAATTCATTTCTTACCAAATGCTAATGGTAGATGGCGCCACAATCAGTGGTGCCATCTTGTAAACAAACTAACTTGATGAAGTTTCTACCTAGATTCTAGCTCAAGTGAAGAGATGGTTTTATTTTTAGAACTGTGCCTTGTTTATGAATTCACGTAATATTTTCACCATTTTGATGCAAATAGAGCTAGATTACTGCATATTTAAATTAATATGAAAACAACAAACATACTCACGTACATACTAATGAGTGCAAATGCTTCCGCTAGGTGTCGCTAATTTTATTATATAGCTACTTTCTATATGAACATTTTAAAAATTTACGAGCATTCAAATATTACATAATTAAATATTCTGAATGGATGTAAAAACCAATTTGGCGATTGTTTGATTTTGACTTTACTATCCCTTTAACCCTTGCAATTGGGATTATTAATATTAAATTTACTCAAAAGGCACCTATTCATTGTTTCACTTATCTGATGTTTCAATTCTCTGTTCAGAAAAAGCAGCATCTGATGGATGGAACAGACAAAGGAAGTCTTAGTTCTTGTCTGGACAAACTGCAACAACACATTCCAGTCTCTTCTTTGGAGGCAATGCTAGAGAGACTGCAAGCTACTGCCAAGCAACTCAAGTGAGTGATGGGAGGAGAGTAACTGATAGTAGAGGGGCGAGGAGGGCTAACTGATTGTACAAGGGCGAGGAGGGCTAACTGATTGTACAAGGGCGAGGAGGGCTAACTGATTGTACAAGGGTGAGGAGTGCTAACTGATTGTACAAGGGTGAGGAGGGCTAACTGATTGTACAAGGGTGAGGAGGGCTAACTGATTGTACAAGGGTGAGGTGGGCTAACTGATTGTACAAGGGTGAGGAGGGCTAACTGATTGTACAAGGGTGAGGAGGGCTAACTGATTGTACAAGGGTGAGGAGGGCTAACTGATTGTACAAGGGTGAGGAGGGCTAACTGATTGTACAAGGGTGAGGAGGGCTAACTGATTGTACAAGGGTGAGGATGGCTAACTGATTGTACAAGGGTGAGGAGGGCTAACTGACTGTACAAGGGTGAGGAGGGCTAACTGACTGTACAAGGGTGAGGAGGGCTAACTGACTGTACAAGGGTGAGGAGGGCTAACTGACTGTACAAGGTTGAGGAGGGCTAACTGACTGTACAAGGGTGAGGAGGGCTTACTGACTGTACAAGGGTGAGGAGGGCTTACTGACTGTACAAGGGTGAGGAGGGCTAACTGACTATACAAGGGTGAGGAGGGCTAACTGACTGTACAAGGGTGAGGAGGGCTAACTGATTGTACAAGGGTGAGGAGGGCTAACTGATTGTACAAGGGTGAGGAGGGCTAACTGAGTGTACAAGGGTGAGGAGGGCTAACTGACTGTACAAGGGTGAGGAGGGCTAACTGACTGTACAAGGGTGAGGAGGGCTAACTGATTGTACAAGGGTGAGGAGGGCTAACTGATTGTACAAGGGTGAGGAGGGCTAACTGATTGTACAAGGGTGAGGAGGGCTAACTGATTGTACAAGGGTGAGGAGGGCTAACTGATTGTACAAGGGTGAGGAGGGCTAACTGATTGTACAAGGGCGAGGAGGGCTAACTGATTGTACAAGGGTGAGGAGGGCTAACTGATTGTACAAGGGTGAGGATGGCTAACTGATTGTACAAGGGTGAGGAGGGCTAACTGACTGTACAAGGGTGAGGAGGGCTAACTGACTGTACAAGGGTGAGGAGGGCTAACTGACTGTACAAGGGTGAGGAGGGCTAACTGACTGTACAAGGTTGAGGAGGGCTAACTGACTGTACAAGGGTGAGGAGGGCTTACTGATTGTACAAGGGCGAGGAGGGCTAACTGATTGTACAAGGGCGAGGAGGGCTAACTGATTGTGCAAGGGTGAGGAGGGCTAACTGATTGTGCAAGGGCGAGGAGGGCTAACTGATTGTACAAGGGCGAGGAGGGCTAACTGATTGTGCAAGGGTGAGGAGGGCTAACTGATTGTGCAAGGGTGAGGAGGGCTAACTGATTGTACAAGGGTGAGGAGGGCTAACTGATTGTACAAGGGTGAGGAGGGCTAACTGATTGTACAAGGGTGAGGAGGGCTAACTGATTGTACAAGGGTGAGGAGGGCTAACTGATTGTACAAGGGTGAGGAGGGCTAACTGATTGTACAAGGGTGAGGAGGGCTAACTGATTGTACAAGGGTGAGGAGGGCTAACTGATAGTAGAGGGGTAAGGGGGGCTAACTGACAATAGAGGGATGGGTTAACTGACAGTAGAGGTAGGGGATAACTGACAGTAGAGGGAAAGGCTAGCTTATTTATATTTCTAATAGTGATGGGACAATTAATCTGAATCGTATCGGAATATCGTGGTTTTCAAGGTGTCGGGAATCGGAATGGTGGTTCCAAAATTTGAGGGCAATTCTGATAGATACCTAGAACGATCATTCCTTTATGTATATGTAGCAGCTTGTACCATTAACAACAATACAAGTATATTCTTCTTGTTGGTCCTGGAAAAATATCTTTTAAATGCCAAACTATTTTTTTCATATTTTCAAATTAATAAATGCAAGTATGCTTGTATGTTTAATACAAAAAATATTTCATGTAACTAGCTACATACAAATTTATGCATTTTCAAGACACCAAAGACAGATTAATTTCATCATAAATAGTCTTGCTCATCCAATCTATAAAGATACAAAACCCCAATATTTACCTGGTAAAGATTAAGAACCCGTTAAAGTATCCTTTGAATTTGTAACAATGAAAACCCCTACGGTACAATGGGGTTCATCATATGAGCTTCTTCAAATGAAATATCTCTGACCTTTTCAACAACTGATGTATCATTGTACCATTTAACCATCAATGAAAGGGATGAAGATGATCATACAGATCAAAACTGGTATTAGGCAAAAAGAGTTTTACAATATTTGGCTAAAGTAGGCCAAAATATCATAAGTTTCAGTTTACAGGTATACACTTGAAGAAATAAACTTATGAATGAATCGACTATTCAATAGAATACTTGGTAAGGCACCATTAGGTAACTAATTATCTAGCAAGATGAGGAAATAAATATAGAATAAATAAATTTGGTATCGTCTCATCACTAATTTCTAATTACTTTATCTTTTCAGTTTAAAGTTCACATCTTCAGCTAAGTATGAAGTTTACATATCGTGTGACATGTTCTATGTTGAAGTATTGCTGAATAGAGATGGTACCACGCAAGATGTTAGAGTGGAGTTTGCTGGAGAGAGCAGCTCTGAAAATGTGGAGCAGGTTAGTTACATCACTTTCTTTGATGGGTTCTCTTGTGAAGAAACTTTTACTGTTACTGGAGATTAGTTGTTAGTAAAATATTTTGAATTTCTATCTAAATTACAATATGAAATGGGTGTTGAAGGTTACTCTTGTATTGAGAATATTTTGAAAACTAGTTAGTTATTTTGTATTTTCATTTAAGAGGTGTATAGCTTATAGCAAATTGTCAGATTATAAATAGCTAATAGAATATTATTACTAGCTACCTATATGCAATTGTTAGGTCTATCCTTTTACTAATAATTCTCTGTTTGCATCAGTCCTCACCTGAACTGTTGGACTGTCTCAGTCGGTGTGATTTCAAGGAGTTTTCTTCCCACCTCGAAGGATTCCTTTCGATGTACACTCTCAGTATCGATGACAAGAAAGCAAAACTCAGGACACAGTATGCACTAAAGGTGAGAAATGACTAACAATCTAAAGAATGATTTGATTTATTTTAATTGTTCAATAATTCATTTATTAAATGGTGATTGCTCCCTATTGCATCTTGAGAATAGGGTGGAAACTGTTAATCAATCCTTGGGCTTTAAATTGTTAAGTTCAGTAGCTATATACTCTTTTTGGAGCAAGTGAAGTTAACGGACCAGAGTCCGTTAACTTTACCAAGTTAAATTCTGGTCAGTTAACTTTACTTGGTTAAATTATTAATATTTAACCAATAATTGGATAAGAATTTAATTTCGGAATCATAGATACCAGAGTATTGGATTCAAGCAGAATTTTTCTTCCACAACTTCATCAATTCTTTCTATTGATAAAATATGCAAAATTAATGTATAATCATTAATATTATCATTTATAATGTTGTATATTTATAAAATACTGAAACAAATGTTTAATGAAACTAAAATAAAGTTCTCTGGTCCGTTAAGGGGACCGTCTGTAAATTTTGTAAAAAAAAATGTATTGATAAAGCTATGGTTATGAAACTTAGTTCCTAAATATAAAATTGAATTCTCTCGTTTTTGTTCACGGCATTTTTTCGATTAGACGCATAGAAAACAAGTTACTCGAATTTCGAATGAATTTCAAACTGGTGTTCAAACATGTACATCTAATACAGTTTTGAAGCTACAGCTTTGCGGGTTTTTTTTCGCTTCCCCATACCATTCTCTTCAAAACGGTTGAAAGCGATTTTTGAATTTCGATGTTTTTATGAAAAAATTCAATTTTTTGAAAAAAAAATCAAATTTATATTTTGAGAAAAAATTCAAAAATCGCTTTCAACTTATTTTTAGGGAATAACCAGGATAATTCAATGAAAAAAACTGCAAACCCGTAGCTTCAAAACTGTATTAGAGGTACATGTTAGAATACCAAAATTTGTAGCTATTTTGAAGTGCCTCAAAATGGCATCCAGGGGAGTGACCATGTTTTTTGAAAAAAAAATGGAGCTATGGTTCTGAAACTTCGTGCATTATATAAAATTGAATTCCCTATCGTTTTCGTTCCTAGCATTTTTTCGATAGACCCATAGAAAACGAGTTATTCGTACTAACAGAGCGCTATACCCACCCCCTCTCCCAAGGGGCATAGCGTCATGCAGGCACACTCTAGAATTCTGATTTTTTGTACAATCATTTATAAGGTTGTTAGGTACCTATTTATGAAATAAAAAACAAATGACACAATTTTGAGATTTCCTTCACGGACGGTCCCCTTAACTTTACTAGCTTAATTTCTGGTCCGTTAACTTTACCAGCTTAATTTCTGGTCCGTTAACTTTACTAGCTTAATTTCTGGTCCGTTAACTTTACCATCTTAATTTCTGGGCCGTTAACTTTACCAGCTTAATTTCTGGTCCGTCAACTCTACTAGCTTAATTTCTGGTCCGTCAACTTTACTAGCTTAATTTCTGGTCCGTCAACTTTACTAGCTTAATTTCTGGTCTGTTAACTTTACTAGCTTAATTTCTGGTCTGTTAACTTTACTAGCTTAATTTCTGGTCTGTTAACTTTACTAGCTTAATTTCTGTTCCGTCAACTTTACTAGCTTAATTTCTGGTCCGTCAACTTTACTAGCTTAATTTCTGGTCCGTCAACTTTACTAGCTTAATTTCTGGTCTGTTAACTTTACTAGCTTAATTTCTGGTCTGTTAACTTTACTAGCTTAATTTCTGGTCCGTCAACTTTACCAGTTTAATTTATGGTCCGTCAACTTTACTAGCTTAATTTATGGTCCGTCAACTTTACTAGCTTAATTTCTGGTCCGTTAACTTTACCAGCTCAATTTCTGGTCCGTTAACTTTACTAGCTTAATTTCTGGTCCGTCAACTTAACCAGCTTAATTTCTGGTCCGTCAACTTTACTAGCTTAATTTCTGGTCCGTTAACTTTACTAGCTTAATTTCTGGTCCGTCAACTTTACTAGCTTAATTTCTGGTCTGTTACCTTTACTAGCTTAATTTCTGGTCCGTTAACTTTACCAGTTTAATTTATGGTCCGTCAACTTTACTAGCTTAATTTTTGGTCCGTCAACTTTACTAGCTTAATTTCTGGTCCGTCAACTTTACTAGCTTAATTTCTGGTCCGTCAACTTTACCAGCTTAGTTTCTGGTCCGTCAACTTTACTAGCTTAATTTCTGGTCGGTCAACTTTACTAGCTTAATTTCTGGTCTGTTACCTTTACTAGCTTAATTTCTGGTCCGTTAACTTTACCAGTTTAATTTATGGTCCGTCAACTTTACTAGCTTAATTTTTGGTCCGTCAACTTTACTAGCTTAATTTCTGGTCCGTCAACTTTACTAGCTTAATTTCTGGTCCGTCAACTTTACTAGCTTGATTTCTGGTCTGTTAACATTACTAGCTTAATTTCTGGTCTGTTAACTTTACCAGCTTAATTTCTGGTCTGTCAACTTTACTAGCTTAATTTCTGGTCCGTCAACTTTACTAGCTTAATTTCTGGTCCGTCAACTTTACTAGCTTAATTTCTGGTCTGTTAACTTTACTAGCTTAATTTCTGGTCCGTCAAATTTACTAGCTTAATTTCTGGTCTGTTAACTTTACCAGCTCAATTTCTGGTCTGTTAACTTTACCAGCTCAATTTCTGGTCCGTTAACTTTACTAGCTTAATTTCTGGTCCGTCAACTTTACCAGCTTAATTTCTGGTCCGTCAACTTTACTAGCTTAATTTCTGGTCCGTCAACTTTACTAGCTTAATTTCTGGTCCGTCAACTTTACTAGCTTAATTTCTGGTCTGTTACCTTTACTAGCTTAATTTCTGGTCCGTTAACTTTACCAGTTTAATTTATGGTCCGTCAACTTTACCAGTTTAATTTATGGTCCGTCAACTTTACTAGCTTAATTTTTGGTCCGTCAACTTTACTAGCTTAATTTCTGGTCCGTCAACTTTACTAGCTTAATTTCTGGTCTGTCAACTTTACCAGCTTAGTTTCTGGTCCGTCAACTTTACTAGCTTAATTTCTGGTCGGTCAACTTTACTAGCTTAATTTCTGGTCTGTTACCTTTACTAGCTTAATTTCTGGTCCGTTAACTTTACCAGTTTAATTTATGGTCCGTCAACTTTACTAGCTTAATTTTTGGTCTGTCAACTTTACTAGCTTAATTTCTGGTCCGTCAACTTTACTAGCTTAATTTCTGGTCCGTCAACTTTACTAGCTTGATTTCTGGTCTGTTAACATTACTAGCTTAATTTCTGGTCTGTTAACTTTACCAGCTTAATTTCTGGTCCGTCAACTTTACTAGCTTAATTTCTGGTCCGACAACTTTACTAGCTTAATTTCTGGTCCGTCAACTTTACTAGCTTAATTTCTGGTCTGTTAACTTTACTAGCTTAATTTCTGGTCCGTCAACTTTACTAGCTTAATTTCTGGTCTGTTAACTTTACCAGCTCGATTTCTGGTCTGTTAACTTTACCAGCTCAATTTCTGGTCCGTTAACTTTACTAGCTTAATTTCTGGTCCGTCAACTTTACCAGCTTAATTTCTGGTCCGTCAACTTTACTAGCTTAATTTCTGGTCCGTCAACTTTACTAGCTTAATTTCTGGTCCGTCAACTTTACTAGCTTAATTTCTGGTCTGTTACCTTTACTAGTTTAATTTCTGGTCCGTTAACTTTACCAGTTTAATTTATGTTCCGTCAACTTTACTAGCTTAATTTCTGGTCCGTCAACTTTACTAGCTTAATTTTTGGTCCGTCAACTTTACCAGCTCAATTTCTGGTCCGTCAACTTTACCAGCTCAATTTCTGGTCCGTCAACTTTACTAGCTTAATTTCTGGTCCGTCAACTTTACTAGCTTAATTTCTGGTCTGTTACCTTTACTAGCTTAATTTCTGGTCCGTTAACTTTACCAGTTTAATTTATGGTCCGTCAACTTTACTAGCTTAATTTTTGGTCCGTCAACTTTACTAGCTTAATTTCTGGTCCGTCAACTTTACTAGCTTAATTTCTGGTCCGTCAACTTTACCAGTTTAATTTCTGGTCCGTCAACTTTACTAGCTTAATTTCTGGTCCGTCAACTTTACTAGCTTAATTTCTGGTCCGTCAACTTTACTAGCTTAATTTCTGGTCCGTCAACTTTACTAGCTTAATTTCTGGTCTGTTAACTTTACTAGCTTAATTTCTGGTCTGTTAACTTTACTAGCTTAATTTCTGGTCTGTTAACTTTACTAGCTTAATTTCTGGTCCGTCAACTTTACCAGTTTAATTTATGGTCCGTCAACTTTACTAGCTTAATTTCTGGTCCGTCAACTTTACTAGCTTAATTTCTGGTCCGTCAACTTTACTAGCTTAATTTCTGGTCCGTCAACTTTACTAGCTTAATTTCTGGTCCGTCAACTTCACTAGCTTGATTTCTGGTCTGTTAACTTTACCAGCTTAATTTCTGGTCTGTTAATTTACCAGCCTAATTTCTGGTCCGTTTACTTTACCAGCTTAATTTCTGGTCAGTTAACTTTACCAGCTTAATTTCTGGTCCATTTACTTTACTTTGTCTGTTTCTGGTCCGTTTACTTCACCAGCTTAATTTCTGGTCAGTTATCTTCACCAGCTTAATTTCTGGTCAGTTATCTTTACCAGCTTAATTTCTGGTCCGTTTACTTTTCTTGGTCTGTTTCTGGTCCGTTTGCTTTACCAGCTTAATTTCTGGTCAGTTAACTTTACCAGCTTAATTTATGGTCCGTCAACTTTACTAGCTTAATTTTTTGTCCGTCAACTTTACTAGCTTAATTTCTGGTCCATCAACTTTACTAGCTTAATTTTTGGTCCGTCAACTTTACTAGCTTAATTTCTGGTCCGTCAACTTTACTAGCTTAATTTCTGGTCTGTTATCTTTACTAGCTTAATTTCTGGTCTGTTAACTTTACTAGCTTAATTTCTGGTCCGTTAACTTTACCAGCTTAATTTCTGGTCCGTTACCTTTACCAGCTTAATTTCTGGTCCGTCAACTTTACTAGCTTAATTTCTGGTCCGTCAACTTTACTAGCTTAATTTCTGGTCTGTTAACTTTACTAGCTCAATTTCTGGTCTGTTAACTTTACTTGCTTGATTTCTGGTCTTTTAACTTTACTAGCTTAATTTCTGGTCCGTTAACTTCACTAGCTTAATTTCTGGTCCGTCAACTTTACTAGCTTAATTTCTGGTCCGTCAACTTTACTAGCTTAATTTCTGGTCTGTTAACTTTACTAGCTTAATTTCTGGTCTGTTAACTTTACTAGCTTAATTTCTGGTCCGTCAACTTAGCAGTTTAATTTATGGTCCGTCAACTTTACTAGCTTAATTTCTGGTCCGTCAACTTTACTAGCTTAATTTCTGGTCCGTCAACTTTACTAGCTTAATTTCTGGTCCGTCAACTTTACTAGCTTAATTTCTGGTCCGTCAACTTTACTAGCTTGATTTCTGGTCTGTTAACTTTACCAGCTTAATTTCTGGTCAGTTATCTTTACCAGCTTAATTTCTGGTCCGTTTACTTTTCTTGGTCTGTTTGTGGTCCGTTTGCTTTACCAGCTTAATTTCTGGTCAGTTATCTTCACTAGCTTAATTTCTGGTCCGTTTACTTTTCTTGGTCTGTTTGTGGTCCGTTTGCTTTACTAGCTTAATTTCTGGTCAGTTAACTTTAGCAGCTTAATTTCTGGTCCGTATACTTTTCTTGGTCTGTTTCTGGTCCATTTACTTTACCAGCTTAATTTCTGGTCAGTTATCTTCACTAGCTTAATTTCTGGTCCGTTTACTTTTCTTGGTCTGTTTCTGGTCCGTTATCTTTACTTTCTCACTCTTTCTGATTAGTTATCCTATTTTGCATACTTCTAAGTTCTAACCCATAACACATCCAAACTATATCTGTTAATAATATCTTGTTAACCTTTCCTCTGACAATGTTAACTAATGTAATAATTAACTAAGAACGTATTGGCTATTCGATTTCTGATCATTTTGAAATTTTAATGATCAAATTTTCTATGGTGATACTTTTTTAATTAGAAATAATTTATTATTGCATTCTTGAAAATTGTTAGAAAAATTTAGATAAAGATATTTTGAGAAATTATGTGTTAGTTAATAGCTAAACTTTCAATATTCTTTTCGCAGGCACTGGAGACAGACCTGAGTATCCTATTTGAGTTGGCTCAAGAGACCATCAGTGACACCTACAAACTAGTGCTGAAATGTCCTGTTGGTTTATTAGTTCCAAGGAAGGGAGGTAAGGCTCACCTATCTTCACATTCCTCCTGAAATAGCTACATTTCTCCAAAATTAAAGTAGGTAGCTAATTCATTTGAATAGCTTAGGCTAAGTTACGAACTATTGGTCGGTTTCACAGTTGTTTCATATTAGTTGTAACTATATAATGATTATTAGTATTATTGGTATCCATGATACCTGCAGGTATCATGGATAGCTACCTATTAAAATTACATATAGTATAGTTTTTTAATGTATGACTAAAGATGTGAAACCGACCGATAGTTTGTAACTTACCCTAGTTAGCAGTGGCTAACATATCCCTAACACACCATTCCCCTAAAATAACTACTGGCTAGTAATTTTAGTAGCTATTACATTGATTAATGATTGTTGTATATAGATAGTTAGTTAGCACTAACACACCATTCCTCTTTTTGCAGGTCACTCCATGCGTCTGATCTACTTCATCTCTCCCTATGAGTTGCTAGACACCAAAGAAGGTACAGTGGTGCCCCTCAATGCCATCAACCTCAGCAAGAAAACATTTGGGAGATACGTGGAGTTGCGGATAGAAGCAACGACAGAGCTGCACAAACTGCAACTCACCACCCTCATGCAAATCACTAAGAGTGTGGATGGCAAAAAGTGAGTAGCTACATAACTCACTCTGTCTAAAATGAATTCATCTTCTCTATTAGCTATTTTGAATTTAATTCAAATAATTTATGTGTATGAAGTTATTCAATGCAATTTAGCTACTCACAGAAAACAGTGTTAATACAAGGGCTGTACGATATTATCGGTATTGGTAGCTACTCTTCGTTATATTTGCCTTTTTTGAGGGGGGGAGGGGGGATCTGATCGAAAAATAGTAATTCAATGCCGTTCCACTTACCACTGTTATTTCTCGAGTAAATCAGCTAATTTTCTCTCCAAAGCTTGGTAGTGCTTATGCCCTGATGGAAGCTAATTACTCTCTCCTTTCCTCTCACTCACACATGTTTTCCCTCAGACTGCCCTCTTTCCCTGGTCTGAATGCCTCTAACAGCATCACCATCCCCTCAGTCTTCACCCTGAAGCTGCCTGCTCCTCTGCCTCTCTCTCTCAGTCTCGCCAGGAGAATTGCAGACATTACAGGCATCACACTCAAGGATGTCACAGGTAGTACCCCTCAGAAAATAAATAAATAACACAGCTCTTATTTTGCTCTAACATTGAGATCTAATAGCTACACTGAAAAGAAATTTTTTACCAAAAGTAGCATCAATTATTTACTGGACCATTTTTACAATAATCAGCAACTAAAAATTCGAATGAATTTTGTTTCTATTGGTATTTTTTTCAGTGCTTAAGATGCAAGATTGATGGTAACATAAATTGTTACGAACAATCAGTCAGAAACTGTTAACATAAAAGCTGTATTTGACTTGTTAACAAGAGTAGCTATTGAATATTTTTTTGATGATTATTACCTTCGCAAATTTGCGGATGGTTATATTTTACCTGATATTTATTTATTTATCATCTTATTATTCGCATAATTGAAAAAGTATAAACCAAATTGCCTGAAATTTGGTGAAACTGTTAATCAATGTCCAGTGACCTTTTGGTAGAATTTTGGGAGCGATCTGATAAAAGGCAGAGGTCATGGTCATTTATAACTCAAAGTATTCCTTGAAATTTGGTGGGACGATTGGTCATTATCCAGTTACCAGTTCATTAGCAGTTTGTCATGCTATTCTTTGCTGACTGAGTTTTCAGTGAAAAGATTTGGTGTTCACCTCTTACAGCATATCTCTTATTTGTGAGAATTCCTTTACCAGTTGATTAGAAGTAGTTATTATTAACTAAATTCAGGGGAGACAGTTTTCTTCACTTAGTAGCTAGTTATAAACTTATAATAGGTTGATAGAAGCAAGTACATGTTATACATAATAGAAAATAACTTTCGAAAATATTAACTTGGTAAAATCAGTAAATATTCGAAGTAGCAAATAGTGAGATGAATGTAAGTAGTTACCTGCAACATTTAGGATATAATTAGCCAGAATTAAATACTGCTAGCCTCACTCTGCTCAATATTGATATATTTTAATTTCTTAAAATTTCTCAGTCATAAGAAATTTTAGAAAAAAAATCTTAGAGAAAGTCATGACTTAATGCATGTGTAAGTAAAGCAATGTCTGTTTACTGCAGGTACTGAAGTGCCTGACCTGTGCCAGCCATACCCCCCTAACACCACCTTCAGGCAGTTGGTGGAGCTGATAGTCTATCAGGCCTCAGACCATAAGAGAGAAAACTGCTCCAGAGGTCTGACTGTGGTGAGTAAGACACTTACCTTTGATGTACTAAACACTTACCTTTGATGTACTAAACACTGGTACTGTGAATGGTAGGGACTGTGATGTAGTCTCTAGTTAGCTACCATGATAAATATACTAATACTTAGCTAGCTATCTTGATTAATCTCGGTACTTAGCTACCTTGATTATTCTCAGTACTTAGCTACCTTGATTATTCTCAGTAAGATACTCGGCTACCTTAATTTATACTAGTACCTACCTACCTTGATTTATATCTGTAGCTACCTACCTTCCTCTCTAACTATTAAATAGATTAATTTTTGTAGCTATCTTTTCTCATCTTGATATAAGATATTCATCAAACCTCTAAAACAGTTAGCTATAAAGCTTTAAACTGAGCAACTGACTTGACGTATTTTTATTTCTGTTGATATCTTTGCGACTTCACTTATTCTAGATGTAATAAAATCAATCTAATCATTAACTTGGCTACATAATGAATTATTAATATTCTTCTCTGCACGTAATTCATTTTCTAACTTAACAACAATTTAAGAGTCTGAATTTCACACTTGTTACTGTAACTACCCGTTACGACTTTGCCATGACTGAATGTTTGACATTTCTCACAGACTCTACCGGATGAGCAGCACTGTTACTTCATGAGTACTCAGGGCTGTGACTTCCCTGGCATGTTCGTCAGTGCCATTCCCTTCACTCACCCCACCCACATCGCCTCCATCCTCATGGTACTCAGGCAACAGGCTGCTTTCAACGAACTCATTGGCTCCTGCGTCAGACCTAACAGCAAACAGGGTGAGGAGAGAGTCTTAGGGGTCTCTTGTCTACAGTTAGGGGTCTCTTGTCTACAGTTAGGGGTCTCTTGTCTACAGTTAGGGGTCTCTTGTCTACAGTTAGGGGTCTCTTGTCTACAGTTAGGGGTCTCTTGTCTACAGTTAGGGCTCTCTTGTCTACAGTTAGGGGTCTCTTGTCTACAGTTAGGGGTCTCTTGTCTACAGTTATGAGTCTCTTGTCTACAGTTATGAGTCTCTTGTCTACAGTTAGGGGTCTCTTGTCTACAGTTAGGGGTCTCTTGTCTACAGTTAGGGGTCTCTTGTCTACAGTTAGGGCTCTCTTGTCTACAGTTAGGGGTCTCTTGTCTACAGTTAGGGCTCTCTTGTCTACAGTTAGGGGTCTCTTGTCCACAGTTAGGGGTCTCTTGAACTCTAGTTTGAAATTGGCTCATTTGCTTTATTTCTAATTTTTCACTTGTCTTATTTGCTATAAGCATCAACAGCCATAATGATTTTTAAATTGAAATTTTATTTAATAGATAGCAATTTGTCATAGTTTTCTCAAGAGCTGGAGTGATTTATCTACTCTTGTGTATGGAGAGGTATATGAAATTTCCATCTTCGTTTATATTCTTGTCTCGTTTATTTTATTTCCATTTTTGCATAAGGCTTTGTAAAATTGGAAGCTAGTTATAGGTACCATAAAGGATTAATTTTTATTCAAAAGTGAGTCAATGTTTCCTCAACAAATCATATTTTAATTTAATTATTTTATTGCATATGTCTTCTAAGCAATTACAGATATGTTTGCATATGCTTTTCTTTTTGTTTCTTTTTTCTACAATTTTCAAATTGAAAATTCTCGTTCTTCGCAATAAAATGTTTATAGCTATCTAGTAGCTAATTGTTTGAGAGATGTCTTCATTTTGTTCACCCTCTATTTCCTTTTCATGCTCAGGACTTTCACACTCGAGTCTTTCCACCAGAGTTTTTGTTAAGCTCCTCCTACTTTTCCCCATTAGACATTTGAATAATATAAGATATAGTTATTCGTTATCTTAATTGGTAGCTATAGCTATCGTTCTTCTTATGATTCAAAAGTAGGAGGTGCTTAACAAAAAGTCTGGTGGAAAGACTTAAAGTTGCGTGTGTACGGCCCTTTATATCCTTACCCTCTCCCCAGACATGGATGCCTGTTACATGTTCGAAGTGACTTCCCTGAGTCACGAGTACCTGTCTGTGACGTTTGAGCACCCTGCAGATGAGACCACTGCCACTGCAGAGATAGACCTCACTGACCTGTGCAGTATAAGGTGCAGACTGCACACTCTCATGCCCTCTGACTCCAGTGCACCTGCCTTCTGCAGTGATGAGTACGCCACCAAAGTGCTGCAAAGGTGAGACAAAGTTAATGGCGTGAAATCTCTCAGCACCAAACTGATGACTCTTCCTCTACCAATTATTTAGAGTTGCTATTTGCCTCATTATTTCTAAACTTTCTTTGCTGTTGTTATGATTATGTCAGAATGTAATAAGACTTTCTGATTACTGCATTAGCTATGTAACTTTTACCTCTATTTTATCTAAAAGGTAATAAAAGAATGCATTCATAGCCAATGGTTATCTGTAGCATGTTTTTAAAGAAATCTATAATCTCCTTTGACAATATTATTATTGTAATAGCTACCTGAAATGCAATGCTTGACTGGCGTCTTGTAGGTAATTTTTTATGGTTATCTATCTATCAATAGCTAATTAGCTATGTTTTAAGATTTTAAATGTTAGCTACAAACATTTGAGGCAAGGTTGATTAATCTATCAGCTGTATTATAAAACGTATTCACTATTTAGAAGCATTTCAAACCACCACCTAGAACTAGACTGCTAGAAGTCACTCCTCTATCATTTCTCAGGTGTTTCTCCATCCCAATCACGATGCGTGCAGTGATGCGTAAAGTGACTAAAGACATCAAGAAACCAGTGTTGAGTCAAGGGGATTTCCCTCTCCACAATGACAGTTCAAACAACGAGTTGGGGCAGAACAACAAGTACTTCTCGGGAGACTACGAGCGAAAGAATGGCAGTCGTGGCAACAGTCAGTCTGCAACAAACAGCTCTGGCATTAACATCAACAAAAGCGCCAGTAACGGCCTGCATGCTGCTATCAACTCTCTCTCCTCTAGCGAGATAAACAGTCAGCAGACTGCCTCTGCTCTCCTTACCAACAACTTGCCTCCCCCTCCCCCCTACACACCTGTACAGGTGAAGACTGAGCCTCTCACCAATGACAATGGCAAGGTGCAGCAACTGAGCAAACAGTCTTTTTTAGAGGATGTTAAGTCCGTCAAAGTGCGGAAGAGAAAACCCGGCACGCAGTGCTACAATGAAGACATCATAGAGATTGATGACCCCATGAAAGACCCATTGGACATATCAGACATCAAACCTTTCTCTGATCATGACGGCAGAAAAAAGTACAGTTCCTTAAGTTCCAACAAACCCAGTGAAAAGATTCGAAAAGATCACAAAAATGATAAGTTTCATAACTTTGTAAATAAGAAACGAGCCCCCATGAACAGTTTCGAATCTTCCAAAAGCATACCTGCCAATAAAAACTCGTCTCTCAGTAAGAATTCTTCCGTTGCAGCGACTGCCACTGATTTGGCTGCTCTGCGTGAACAGATATACGGAGCTGGAAGTGCGGCAAAATATTCACAGCTGATGGTTCCTGCTAATCCTAGTCCGCCCATGAAAACCGAAACCAAAGACTCCAATTCGTCTAAGGAGAGCAGTAGGAAGTCTTCAAGTACTAGCAACTTACTTACTAAGAAATCCAAATCAGATTCTGACAACATGAGGAGGTCACCAATCGTCTTGGATTTAACAGACACTGTGGATGGTATTGGAACGTCAAGTAAAAAGTCCTCTAGCAAGAGCAGTGGAAGTTCAATGGGAGTGTCTTCTTTGAGTCAAAAGAGGCCTGGTGTTGATATTTTCCCTTTGTCAGGAAGCAGTACCGCCATTCCCATCCCTTCATCCATAACTGTGACTGCTGTTCCAAAGACATCTCTCTCATCTAGCTCTTCTTATAGTTCCTCCTATTCAATGGATGAAAAATACAAAGACAAGAAGGATAGAAAAGACAAGAAAGAATCATCTTCATCAAGCTCCTCATCTGATCGCAAAGAAAAAGACAAAAAGAGACGGAGAGAAGATTCTCCGTCATCTAAATCATCCAAGGTTCAAATAATCAGCAGCAAACATTCTTCTGATAAATACGCCAAAGTTGAGAAAAATCTGAATAGTCTCTCTAGCAAACCCGGTACTCCGCCTTACACATCATCAAAGAAATCTGTTCCGACTTCTCCCAAGTCCCTCCATAAAGTATCTTCTTACAGTCCTACTCACAAGAATTCTAGCTCCTCCTCTTCATATGCCAGTAAATCAAGTCACTCCTCCACGAGCTCCTCTTACCACAGCAGCAGCAGTTCCCCTAAAAGTTCTCCCAAACATCCAAGTTCTGGGAAGCCCAGTCTCAACTCCATCAAATCTTGCTCATCTTCAGTTAGTTTTACCAAACCATCTTTATCACCTAAACTTAGCAACAGTTCTAGCTCGAGTAAAAGCTCATTAGTTTCCTCCTCTAGTAGCTCAAACAGTTCTAGTTCACATTCCACTAAGGATAGAGAGGGCAGTAGAAGTTCCACTTCATCTCCTTCAAGACCCAGCTCTTCTTCATCATCGAGTAGCAGCTCTAAATCCAAATCTAGCAGCGGATATGGATCTAGCAATTCTACTAGTAGCAATTCCTCTTCACACACTTCTTCCTCGTCTGATAAAGTTACCAAGACAGAATCTTCTTCTAGTAGCAGCCCCTCCAAGTCCAGTAGTTCTCAAAATTCATCTGATAGTTCTAGTACCGCACCAAATACAACCTCCAGTGGTTCGTTTTTTCAGTCAGGCAACATTCAAGTAGCTAGTGCAATACCGGAGAAATCTTCCTCCCTTTTGGATAGAGCGAAAGCTTCTCCTCCAAAGTACAGGAAAGGATCCAGTTTGATTGATATAGTGGACAAGCTACGGGCCGGTGTGTCGGGCGGATTGGATAGCATCTTGCAGCAGCAACCGTCGGAAAACTCTGACAAAAAGGAAGCAATCAAGACAGGAGGAGTGACTGAACCCAAAAAAGATCCAGATAAAAATTACACAATTAAGCCTTTAGATGGCTTGAAGCTCTCCATAAACAAGGCCAAGATGAAAGAAATGAAAGAAACTGCAGCTAAATTGGCTCTCAATTCTTCTGACTCACCCAACCCTAAAGTGTTGAAGTCTGGTTTAAAGCCTGGTGTGTCCAGTGGTCCTGCGTCCAAAAAAGTCTCCATGGCTAGTTTGCCACCAATACCAAAGTTGACCTCTATATCAAACAGCAGCATAGGAAACATATCAATCTCCCCTCTATCTGGATCTTCTAACAGCTCCAATCAGAGTTACAATTCTGCCAATTCGGTTGCTTCAAGTAGGGACAGTCCAAAGGAATCTCAAACTCCCGTTAGCAGTAAATCAACTAAAGACAGAAATAGCTCGACCAATAATAGTTTAAGTAGTACTAACAAGTCATTTGGAAGTAGCGCTGCTTCGATATCACTTTCTAATAGTAATAATAGTACAGTCAGAACTTCCGACCAGAAAGACAAGTATTCCAAACTTCCATCGACCAACTCAGTGAATCAAAATCACACTTCTCCGGTGAAAACAGACCTATCTGTGTCTAGATCCAAGAGTGACAACAGTATTAAGAACAGTTCTGTTAGTGTGTCGACCAAGACACTGGACAGTGTAGTACCTCAACAGCTGAATTCAGTAAGCAGCAGTCTACTAGCCAAAGCAAACTCCCTATCAGTATCTCTAGCTCAGCAGTGTTTACCGCCCCTCCCTCCCCCTCCAATTCTTCATACAGCAAGTAGTGGAGGCGGGGGAGGGAGCAATTACCCCCATCCACTGTCCCCCTCTGTGTCAATAAAGATAGTCAAGTCCCCCGCTCCCGTGACGTCCCCCCTGAACATTATATCACCTCTCTCCTCTCAGCTCGTAGATGACGATACGTTGAGCAAGTGACTTCGGGGGGAAATGTTACTACAATATTGCGTTACGACGCCGGTGCTAGCTCCACCTAAGATGTACATCAGTGATTTCGACTGCTAAAGGGCCGTACACACGCAGGTTTTTTTTTGAAGTCTTTCCACAAGACATTTTTACTAAGCTCCTACTTTTTTCCACAAGCCTTTTGAATCATATAAGAAAAACGATAGCTATACATAATTATTTTTTATTTTATTGTTATCAATGAGCAGGGTATCATGGATACCAATTAAAATAAATGATAATTATTTCGTTTTTTCTTAATGATTCAAGTCTCGTGGAAAAAATCTGATGGAAAGACTTAAAAAATAAAAAAAACCTGCGTGTGTACGGACCCTTTAGATGTATTCATATGTTTGGATGGCTCTCTGCTACCTTGACCAAAAATGAATAGCCAAGTCTTAGGCGTGAGTGTGTTATTTCGTGGCATACAGTTGTTAATATTTGTGACTTTTATCCTAGGATATCTCTGAATCACCTTGAATGTAGCTACTCCTATGAAGTCTGGATCTATATTAGTGTGTACAGCTTTTGTAACTTTATATCTTAACGTTACTGTCCTCTCTAGCTATATTCGGTTTATATTCTAAAACAATTTGCCTTCAAAGTAGGTAGTTCAAAAATGTGTCCATTTAAATATAACGATCGTGTATAAAATATGTTATAGCTATAATGATTGAAGGTACTTGGCATTAGTGATGCAACAATTTAACTTTTTGTGATGAGACATCACTATTGTCACCAACTTCATTTATCAATTAAGAAATGAAAATATTAAATCCTGTATTTTGATAGTCACCTCAAATAAGACGTACCAAAACACGCTTCAATTTTATTTTACACAATTCTTACAATTTTTGGTAATGATTATTTTAATGCACAAGTTTTTGATCTTTAATTAGTGTGTGTAATGAAATCAAAAGAAACTTTGGCAAGATGCTAGTATCTATTTTTCTTGTGAAGACAGCTATTTTATTGTTTTTATAGAGATACACTCAGCAATTATTGAGATGGTTTACTGTACCAGACTTTGTCTCTTTTCCTCCTGTGTAAATAGTTCTTCTAATTTTAATTTATTTATATTGTTGCGGCCTTATTTTGTTGAGAAAATTTCTAGCATATCTGCCTTCCGAATAGGAAAATGTGGTGTCCAAAGTGGAATTCATATTTTTACCATAAATATTTAATTTTACCTTCAATAATCATTGTTTCATTCACCTGAATTACATCTTTATCATTTTTTAACGCTACTTAGTGTCACGAGGTCTTAGATTTTGTGTTATGCAGACTCGAAGAATTTCTTTCCTCTTCCATTTATGAATGCAACCACCGATTCTGTTTTTCCTTTTTCATCCTACTCTTTGGTAAGTGTAAAATCTTATATTCTGAGGTAAGTTTTGAGTTATTGTACGATGACACATTTTCGACCCTAGAATAGGGGAACTTTGTAAGTTATGAATTAGCGGTAAATTTCACATCCTCGGTCATAGGTAGGTATGATAAATTACGATAGGTATAATAAATTAATGATACCTATTTTCTCAAAATAAGAGTTACCTATTGCGGTATTAAACATGTAATGATATAATAATTTTTTATCAGACAAGTAACTACCTAACTGGGCATTGTTGGTGGGGGGGGGGGGGTAACTTGGTAAGTATGTGTGGCTGTGATTGGTGCATCGCACTATCAAATGCAGTGATGTCATTAAAAACTCTCCACCCTATTGGTTAAGAAGAAGTTCAGTGCAATCTTTATGTTGTTGACGTAATGATGTTATGTCAACAACATATTGTCACATTGTTGTTACAATTTAGTTTATAACTTTATATAATTAGTCAGTAATTAATTTTTCGTCGTATACTATTTATTTAATATATAACTTTATAACAAATTTCCGTCGTTAATATCTTGAATAGACTATTTTCCTCTATAAAAACGTCGTTAAATTTATTTATTGAAGTGCACCTACTTTCCAGACTGGACATTCAGGGAGTAGCTTTTCTGCATCCATGAGCATTGTCACTGATTTGTGGTAGGTGAATCTTTTCATGGAGTTACTATTCATTCTGACTGCTTCTTCCAGTCCCTTTCACTTCATTTCTTTTTGATATCAGCAATATGTCCTTACGAAGCAAATAGACGCCACATTAGCCACTTTGGTGCTAATGTGGCGTAAATGTTCAACGGTAAATTGGTGCCAATGTGCAACGGTAAATTGGAATGTCTAACGGACCCTTAGAATCAAGAAGTTCCGATTGTGGACTAAACTGCCTCCTTCCAAGTCATTAAACAATCATGAAGTATGCAGTTCAACGTACTAGCGGATACAACAAACTAGATAACGTCAACTTATGCTGGAATTTTCAAAGTAATTTTCATTTATACATGAAGATTACTTTGAAAAACTCAGCAAAGCTGACAAAAAACAGTTGAAGTTTTCTTTGCAACTCTCAACATGAATGGCCGTAATGTAGTTTGTGTAACCGCTAGTTTGTTGTACTGCACACTTCATGATTGTTTAATTCTCCCGAGATGCGCGAGTCAGAATTTTATTTCATAATAAATAAAATGAAGGTATTCACGCACGCCCAGTAATAGGGGGTTAAAAACGCGCAGCGCACTCTTAAGAGTGTACACCTCTAAATTGCGCGGAAAAAATTCTCTAGATTAGTTCTATCCAACTCTAAACTTACTCTTGGAGGTTGTTCTAGCGACTGGTGTGGGCTTCGCTGTTATTCTGGGGGAGAGAGTGATGAAAAAGAAACTACCGGAACAGGCATTGATATTCACTGCTGAACTGGAAGCCATTTTAACAGCATTAGCCAAGGTGGTTGGACGTAGCAACCTATCTTTCATCATTTACAGTGACTTGCAAAGTGCCCTGGAATCCATCTGTGATGCATTTTCCAGACACACTGTGGTTGGAGAGATTCATTGGTGGCTGGCGATGATTCAACGATCTGGAAAGAGAGTCAACTTCTATTGTGTTCATGAAAAGAAAATGTGTTATTTTATATGTAAGAAAATATTGCCCGATCTGAAATAACAGGATGGCAGGTTCAAGATTTCAGGCTGGTTTTGTCAAAGGATATTTTCATTTTTCTAACCTTTGAAAATAATTATATTTTTCCAGAGGGTGTCAGATAGTGAAATTTTGAAGTACGTTTATCAAATATGGAACATATTAACTCGTACGTTTCTCAAAGTTGCTTCTGATGACAAATTCAATTTTTCGTTGTTAAAATCAACAGATCAATGTATACAAACAATTTTTTTGATCATTATTGTTTTTTACTTTCTAAATGGATGAATGGAAATGAAATTTATTGAGTTCTAAAAAAATATTTTAAGAATTTATAAAAACATAATTCAGATACTTATATAACATTTTCTCGTATTATTTATTATAACCTAACCCAAACGTGTAATCATGAACAATTAATAATTCCAGGCAAAGATAACGCGAGGTACTTAAATAAAAAAAGAAAGATCCTAATAATTCTGAACAATAAGAGTCTCCTGAATTAACATACATTAACACTACATACACATTAAGTACACCACTTGCTGCACAAAAACACAGACACACATTCACAAACTACAATAGAGCAAACTGGACAGACTTTTCAGCATCTGTGGAAAATAACTTACACAACTTTGACATAAACACCTTCTCATCCATAGATGCTGCCACAAACACCTTACTGACATCATCATTAACGCAGACAAACACTACATCCCTAAAGGTAACATCAGACACTACAACCCCACATTCACACCAAACATCAAACACCTGATACAAACACGCAATCACCTACGCTCACTCCCACCCACACAAGACACTATCACACGCATACAACACCTTAACACTAACATAAGTGGGGAGATTACTGCCCAACAAAAACACAAGTGGCAAAACACATTAGACACCATTAATTTCCGCACTGACGCAAACAAACTCTGGAAACTTGTCAAGGGACTCAACAACAAATACATGGACCAACCAAAAACACACTAGTCTCTCACACAAAACAACACTATACTCACTGACACACAACAGGCGAACGCTCTCAACAAGCACTATGCTTCCACAAGTAGGTTACCCACTCGCCCCGTAGATAGGATTATACTGCGTCGCCTGCACAAAACATGCACTCAGAAGCTCCTCACACCTCCCTTCACCCCAGCAATGGTTACCGAGGCCATCCGGATTTCCAAGAACACCTCCTCCACAGGTCCTGATGGCATATCAAACAAACATTTAAAACATCTAGGGCCACTTGCCATCAGAGCCTTCACAGACATCTTCAATTTATCACTACAGAACAATAGTATACCCAACACCTGGAAACTAGCCAAAATCATCCCGATCCTGAAGCCCAACAAACCCCCCACAGAACTGGCCTCATACAGACCTATCTCGCTCCTCTCCACCCCATCCAAAATACTCGAGAGACTAGTTCTAAACAACATTTCACCACACATCCCACTATCCCCCTCACAACACGGCTTCAGATCCCAACACTCCACATCTACTCTTCTTACCCACCTCTCACAGACAACACTCGAAGGCTTAAACTCCAACATACCTGCGGATAGGACAATTATAGCTGCCATAGACATTAGTAAAGCCTTCGACACGGTACCTAGACACCTACTCATTAACAAAATACTCAACACATACATCCACGACTCATGTAAAAAATGGCTTGCCAATTATCTCTCAGGCTGCTCTGGCAAAACACTTTACAACGGCAAGTCCTCCAGAATACTTCACTACACTAACGGGGTACCGCAGGGCTCCGTAATCTCACCTACACTTCTCAACCTATACCTTCACGACCTCCCTACGCCAACACACACCTCGGTTCACACTCTCTCATACGCAGATGATGTCACCATCATCTCACAACATCCCAAACACGAGACCGCAGCCAACAATTTACAAACATACATCCACACACTAGAAGACTGGAAGACCTTAGTTACACCCTACACCCTTGAATACAGAACCCATCAAAACATTACACTCAACAACACTCTCCTTCCCATTAACAACACGCCGAAAATCCTTGGAGTTACACTCGACCGCGGCTCGACGTTCAAACACCACATAACTGACATTAACAACAGAGCCAAACAAAGACTGAACGTCCTGCGCGCACTCACTCATACATCTTACGGACACTCCAAGGAAGACATAACAGACTCATCCTCACTTACGCGCACACAGCCTGGTCACCTGACATCTCCAACACCAACATACAGACACTCCAAAATACACAAAACACTGCACTCCGCATTGCCACCGGATGTACACAAACAACACCTACACACAGAAACACGAGTCCTACCTCTCACCTCACACATGGACATGAGGGGCACACACTTTTACACTTCTATACTAGACCCCTCACATCCCCTACACTACATGCAAACTGAGAGGAAGACACTACGCACACTACACACCACTCCCTCCACACACTACAAACACCTCTACACCACTATCCCTCCCACCCCCGACAGCACATCTCTTCACAAACACATTCACACAACGAGCTCTAGATTCCTTCCCTCCTAATAGACTCCTTGGGTCTAGGCCTCCAGCCATCAACCCTAGTGAGTCGTTCATGTCTCGACGTGATAGGGTTACCCTATCACGTCTGAGATGTGGCCACCATCCTTCCCTTCCTTACTACACGCACAGGATTGGGAGATCGGACTCTGATCGGTGCGACTTCTGTCAAGCCGATCAGGACACGATCTCTCATATTCTCACACAATGTCCGTCACTACAACTACACAGGACTACACACAACATACACTCACTGGTGCACCTTTGGACCCATCCTCAGGCAGTTGTTAACTTCCTAAGTGATGCGGGTTTTCCTTAGGCCCACCGACTCCCACACAGTGCCTCGGGTGGCTGAAACCTGGGGCGCCCCAGGTCATCCCTTCGTCCCGGCGAGGATTTTGGGGAGGCTATTCAACAATAACAACTGAATTAAACTTTACAAATCAGTAGCAGGACAAATTAAAGCTCTATCAGATTAGTCAAAATCGAATACATTTTCTACTACAATAGATACACTTTTTACCATTTAAAATAATAGCAGTTAGTCATTTTCTGTCACAATAAATAGTTACTATTTAGATTCAGGTTAGTGAACTCAATTACTTCATCTAACTGATTTGGATTTTAGCAAATCACATGGTGACTTAAATTTACCAAGGACCATTATAGGTAACTTAGTTAGAAAAAATTTCGAGTCAGCCTGACTCATCGCTTGAGCTAAGGCTGGCAAAACACCAATCAACATTGAGTCTTTTTTCTTGATTGACTCTACCTGAGTCAATAGGACTATGAATTAGGAGGCAATATAACCTGACTCTTGTTTTTGAGTACAATATTGAGATGAGTCAAATTGACTCACATTTTTGAGACGGTTTTGGGACACTGACAACTCAAATTATGAGTCAATTTGACTTGTATTTTCTGACTTGTATTACACCTCTCAATATTTTTCTAAAATCTATTCTATAAATAAACAGACAACCACATAAGATGAGCAGGGAACAATTAATTAACAAAGACACGAGAATATTTACATGAGGAGTTGCTTCATTCACCAACGAATTACAGCTGCTGAAAAAAGCAAACACCTGCTAATTTACACGCTTCTCAAACCAAACTAATTAAATATAACACCTAAATTCATCTTGTATTTAATGGAAAAATAATGTCTTAAAAAAATTCCTTGTTCCCTACCTACCTCACACACTACAAAAACATCTCATAGAACACAATATCAATACACATTTCCTCTGGTGGAGTGGTTTGGAAACTTTAATCATAATTTGCATTTAATATAGTTTAATTTGAGTGGACTGGCACTGAGACCAGTAAAGACTGGCACTGAGACCAGATGACAGTAAAGGTAGGATTTTATCTTTATAAGGGAAAAATGAACCAATAGTGGTTGCATTTTTTACAACAAAATTTAGTTTAACTTGAGGATAAAAATTTGTTAAAGGTCCCCTCCACTCTAATTTTTTTATTTCTCTATGCATTAGAACTAATGTTACTGATAATAAAACTGCAAACCATTTCAAATTTGGAGATATAGTTTTATAGTTTTATTATAATATGTAATTTAAGATTTTTTTCGGTTTTTTCTACTACACCTCCGAATTTCAAGCAAAGAAACCCCCCCCCCCCTGTTCGATATGCTAACACGATCCGACAAAATCAAAACAATAACAAAGCTGATTGATAGATATCAATAGATATTATTGCTACCGGTACCGTATTGTCACTCAAGATGTTCTTTGTGTTAATCAAGTTACTTTGTAACAAACTAAAAATGCTTGACAAAGACATCTGCCTACTTAATGAATGTTTTTTGATTGATTTGATTGAATTTCCATTTCAGCGTGATACCACAGCACTCCTATTAGTATTAGGTATTCGTACATTAACTTAAAATGTACTATAATTTGGAGAATTGAGTCAATTGAGCTTTGGTCTAATATTATACTTTGTATCTATATGACTTTATTTTTGACCGATGGTCAATTTCCCATCATTCAGCATGCATTAGGGCTTAGGCTAATTCTTATGACCAATTTTTTAAAAACCTATCATGCAGACACTGAGACACCGATGTAAAGTAAGGTATGGACCAATTAAAGATGACTCAAACTATGGTGCAAACCCTGCCTTACTCGTATTTACTGTTACCTAACTTTAATATTATAGGTACATAGGCTCTAGCATAGCTAGGCCGGTCTTAGCGTATTCATAATCCGCCTTATCTGCGTAAGTTACGGTAGGTATTCTAAGATTCACTTTAATATTTATCGTAATAGTGTAGTTCTAAGACAATGGATCCATATAAAGAATTCAATTACTTAATTAAGTATTTCTTACTAATCGTTTTCATATATCATAATATTTTCCGATATTGAGAACTGTTAATTTTTATACACTTTCTATTTGAACGCAGATCTGTGATTTGAAATTTTGAATAGGTATGCGCTATGTATATACGAACGAACATCCTACTCAAGTACGGGGGGCTTTTTCTTCTAATGAAATTATTAATCTCAGAATGAGAAAAAACGAAATGCGAATATTTCTTATATAATTAATTGTGAATAGAATACTTGATCGATTTCAATTCTGTTTACTGCGATATGTTATATAACCTTAGCTCTACAAATTTAAAGCAATTCCAGATTTTTTTTTAATTTAGAGTGGAGAGGACCTTTAAAGGTCCACTCCAAGCAAATTTTTTTATTGCTTTAATCAATGAGGCCAATGTTTCTTATCATTTTACTGCAAATCCCATCAAATTTGATGGCATATTTTTAATTTTATATGCTTTTAAAGATTTTTATAATGCGGTTTGCGGGATAATTATCGTAAACCTTAGGTCTAAAATATTATTTAATAAACTCATTTTTTTCCCGGAGCCTGGAGAGGACCTTTAAGGTCTTTCTGTCATTTTCCCTTATAAAGATAAAAACCCCACCTTTACTGTCATCTGGTCTCATTTATATAGTTTAATTTTATTATTGAATTACGATTGCTGTAAATTGCTAAATTCTTCAGGATAATTTTTATAAATTAACCGTAACTGTTCCACGATAGAATGTCTAATATCTTTAATGTGAGTTTCTCCTTTTCACTAACCGTCAAAGAACACTTAATTGATTTTACTAAAGAAATACCTTGAATATTGCTAATCACTTTGTTTATTATTAAACACATTTCAGTTTATTTTCAAACTGGAAATAAAAGATTTTGTATATTTAATTTGAATGCATCCTTTATTTGTTTAAAAAAATTAGTTTTGGGATTAAAAATGCCTCTGTGGTGACACTAATCACACTCTTTATTAAATTCTAGTTTACTCTTAGGTTCCAATATTTTCTTCCCTTCTTGAATGTTCTAGAATGTTCTCTTTGTCCCTTTTTATGTTTAAACTAATAGTAGGTATTTTTTATTTGTATAGTTGCCTAGTATATTTATCTATGTTTAGTTTTAGAATAGTTTTATATTTATGTTCTCCTTATCACTTCATCTAATATTATAATTAATTAGGAATATAGAAATGGCTGGCATTGAGCTATGTGCCAAGTGCACGAGGTTACACTCGCAGTATATAAAGCGGTGGCGTGCTTTAGCTTCCTTTTCTACTCCTCGAACTCAACAAGTCATGTTGCAGTTTTAGAGCGCTCTTCCACGGCGTCTACCAACCTACGCAATGGGGAGCTTACTTCTGCCTACAACTACGTACCTGCACTTTAGCAAACGGTAACAACCATAAATCTAGTGCAACTTCAAACCTACAGTAAACTACCTACCTACCCATCAAGTCGAGAACTACTTACCTACCTAACTAACAACCTACCGACTTACTATGAATTACCAACTGGTAACTACGCTAACTAAAGATTGCAACCTAACTTCTAGAATATTTCCAAAATTATACTTTACTTCATACTAATAGTTATTTAATTAATTAATCATTTCTTGACTTAGCAATATTATTTATTGTGTATTACAATAATTATCATTTCTTATATAGGTATAGGTATTATTTCAATAATTAATAAGTAAACTAATTTGTGTTTCATTAACCTTGGTTGGTACCTATAAACAATAATTAAACTAAAAGCTATCAATCAAATCTCTCAATCTAAATTAACTAAATAATCAAACTAAATCGATCACTTTAAATAATTAGCAAATTTCATTTAAACTCACTTTATTGGTGACCCTCGCTGATCGAATACTCTACTACCAACCAAGTTTGATGAATCAATAATTACCTGCCTATTCATTAATATCTTTAAATTTAGCTTAAATATTTCTTCTCTGTTAGTTATTTATTTACCAGTGTTACACCTAGGTACCTAATTTTTTTAGCTTAATTCTGCTAGCTACCTAGTGCATGTGTTATACCTACCTAGTTTTTTTTCAACTCATTTCTGCTAGCTAGCTACCTACTTACATTTTTAAACTCATTTCTGCTATAGCTACCTAACGATCAGTGTTATACCTACCTAGTTTTTTTCAGCCAATTTCTGCTAGCTACCTATTTATTTAACAGTATTATACCTACCTATAACTATAGTTTCTTTAAATATTACGATTATCAGCTCTCATTTTCGCTACCTATTCATTTTATATTTGTGTCGATTCTTTCTCTTGTTAATTCATAACTGCTTAGTAAATTTAATTGTATTTAATTAAAATCACTATTTTTTCATTTTGCATCGTTCAATTTTTTATTGTTTAGCTAGACTATCTTATGGTATACCTACCTGATACCTCAAATTAGCGTTCTTTCCTAAAACCTATCTAACTATAGTTACGCTGCGACGTTCATTCTTAAAATTGAAGATTCAATAATTTTCAGTTTAGTGAATTAATAACTTATTTTTAATATTGTACAATCATTAACTTAAATATTACCTTTTCAAATTGAATTAAATTTTGTTTATGCACTATATAGGTAGAATTTAATTTCCATTATATTTAATGCTTTTCTCCTTAATTTAAATTAAATATTTTTCTTTTAAATTTAGAATAATTTTTTCTTGATAAGATGGCTCCTATTTCAAACTCATCTAATACTGTTGTCCATATTCCTCAACCAATCTTGCCTCTGTCTGAATTTCGTTTTTTTCATAGAGTGGTTAAAGACTTCAACTCTTGGTTATAAGCTGCGTCACCACCTATTGCTAATGATACGTACCTATGACTCATAATTTCAACTTGATGTTGAGCATCGTATACGACATAGACGTTAGGTACGGCGTCCTGCTCTTTTTGTTTTGTAACTCTTCGATGTATTTTTTCATGTAGACTAATTTTTTATTTTTCCCTGTTCCTATTACAATGGAAGAATGTGTTGCGTTTGTGATGCCCGGTGTCTCTCTCCCCTTATTCTTGTTTGCTGATCGTCGCTGAGTTGAATTATTTTTTGTATCTTTTCAAAATGGTTGCGAAAACTCCATTCGTATACTGTTTTTTTTATCTCATCTCCACAAATTGGTTTCGAAAACTCCATTCGTATTCCATTTTGATCTCATCTCCACAATTTGGTTTCGAAAACTCTATTCGTATTCCATTTTGCTACCATCTCCACAATTTGGTTTCGAGAACTCCATTCGTATTCCATTTTTCTCTCATCTCACAATTTGGTTTCGAAAACTCTATTCGTATTCCATTTTGCTCCCATCTCTTTACAAATTGGCTACGATAATTCACCTTCGTATTCCAGTTTTCTCTCTTCTAATAATTGACTTTTAAAACTCATAGGAGTTTTCATGCATCTCCGATAATTAATTTATCGTTTAAACCCCACAGATCATGAATATCTTCTCGTTAATTATTAGAAACTCTTACACTTCATAAGATGTTTGATCTAGATCACCGTTTTGTCTCGGATATTATTTTTTTCATATCGATTTTTGCGACGACCTCTTCAGGTCTAGGGGCGCGGAGGTAATGTGGTGACACTAATCACACTCTTTATTAAATTCTAGTTTACTCTTAGGTTCCAATATTTTCTTCCCTTCTTGAATGTTCTAGAATGTTCTCTTTGTCCCTTTTTATGTTTAAACTAATAGTAGGTATTTTTTATTTGTATAGTTGCCTAGTATATTTATCTATGTTTAGTTTTAGAATAGTTTTATATTTATGTTCTCCTTATCACTTCATCTAATATTATAATTAATTAGGAATATAGAAATGGCTGGCATTGAGCTATGTGCCAAGTGCACGAGGTTACACTCGCAGTATATAAAGCGGTGGCGTGCTTTAGCTTCCTTTTCTACTCCTCGAACTCAACAAGTCATGTTGCAGTTTTAGAGCGCTCTTCCACGGCGTCTACCAACCTACGCAATGGGGAGCTTACTTCTGCCTACAACTACGTACCTGCACTTTAGCAAACGGTAACAACCATAAATCTAGTGCAACTTCAAACCTACAGTAAACTACCTACCTACCCATCAAGTCGAGAACTACTTACCTACCTAACTAACAACCTACCAACCCCCCTCGAGCCATCCACCTTGCCGTGGTGAGGGGGCTTGAGTGGGCCAATGATGGCAGAGGCTATACTAGCTGGGGGTCTCGACCCTCAGGTAGATCCAATCATGCTAGGTTGGCTCTGCCTGAGGCTCCAGACTGAGAGATGGTATGGACGGACCCTTGGATGAAAAACTGACAACTGATACGGCTCAGCTATGAAGGGAATAGCTGGGGAAGGAGACCCCATTAACAAACCCCCCTATCTATAGGGCATAAATAGAAAATATGGAAAAGTCTAATAATGAAATAAACGCTAACGGCGTTAACGGAACTCTCACTGCAGAATGCAGTGAGAGTGTCGCGCCCGGTCAGCTCCCCATTGTTCAGGTGGGAGCTGTTCGTGACTCTGCTACTGAACCAGGGCGTGGTGGAGACCAGGCCAGCCCTGTACTTGTGGGACAAGAGAATACGACTGGCAGCAAAGGGTTCAGTGGAGACCAGGCTGGCCCGCCTAAGGCTACTGGCAACAATCAACTAGACAAAGATTCAAATAACAATGAAGATTGGAATCAAGTCAGAAGAAAGAGGAAAAACCGACAAGGTAAAACTTATAGAGACCTGAAAAAGCTCCAGGAGTTTGACAGCCTGTTTAGAAATAACGAACCTTACTATTCAAAATTTTTCGATGTCAAATTTCCTAGATGCAATATTATGGAGCATATAAGCCCCATAAAACTGGATCGAGAAATTAAAAACAAACTTGGAGATGTCAAAGTGAAGAAGTCAGGATGGAGTGGTTTGTTCATAGAAGTCAAAAACCAGGAACAATCTATCAACATTGAAAAAATTAAGAAAATAGCAGATCAACCCGTAATTATATATAAACACAAGAGATTCAACCAAGTTAAAGGAGTAATAAGATGCAAGTGCTTGAAACATGACACAGAAGATGAAATTAAAGAACACCTGAAACCACAAGATGTTGCCGAAATCAGGAGAGTGACAATTAAAAGGAATGGTGAAATTATTAAAACTGATACATATATCCTTACTTTCAACCTTCTTTCCTGTCCAAAGACCATCCGAATTGCTGATTGGTTAATAGTAAAAGTAGATGAATACAATTATACGCCCCAGCAGTGCTATAACTGCTTAAAGTATGGACATATATCTAAATATTGTAGAAATGATGACAAAATATGTTTCAATTGCTCCAAAAAAGGACATACCAAAGAAGAATGCACATACAGCTTACGGTGCCTCCATTGCAAAGGAGAGCATCTGAGCAATAGCAAAACCTGCCCCAGATACCAATGTGAAGCTAAAATAATCAACCTCCAAATGAAAGAAAAACTCCCCAAACCAGATGCAATAGAAAAGTTTCTAGAAACATCCCCACAATACGAAGAACTATTCTATCCACCACTCACAGAAACAGAGTCACAAGACCCTGCAAATAACAATAATCAACAAAGAAAAACTGTACAACAACCTGTAAACAATAATCCAAAATTAAAAAGCAACACAGACAATCTAAACTGTGCTAAAATAAAAAACAGACATCACTCAAATGAATCTTCAAAAAAGACGAATGCTCCTTCTTCAATCCCCAAACCCATTCATCAAGAAAGAAAAACCTCGCCTTCAAAAATATTCAATAAGAAAATAAATAAAGAACAAAGCCTACTAAAAACACCCAAAAAGAGTACAATAGTACAGTCCCAAAATACTCCCAATACAAGTAAAATCTCCACCAACTTCATCGAAGCCAACAAGAAAAACGTTAAAACTGCAAATGTCGTATCATGTGATATGAGCGAGGACGATTTAAGTGACGAGTCCTCAAACAAATATGATCCCAGAAAAAGAAGACTATCACCAACTTACAGAGATGTTGCCAACAAAAAACTAAATTCACGAAAATCAACAGAAAACTTGCAAAAAATCCCTACTGTTGGATATTCCAGCAGTTCAACAGACAAAAAGCACAATAGATCATCACAATGATCAATGTCATTCAATGGAATATTCAGGCCCTGAACACTCATTTTTCAGACCTGAAGATTTTGTTGAATGAATATAATCCATCCTGCGTTTGCCTACAGGAAACCCTAATTAAAAATAGAATTTATTCACCTTCAGGATATAAAATACTTACTTCAACTCCTACCAGAGACGACGACCACGAAAGAGGAACAGCAATACTAATCAAGAATGATATATTTCACCAACCCCTAACTCTCAACACTAACTTGCAAGCAGTTGCTGCTAAAGTGAATATTGGCAAAATATTCACCATCTGTTCCCTCTACCTACCCCATATCCCCTGTACCAAGCAAGATTTAACCAACCTCATAAACCAACTACAACCTCCATTCCTCCTCTTGGGAGACTTCAATGCCAAGAGCCCCGTTTGGGGCGGAACTGTAATAGATACTGCAGATGCACGTGGAAAAATCATCGAAGAACTGCTTCTAGACCTGCCAATATCAATCATCAATGACGAATCCCCAACTCATTATCATATTCAAACAGATACCTACTCCACCATTGATCTGTCCATATGCTCTTCTGATTGTGTTGACCATTTCAACTACTCAGTTAATGCCTCACGATATGGAAGTGACCATTACCCTATCCATCTAACTCCTAATGATAATAGTAACCGTATACCATACACTGGACCTCTCAGATACAATTTTAAAAAAGCAGATTGGAAAATATTTGAAGAGCACACTACAACTGAAATTAGAAACGAAGATTTTGAGGACATAGATTCACTGACAGAATACATAACCGAAACAATCATCAACTCTGCAAACTTGGCAATTCCTTTCAAATCAAGAAAACCAAGAAAACCACCAATACCTTGGTGGAATGATGAGCTCACTAATCTGAAAAGAAATAGAAACATATCAGAAAGAGCACTTCGCAGAAATAACAATATAGAAAACAAAATAGCATACAACAGAGCAAAAGCAAAACTAAGATACTTTTCCAATATAGCAAGACGACAGTCATGGCAGAAATTCCTAAATTCCATAAATCAGAACACAACCCTCAACCATATTTGGAAAAAAGTACAAATGATAGGTGGCAAATTTAAACCCTCTCCTCTACCAGTACTAAAAGACGACAACGGCAACTACATAATAGACCAACATCAAATAGCTAATATTCTAGTGAATCACTTCGCAACCATTTCCAATAGTAACAACTATCCCCAGAATTTTCAACGATACAAAGAGACTAAAGAACGGCAATACCTCAATTTCAACACCTATAATATCCCTCACCAGTACAACAATAGCGTAACTCAACTGGAATTCGACTCTGCACTACAATCTTCAGAAGAAAGCTCACCAGGACCTGACAATATCTCCTACTCAATGATAAAGCATAGTCACAGCACCATGAAAACCCTCATCCTGAAAACATTCAATAGAATCTTCATGACTCAAAAATTCCCTAGCAAATGGAGCATTGCCACAATAGTTGCAATAGCAAAACCTGGTAAAGATCATTCCAACCCACAGAACTATAGACCAATTTCATTAACTAACTGTTTATGCAAATTACTAGAAAAAATCATCAATGTCCGTCTAATCTGGTTTTTAGAGCACAATAACCTCATCTCCAATTTACAATCCGGCTTTCGCTCTAATAGAAGCACAATAGACAATATTATACAACTTGAAACAGCAATCCAGAAATCCCTCCATAACAAACAACATTTCCTTGCAGTGTTTTCGACCTAAAAAAGGCCTATGACACTGCATGGAGATATAACATATTGAAAAAGATCCACGATTGCGGACTGAGAGGAAACTTACCAATATTTCTGAAAAATTTCCTCTCAAACAGACACATAAAAGTAAGAGTTGGTAACTCCTTCTCGGAGGAGAGATTGGTTGAAGAAGGCATCCCCCAGGGAAGCGTGCTTAGTTGCAGCCTCTTTATGATTGCCATTAATGACATTTGTGACGCCATACCAGATAATGTTCAAAGGACACTCTATGTAGACGACTTCACCATCTTTGCGTCCGGTGCTGTGAGTGGCATGGTGGAGAGAAGACTGCAAGTGGCTATCTCTAGTTTGGAAAGGTGGTGTGATACCACTGGATTTGCCTTCTCCGCCCCTAAAACTGTCAGTATTCACATATGCAGAAAGAGAAACTGTCCTTAATTCAATCCTAACCTCTGCATCTACAACAACCCTATAAATACAGTAGGTGAAGTCAGATATCTTGGAGTGATATTTGACAAAAGCAATACATGGAAGCCGCACATAACCAATTTACGAACAAAAGCATTCAAAACAATAGACCTACTAAAACATCTCACTCACAAGAAATGGGGAGCAGATTGCATATCTCTCCTGAGACTATACATAATGCTTCTCAAACCCTTAATTGAATATGGAATAGAAGCATTCTCTTCCACTGCACAAACGTATATGAAAAAAGTAGAGACTCTACAAAATTGTGCCATTAGAATTGCCACGGGTGCATTTAAGAGCTCTCCCATTTCAAGTATTCACGGCTACTCTGGTATTAAACCTCTTAAATTCTATGTCGAAACAAAAATGTTAAATTATTTTCTTAGAATAAAGGTGAATACTGGCCATCCTCTACACCAACTTATTAATGAAGACCTCCCTCCCAAGAGCTGCCTAGAGAGGTGTAAGAGACTTATAGAGGAATACAATGTGAATGTTGAGAACTTGATAATGGAAGAAACAACCAGCATCCCTCCTTGGACAAGAGAACGAATATCAACCTGCTCGGATATGTATCAATACAAAAAGCAAAGAAACACTGCCCTTGAAATGAAGAACCACTTTGATGAACATTTAATAGAACATGCTGAACATAACAATATTTACACTGATGGATCCAAGATAGAAAATTGAGTTGGATACTCCTACTTAGTAGAAAATAATATAACAGCTAAGAGAATTTCATCAAATGCATCCAACTACACTGCAGAACTATATGCAATACTTGATGCAATAACTAATGATAACAGCCCTCATACAGTAACTACTAATATTATTACCGATTCCAAATCAGCAATACAAGCAATAGAAAAATACTACAACAAAGACCCACTCATTCTAAAAATACATACAGCAATTCACAACTGCAACGGAAACATCAACTTATGCTGGGTACCCAGCCACTGTGGTATCCCTGGTAACGAAGCTGTAGACGACGCTGCAAGAACTGCCGCTAGTGAACAGTTTGTAGAAGATATCCTAATATCAAGATCCGACATAAAAGCACTGATTAAAGCAGAATCTCTCCGGAGATGGAGAACGCAATGGCAGGCTATCCCTGAAGACAACAATAAACTCAGAAAAATCCAAACCGACATATCACCCCTTCGAAACAGTCACTTTGAAGACAGACTATGGGAGAGGGTTGTGTGCCGCATTAGAATAGGTCACACAGCCCTAACCCATGGCTTCTTGATGTCAAATGACCCTCCCACAGAGTGTCAAACCTGTCACGTTCAACTTACTGTCTACCACATCCTAATGGACTGTCCATACTATTCCATAGCCCGACAAGCCCTCCAAAATTGCCCATTCAAAGAATTACTATGCCTCTATACATCAAAATTTGACAGATTATACTAATTCATTATGCAATCTGAATTAATGTACCATATTTGACATTCATGTATTAAACTATTATTTAATTTGCTAGTGATTAACGACTGAATCGCCTCTGTAGCGGCCGTTGTTGTAAAACACCAATAGATAATAATAATAATAACAACCTACCGACTTACTACGAATTACCAACTGGTAACTACGCTAACTAAAGATTGCAACCTAACTTCTAGAATATTTCCAAAATTATACTTTACTTCATACTAATAGTTATTTAATTAATTAATCATTTCTTGACTTAGCAATATTATCATTTCTTATATAGGTATAGGTATTATTTCAATAATTAATAAGTAAACTAATTTGTGTTTCATTAACCTTGGTTGGTACCTATAAACAATAATTAAACTAAAAGCTATCAATCAAATCTCTCAATCTAAATTAACTAAATAATCAAACTAAATCGATCACATTAAATAATTAGCAAATTTCATTTAAACTCACTTTATTGGTGACCCTCGCTGATCGAATACTCTACTACCAACCAAGTTTGATGAATCAATAATTACCTGCCTATTCATTAATATCTTTAAATTTAGCTTATTAAATTTCTTCTCTGTTAGTTATTTATTTACCAGTGTTACACCTAGGTACCTAATTTTTTTAGCTTAATTCTGCTAGCTACCTAGTGCATGTGTTATACCTACCTAGTTTTTTTTCAACTCATTTCTGCTAGCTAGCTACCTACTTACATTTTTAAACTCATTTCTGCTATAGCTACCTTAACGATCAGTGTTATACCTACCTAGTTTTTTTCATCCAATTTCTGCTAGCTACCTATTTATTTAACAGTATTATACCTACCTATAACTATAGTTTCTTTAAATATTACGATTATCAGCTCTCATTTTCGCTACCTATTCATTTTATATTTGTGTCGATTCTTTCTCTTGTTAATTCATAACTGCTTAGTAAATTTAATTGTATTTAATTAAAATCACTATTTTTTCATTTTGCATCGTTCAATTTTTTATTGTTTAGCTAGACTATCTTATGGTATACCTACCTGATACCTCAAATTAGCGTTCTTTCCTAAAACCTATCTAACTATAGTTACGCTGCGACGTTCATTCTTAAAATTGAAGATTCAATAATTTTCAGTTTAGTGAATTAATAACTTATTTTTAATATTGTACAATCATTAACTTAAATATTACCTTTTCAAATTGAATTAAATTTTGTTTATGCACTATATAGGTAGAATTTAATTTCCATTATATTTAATGCTTTTCTCCTTAATTTAAATTAAATATTTTTCTTTTAAATTTAGAATAATTTTTTCTTGATAAGATGGCTCCTATTTCAAACTCTTCTAATACTGTTGTCCATATTCCTCAACCAATCTTGCCTCTGTCTGAATTTCGTTTTTTTCATAGAGTGGTTAAAGACTTCAACTCTTGGTTATAAGCGTGCGTCACCACCTATTGCTAATGATACGTACCTATGACTCATAATTTCAACTTGATGTTGAGCATCGTATACGACATAGACGTTAGGTACGGCGTCCTGCTCTTTTTGTTTTGTAACTCTTCGATATATTTTTTCATGTAGACTAATTTTTTATTTTTCCCTGTTCCTATTACAATGGAAGAATGTGTTGCGTTTGTGATGCCCGGTGTCTCTCTCCCCTTATTCTTGTTTGCTGATCGTCGCTGAGTTGAATTATTTTTTGTATCTTTTCAAAATGGTTGCGAAAACTCCATTCGTATACTGTTTTTTTATCTCATCTCCACAAATTGGTTTCGAAAACTCCATTCGTATTCCATTTTGATCTCATCTCCACAATTTGGTTTCGAAAACTCTATTCGTATTCCATTTTGCTACCATCTCCACAATTTGGTTTCGAGAACTCCATTCGTATTCCATTTTTCTCTCATCTCACAATTTGGTTTCGAAAACTCTATTCGTATTCCATTTTGCTCCCATCTCTTTACAAATTGGCTACGATAATTCACCTTCGTATTCCAGTTTTCTCTCTTCTAATAATTGACTTTTAAAACTCATAGGAGTTTTCATGCATCTCCGATAATTAATTTATCGTTTAAACCCCACAGATCATGAATATCTTCTCGTTAATTATTAGAAACTCTTACACTTCATAAGATGTTTGATCTAGATCACCGTTTTGTCTCGGATATTATTTTTTTCATATCGATTTTTGCGACGACCTCTTCAGGTCTAGGGGCGCGGAGGTAATGTGGTGACACTAATCACACTCTTTATTAAATTCTAGTTTACTCTTAGGTTCCAAAATTTTCTTCCCTTCTTGAATGTTCTAGAATGTTCTCTTTGTCCCTTTTTATGTTTAAACTAATAGTAGGTATTTTTTATTTGTATAGTTGCCTAGTATATTTATCTATGTTTAGTTTTAGAATAGTTTTATATTTATGTTCTCCTTATCACTTCATCTAATATTATAATTAATTAGGAATATAGAAATGGCTGGCATTGAGCTATGTGCCAAGTGCACGAGGTTACACTCGCAGTATTTAAAGCGGTGGCGTGCTTTAGCTTCCTTTTCTACTCCTCGAACTCAACAAGTCATGTTGCAGTTTTAGAGCGCTCTTCCACGGCGTCTACCAACCTACGCAATGGCTTCTGCCTACAACTACGTACCTGCACTTTAGCAAACGGTAACAACCATAAATCTAGTGCAACTTCAAACCTACAGTAAACTACCTACCTACCCATCAAGTCGAGAACTACTTACCTACCTAACTAACAACCTACCGACTTACTACGAATTACCAACTGGTAACTACGCTAACTAAAGATTGCAACCTAACTTCTAGAATATTTCCAAAATTATACTTTACTTCATACTAATAGTTATTTAATTAATTAATCATTTCTTGACTTAGCAATATTATTTATTGTGTATTACAATAATTATCATTTCTTATATAGGTATAGGTATTATTTCAATAATTAATAAGTAAACTAATTTGTGTTTCATTAACCTTGGTTGGTACCTATCAAGGTATATTAACTACAAGGTAGAGTATTGCGCAGGTTCATATCAAGATGATTACAGTTTTGTTGTGAAAGACGCTGGCTGGTGTGCGGCCGTGTGCCCCATGATAATTATTTTTACATAGAAACAAGGTCTGTTATTCATTCTTTTTAGAATAAAATGCCTTTCAACTTGTTTTTTTGGACTAAACTGGCTGTATTCAGCATTGTGAAAACTTTTCATATATTTTTTAGTAAGGTTTAATTGGGAAAAACCTATTGTTTTTCTTCAAAGTACGTTTATGTAAGAGCTGTCGATCCTGTCTCTTCTTATCCTGTCTATTTCTTCCTTATTCCTACATTTTTAGAAAACCTAAATAATTTAATCAGAACAATTACACTTTTTTCATTGCATCCGCACATAGCACAAACAACCACGGCAAAAATTCTTATATACAAATAACTAATTAAGTCGCTGTATCTATTATTGCAGGGGCACACGGCCATGAGTTCGTATGTGCGTATTTGTTCATGCGCAGAAGAGTCTAAAATTCGTATCAAGGCGTAGCGTACCTTGTTAAGTTAATATACCTTGGTACCTATAAACAATAATTAAACTAAAAGCTATCAATCAAATCTCTCAATCTAAATTAACTAAATAATCAAACTAAATCGATCACTTTAAATAATTAGCAAATTTCATTTAAACTCACTTGACCTCCTATACATTTCTCCAAACAATTAATTTAGATTTATTTAAAGATTTCACTGATTCTACTAAATTTGAAGTCGAAACAGACGATTCATCAGCGACTGTCATTTGGTTTCAGTTTGAGGTGTGAATGGAAATTTAAAAGAAAGTATCTCCGTTCATTCCAATCGAACCAAAAATGTTTGCTAATAATTGTTTAATGGCAAAAAAATAATTCAATTTCCTTGCAGATTCACGATTATTCTTTGCACAGTTTTCGCATTTAAATGAACAGGATGAGAGGGTGCAAGCAATTAAAAATATCCCCTTTGGTAATAAATAATTTTATTGGCTTTTAGTGGTTGTATTATTTCACCAAAATGGATTTCATTTTTTTTGATGTTATTTGATAGTCGAAATCTCATAATAAAATTATATATATTGTCAATTTTTCCTATTCTATAAGGATGTTAATATATTAACATAAATATATTTTGAATAATTTGATATATCTTTTTTAACATTAAACACTCGATTATAATAATATACAAATATACGTTCTTAAAGCCCTTATATAAATACTAGTAAATAATTATTCATAACATTACACAGGTTTTTCTCTAATTTTCTCTATATAAATTTCAATACATCATCACAGTGACTCTTTTCTCTGATAGTACATCATCACAGTGACTCCTTTCTCTGATAGCACATCATCACAGTGACTCTTTTCTCTTATAGTACATCATCACAGTGACTCTTTTCTCTGACAGTTTATCATCACAGTGACTCTTTTCTCTGATAGTACATCATCACAGTGACTCTTTTCTCTGATATTACATCATCACAGTGACTCTTTTCTCTGACAGTTTATCATCACAGTGACTCTTTCCTCTGATATTTCATCACAGCGACTCTTTTCTCTGATTGTACATCATCACAGTGACTCTTTTCTCTTATAGTACATCATCACAGTGACTCTTTTCTCTGATAGTTCATCATCACAGTGACTCTTTCCTCTGATATTTCATCACAGCGACTCTTTTCTCTGATTGTACATCATCACAGTGACTCTTTTCTCTTATAGTACATCATCACAGTGACTCTTTTCTCTGATAGTACATCGTCACAGTGACTCTTTTCTCTGATAGTACATCGTCACAGTGACTCTTTTCTCTGATAGTACATCATCACAGTGACTCATTTCTCTGATAGTACATCATCACAGTGACTCTTTTCTCTGATAGCACACCATCACAAAAATAGTACCTCCAGAAGCTCCATTGGACCAATCAGGACAACCCAAGGTGTGTTGTACCCTAACAAGGCAGCTGGTCATGATGGATTCTTACCGACAGTAATGAAGAACGTGAAGGATGGTTTGGCGCACATCTGCAACAGATCTTCAATGTCTCTTAGGACGACATGAGGATCGCGGATGTGACCCCAATCTTCAAGACAGGTGAGACCACCGACAGCAGTAACTACAGGCCGATTAGTTTGACATCGGTTCCTGGAAAGCTGCTTGAATCCATCATCAAGGATAGGATTGTGTATCACCTCGAAGAACACCAGCTCATAGGAAAGAGTCAGCATGGCTCTCTTCGCGGGTAGTCATGCCTGACCAACTTACTAGAGTTCTTTTACTACGTTCTTCAGGAGCATGACAAATCCAAAGCTGTTGACATCGTCTACTTTGATTTCAAGAAAACATTTGACAAGGTACCTCACAAGAGGTTAATGGTGAAAATAGCTGCTATTGGTGTGGGTGGTAGAGTCCTACAATGGATCAGGTCATGGCTAAATAACAGGCAACAAAGAGTGATGGTCAATGGCGTGGCCTCTGTGTGGAGCTCCGTAACCAATGCGGTTCCCCAGGGCTCAGTCCTTGGTCCTCTGCTCTTTATTATTTACGGTGTCCGGAAAACTGCCAGGCGGAAAACTGCCAGACGGAAAACTGCCGAAGCGCAAAACTGCCAGGCGGAAAACTGCCAGTCTTTATTGGTAATACATGTATATTTATTGACTTTCTGAAACATTTTTTAGTTATGAACACATTTTAATTTATAAAAACGGCGTTAGTTCTTCTTAATTTAAGAGGTTAAGAGGACATTCATTTTTACAGTAATAACTACATAGATATTGGAATACTTAAATAATATTCAAAGAAAAATAATATTTCAACAAATCTACTTCATTAAACACTTGAGTAAACCAAACTTCATTACACATAAGGATTTTATAATTTCCATTTTTAACTTATTTTCAAAGTCACGTAAATTTTAAAAACATGTTCAGTTACGTTTTAAGTCTCTTTTTTTTTTAATTTCCTATTGACGTCAGCAATATAGCCTTTGGTTCCGAGGCAAACGTTAAACCCTGTGTACTGATTTGTGAATACTAGATAATTAGATATTCTCACAATAATACAATTTTAAATGTTAAATCAACTTATATGTACGTTAAATAGTTATTACATTTACATTTTAATTCTCCATATGTCATTAACACAACCCATTCATTTTAAGAATTTTCATTTATATGTAAAAAGTATTATTAATTAATATGCAATCCAATTCGATCGAGTGAAATTGTAAGAGAATTAAGTAGGTAATATCAGTTTAATAATCATAGTTGATGGGTTGCAAATTCTAAATTATTGACGAACATGGATCAAATTTGTTTTATTGTGAGTACAAGCTTCTCTACAAACAATTCCATGTATATACCATGTGGCACTTACACATTTAAATCATGTGTATACCATGCATATTTTTGAAAATGGATACCATATTTATTACATGTTGTTTTACGTTGTAATATGGTAAATTATATGTGGTTACCATATGTTATAAGTATGGTATTTAGCATGTTGCTATGAATGTGGTAAATAACACTTGGTAAACAACTGTTAAAAGTATGGTAATTTACATGTGGATATGATGTGGTGTATACAATCTCAATTTGATATGGTTTTAAAATGGCATAACCACATGCTAATTCTGTGTTTTTATTAGGGTTAGATTGGTTCAATGTGGATAACACATATTTATACTGTATTGTCACATTAAAACCATTAAACCACATGGTAAGCATGTGTATGCAATATGGAATTGTTTGCAGGGTTGAAGACTTGTTCAATTCTCAAATTATAAATGCAAAAAGAACTAATTAGACACTAAGCCTGTTATGAACTGATAATGTAAAGACACGTTGTGTAAACAATGGAATTTACTCTGTCTCTAATACAATAATTTAATTGTTTCTTCTCTTATTATTTTCTAAGAAAGGATATATTTTAAATTTCTATATTGTAATCGATTATTTATGTAATATTTATTTATTATATATTTTATATATTTTTCTAATCAATTTGTTTACATATAACTATTATTTTTATTTTGTAAAAATGAATATCCCTTTAACTAAATTAAATGTTATTATTTTCCGCCTGGCAGTTTTCCGCTTCGGCAGTTTTCCGCCTGGCAGTTTTCCGTGTACCATTATTTACATAAATGACCTTGACGTAGTACTCGACAGTAGGGTATCCAAGTTTGCTGATGACACAAAGATTGGCATCAACGCTGCAAGTAGAGAGGCCATCGGTGTAGAGCACTTCTTGATGGTCGTATGAACGCTGAAGCTGCCTATACACTACTTGGAACCCCAATATAATCAATCTTACTGTTTGCTATTTTCCCGTTCATATGCTACTTTCCTGCATATTTTCAAAACTTTTGGGCATTATTTGTCACATTCCCGCTTGTTTACTGGACGTTCTGCTACATTTCCTGCCCCGCTGGAAGGCACACTTGTGCTTTTCTGCGAGCAGTGTGTTATCCTGCAAATTACTGTGCATTCCCGCTCAGGTCTGACGAACAATGGCAACCGAGGAATAATTTTTCTCGCTAAACTGTCCAAATTGAAATGGATTACCAGAATATATATTTCATATGTCTTAATGATTCAATAAGATAGCTATAATACTATATGTATTTTATTTCAGTAGATTTCCTTGTGGTCAATGATTTGTAAAATTTCCAATTATTCTAGGTATTAACTTAAATTACATTCATTATATTGTACTCTTAGATTGAACTAATAAAATACCTATTGTTATCAATGGAGTGACATTACACCACCAATTTGAAGAACACAATATATTTGAATAGATGTCAATGAAAACAACATTTAAAATATAATATTTATTTATTAAATATTTTTAGAATTTCTATTCTTTAAAAACTGAGGCTTGTTACCGCTTGTAGTAGTAAACAGCTGATGTTCACTACTCTGAATGAAAAATACTTTAGGTATCTGATCATTTTGCTTAATAATGTTTTGTCTTTAGACATTTAATTGATGTAAGATGATTAATTGATGAATATTTAGGCAACAGATGCAATGTTAATGCCCTATATAAGCGCGCACTGGGTGGAGCCGGAGCGTTTGGTATCAGTTTGAATCGTGTTGCCACACTACGACTATGAGAAGCATCGAAATTTGTATAAAATGAGATGAAAAAAAATAGAAATTACAGATGATTAATAATCATAACGAAACTGTTCTACAAGTTTCGAGACCGGTAGCAGGCAATCACTGACTGTTATTGCAGGCAATCACTCCGAACAGTCATTGGAGGCGGAGCATTTGTTGGTAGTTTGAAACGTGCTGTAATACTGACTTTTTAGTAGAAATTATCTATACACTTTTATTAGGCTTTATGTTATAATTATTTTTCGTTTATTTGACTCTAAAGGTGTTATTAATACTTGTGGGAAAATTCGTGGGAATATTTACCATGATCTGTGGGAATCTATGGGAGAAACTGAACCCATCTGTGGGAGCATGGTGAAAATAAAACGGCAACACGGTAATCGTACCTGGCTCAGTGACGTTTCATAAGCGAGGAAGAGTGCGCGCATCTAGTACGCGCTCCACCAAATGCTTATTTAAGTCATTAACATTGCATCTGTTGCCTAAATATTCATCAATTAATCTTCTTACATCAGTTAAATGTCTTAGCGGGATGCATGATTGCAGACAATCTATTTGTTCTGCAGGAATGTGTGCATGAAACATTCAGAAGGAGAGAGGAGTTGGTGTTGGAGGCAGTGGATTTTAGAAAGGCTTATGATTCGATAAAGAGAGAGGCGGTGCTGGATGTTTTGAAGGAGTACAGAATTGAAGGAAGAGTGATAGAATTGTTCAAGAAGGTGTATTGTGATGATAAGACCAGAGTGGAGTTTGGAGGGGAAGAGAATTTGGAGATGGAGGTGGAGAGTGGGATTAGGCAGGGGTGTACTGCGTCGACTGTATTGTTCAAACTGATAACCTTTAAACTGATTGAAGCACTTAGAAGAAAGAGGCAGGTAGAGGAAGTGAGGTTAAGAAGCTTATTCTATGCAGATGATGGGCTGCTGCTGTGTAGAAATGTGGGAGAGGCGGAGGAGGTTTTGAGGAGAGTGGCGAGAGGATATGGATTGGAAGTGAATACAGAGAAGAGCCAGTGTTTATTGTATAATATGAGAGATGAGGTGGAGGAGATCAGAGGGATAGCAGTGGTTGAAGAGATTAGGTACTTGGGAGTGAAGATTGTAAATAGAAGGAATATGTTTGAGGGGCACAGGAAGGAGATGGTAAATAGAGCAAAATGGATGAGCAACATGACCTACTCAGTTATAGAAAAGAGCTGCCATAAAGTGCTGATAGGGAAGAATTATTGGAAGGGAGTGGTTCTTTCGAGGGTATTGTATGGTGCGAAGGTGGTTGGACTGAGGGTGGCAGAGATGGATAGTATCCAGAGACAGGAGAATGCGGCGATGAGGAGGATGCTGGGGGCGAGCAGGGGGGTGGCGGTGGCTGGACTGAGGGGAGATGTAGGAATTAGTACAGTGAAGAGCAGAGTTGCCAGGGGGAGACTGCAGTGCATGAGAAGAGTAGAACAGGGAGATAATGAGATGCTGAAGAGAGTGATGAGAGTAGCTAAAAGGTGGGGTGGTGAATGGGTGAAAGAAACAAGGAAGTGTATGAATTGGGCAAGCATTGAGGAAGAGGAGCTGAAGACTATGACAAAGGAATCGGTGAAGAGGAGAGTGGCTGATGAGGTGCATCGTGAGTGGAGGGAGGCAGTTTGAGAGTCTACAGGAGGTTTAAGAGGGATATGAAGGAGGAGGATTATGAAGGAGGTATGGAGTCTAGGGTGTAGTTTGGAGCAAAGACAAGAAGTTTGAAGCTGGGATGCTGGAGATGGGGTGAGGAGAGTGTGGAGTGCAGGTTGTGTGGAGCAGAGAGAGAAAATGACGAGCACTTTTTGCTGGAGTGTGGGGTGCTGGAGAAGTTGAGGAATGAGGCAATTGAACTGCAGAGACCGAGAAAGGAGAATGTGGATGAGGTTGTTGGGGGATTTCTGTTTGGAGATGATGGAGTGAGAAAATGTAGGAGAGTGCTCTACGAGTCTACAGGATGTGGAGACAGAGGGAGAGGGAGGATGCTGTGGTTGTGGGTGGAGTTGTGGAGTGAAAAGTGAAGTGCTAGTGAAAAGAAAGAAAAGAAATTAAGATTAGTGCAAGTGATAAGAAATTAGTGCTAGTGATAAAAAATTAAGTGCTAGTGATAAGTGTTTTAGTGTTAAGAAGTTAATCTAAGTGTAGTTATAAGTGCTGAAAATTTGTAATAAAAAGTGAATTGTTTTTTTTTTCTTGTGATGGCAGAAGTGAAAACCTGAAAAGAAAAGTGAATAGGTGGACGGACCCGCTGAAAAGGGAATCTACGAAGGAACACCTTGACCTTGACCTTTCTAGCCTACCCTACTTACTAATAGTTTCCGATATTTAGGTAGGTACCTACCTAGGTAATTTAGTCATAGTAAAAAATGTAGCTCTTTGACAGCTTAACGAAATAGGTACTAAACTAACTATAGTTAGGAACCTAGCCTAGTAATTTATGAACAATTAAAGATGATTTTATCGTATGCAAATTAGAGCAATAGTGTCTAACCAGGCACCTATTTACTCAGTTAGTTAGACACAGCATAGGAGTAGATAAGTACCTACCTAGGTAATATTGACTTACTAGGTACCTACCTCCATTACATTATGGTAGGTTAATACCTAACTAGTTTCATTGTTTTAGCTTCACAGCCTTCATTGAACACAGTTTTCACTATGGGCCAAAGAGGTAGGTGAATTTTTACGCTACAAGAAAAATAAAGACAATTTTGGATTCCTCTAAAGATTTTTAACAAAGCCATAGTGAAATATTTTCATTTTTTGCTCTATCATGCTCTTTATCATAGTTCTAAACCGTTACTCTAGTTAGGTTTTTTGAAAATTTTACTTAGCCATCAAAAATTGCTTATCAAAAGAAAAGGGGGAAACAAAATGAATTTTTATGGTCTATAGCTTTGTTAGAAACGTCACAAGGATTCTTCAACTGTCTCAGTTTTTGTTCAAGCATTTGAAATTTATGAAATAATTTAAAAAATAAAATCTAATCTCCATTTACTCGAAAACGAATGCCAAAATCGAAAAAGTCATACAAACAAAATGTGCTTATTTTCTAAAGTTAAATTTGCCTGCAAATTTCAGAAAAATCGGTCTACAAACAAAAAAAGTTTTCTACAATCTTGGGAAGACCCTAAAGTTAGCTAGTAGGTAATGACCCTAGGCTAAACTGGTTCAAACCAGATTAAACTGGTTCAAAACTGTATTATGAAGACCTCACATGGGGAAAATAATCCAAATTAAATGTGAATTTTGAAATTTAAAACTATCCGTATCATGAATACAGGACAAAACTATAAAAGAAATGAAGGAAATTAATTCTTCCTTCCAATTTTTTTTGGAATTTTCACGTTTTCAGAAGGGAATTTGCGCTGCTTGAGTAAAGATTATTGGTAAGCATGAAGCTAGGAAAGAGATCTTGTTTTTGATGATGACTGACTATAGTGATTACCCAGCAAACAGTGGTACATCTAGCCGATGTCTAAATGATGCAGGCATCCGACCTTAGCCAGTATCGGCCGACATTGGTTTACCATCGTGTATGTACTAAAAGACGTCAGCAAGACGCTGGGTTAACGTACCCGGCAACCAGGCCAATGTCGGCAACGAGCGGCAAAGCGTCGGAGTACAGTCATCATTTAGATGATGGCTAGTATCGGTACACCGATGTTTGCCAGGATCTTTTAGATGGCGGCTAGTAGTTGCATAAAGATTTCGAAAATAAAATTGCCTAAATTTGGAATATTACAAATTATAACTAACTATTGGATAATGTTCCATTATGTATCATAACTTTTGAAATTTATAAAATTTATTTATTTATTTGGTGTCCGCTTTTACTTGACGGGTATTAAACATCCCAGCTAACCATATCCTCTCTGTCCCGCGTGGGACAGAGGGGGGCATCCCTCGCTAACGAGGTACAGAGAGGGACGGGGAATTTCAGACGTCTCCAGACGTCTGAAATCCCAGGTCTTTCCAACGTCGGAAATCCAACTCACATCCCACGTCTTTCTCACGCGAGATGTCCCTCTCTCTCCCACGTCTGACGCACATGGGATGTCCCACGTCTGTCCCACGCGGGATATCCCACGTCTGTCCCACATGGGATGTCCCTCTCTGTCCCACGCATGATGTCCCTCTCTGTCCCACGTCTGTCCCACGCGGGATGTCCCTATCTGTCCCTCGTCTGTTTTACGCGGGAAGTCCCCCTCTGTCCCACGTCTCTTCCACGTGGGATGTCCCTCTCTGTCCCACGCGGGATGTCCCTCTCTGTCTCTCGTCTGTTTTACGCGGGAAAAAGTAGGCGGGATGTCCCTCTCTGTCCCACGTCTGTCTCACGCGGGATGTCCCTCTCAGTTCCACGCGGGATGTTCCTCTCTCTATTGAAAATAGGACTAGGTTCTCCTAGTCCTAAAGAACCTAGTCCGTTTTTCTGTATGTACTATCAGGCTAAAGAGAACCTAGTCCTATTTTCGCTAGGAGTTATCAGGCTAAAGAGAACCTAGTCCTATTTTCACTAGGTACTATTAGGCTAAAGAGAACCTAATCCTATTTTCACTAGGTACTATCAGGCCAAAGAAAACCTAGTCCTTTTTTCGCTAGGTGCTTTCAGGCTAAAGAGAACCTAGTCCTATTTTCACAAGGTACTATCAGGCTAAGGAGTACCTAGTCCTATTTTCACTAGTTACTATTAGGCTAAAGAGAACCTAGTCCTATTTTCACTAGGTACTATTAGGCTAAAGTAATCAGTAACCTTAGTTCTAATGAATAGAGTAATAAATAAATTAGAGTGGAGGGGAGCTTTAAGTAACTAATTACCAATATATTACCAAGTTATTATGTATAGCTTTAACTATCATATTTTGATGAAATGGACCAATTAAATGCACAAATAATTGATTATCTACTCCATCACTGTTGGTCATGCTTCAATACCCTTTATGTGCCTTGCACACTCTCGAGATTGTCGCGCCTTTTCAATGATCCTAAAAATGCACAGCGCATTCTTGAGATTGTGCAATTGGCGTGGAACATAAATACAATACAGCTCCTTATATCTTCACCACATTGCCATCATCAGTTCAATATTTCTTTATCGGATAGTACCATGATTCTTATTTTTGGATAATCTTTTTATATTATTAAGTACGTATGCTTTTCCCCGTCCATTCTAAGAATATATAACAACCAACAATGTCTCCAAATTAAATATTGTGAATACAAAATGTTAGTCGAATTTAATAACAAAATATAAACGTACAAAGTGAATTACTTTATCTCGCTGTGAATAGTTATCTTATTTAAAGTAAACACACATGAATTACATCAGTGAGAGCTACACATTATTTGAGATATCCTGAAACAAATTACAATAATTTTAGACCTAAAGGTAAGTTTCATCAATTTATTTATTGAAATTTTCCGTTAATTTAATATTATAACGAGAATGTTCTGTATTGAATTAAACGTAGATATATACGAGTATATTATAACATTCGTATTTATTAATACTTTTAATTTATTCATATATCGTCAAGTAAATCGGATATACAAACTCAAATACAAAACGTGTAACAAAATCTCGACCATCCACTGAAATCTAACTCCAGAGCTCATTTCGTGACCAGAGCCCGTTCTGAAAGGTTGTCTGAACATCTTCTCTACAGTCAGCAGTCGCTACTCATCGTATAGTGAAGATGGAAGGAAAATACAGTGAAGATACTAGGAGGGAACTAGTAGAAATGGAAGAAAATTTACTTCGATTAAGCCGGAAAACGAAGTCTGCATTCGAAAAGAGTATTCGGTTCAATCCAATTGGATTAAGACATAATATAAATAAAAGTTCTAGTTCTTTGTGGCCAAATAACCATTCTGACGCCTCTGTGTATGCCATTTTAAATAGTCTCGACCGCTTAGACTTGAATAAACAGCCGATAAAAACACAAATTCCTTTGCGTCCGAGAAAATATCCTGGTCAATTCGATACGTCTAAACCCAAGCCCTGCCTTTCCACTAAATCCAGGACGATTCCTGAGATTGGAAGTTCCAGTTACGAAAATGAACGCAAATGTCAAGAAGGTATGCGGAAAATAGGTGAAAAAATAAGGAAATATAGAAAGCGGGCAGAACAGACAGGGTTTCAACCGAATTACTTTTTGAAACCAAAGATCCCTCAGTCGAATCGTTAGGTAGAAGTAAAGGCCCTTACACCGAATTGGTTATTAGACGTAGAGGCCTCTCGATCGAATATGATTCAAGATGGGAAGAGATATTTAAAGAAGAAGGACACCGCTGAAAACGAAGCAATGGACTGTAATGAAGCTTAATATTCTACTCTCCATCTATTTTCTGTTTTCCGGTCTCATCCGTCTGATGTCTCCTCCATTTTAAATATTTCATGTATATTTTAACTTTCGTAGTTATTCCCGTATATGTTTTTATTTTGTCTGTAATGTCTTGAAGCATTCACATTTTTGTATATATAACTTTTAATATAATTCGTACGTACCACTGCTTTTCATTTCCCAGTACTACATTATTTTAGATATTATTGGTATTTAGTTTCTTGTTACTGATAATAAAATTATCAACATTTAGCAGAGTATAATATCTTGGAAACAAAAGGTCTGAATATCTTTGTTTTTAAATCATTATAGGCTTAAAATTGAAGGAATCTATGATAGAAAGGGATAATATCTGTGACTATTATTATTATGGAAAATTTATGTTAATTTCTTGTGCGCCATTTTGAAGAACTAGGCAGCACATGTATACATGCTAAGCTAGTAATGGGTTTTTAGATTTAGGCCTAAGTATCGACAGGCCTAATTACTCAGAAGAAACAATGTAACTCATTCCTGCTAGAAGTGATATTTTCTAGAATAATCAGAATATTAGCAAATTGAAATAGATTAATTTATCTGAGATTTTTTATTCATAAAGACAATATTTTACCATTGAAAACAAGAAAAATAAAATCTTCACAGAAGAATTTATAACTACTATATTATATACCCAAATATATAATATATTTATATACTTTCACTCTCTATCCGCTGTAGAAAAATAAATTAATAATTATATCTATATACAAAGAAATAACAGATCTTTTCTGAAATCAACCAACCACTTCAAAATATATGAAAAAGAAAAAATCTATACACAGTTATTTAAATATAAAGTAATTTATTCTATATATCATAATATGTAATAACTTGTTCCATATCATTATTATTAATTTTATTAAGTAATTCATAAAGTAAGTAATTCATTTCATATATCATATATATCTTCGATTGTTTCAAAAACTGATCTTAACGATGACATGGTTGAGACAGGCTTATAAATGCTTGGAAATAAATAAAATGGTTATCTTTGAATAACTTATCTTTGTATTTATTCCTAGAAGAAATTTCTACTTTTCCATGGAAACCGCGTGAAGCATGTCGCATATCCTCAAAACAAAATAAATATTCCATCTATTACTAACCATTTTAATATCAAAAGTTGTTGTTTGTAATGACCTACGTATTTAACTTCCGTGAACATAAATATTTTGAAGACGTTTCTCCACCAGGAATGAACTGAAAATGACCGACTGAGTGGTTGGAAATTGAATTCAGTCGTAAAGCAACGTGGGACATTCGGAATCTGATGATGTACGTACAAACGTACAAACAATGTGGAGTATCTTCTACTAATGTACTCCAATGAAAATACTCTTTTATTTGTTGTGATAAATGTGAATTCATAATATTTATAAAATTAAGTAGTATATATGCCTAGAAACTGCACATTCGGAAACTTATAGCGTGTATTCGTTTCATATGTTCTTGGCTTTTCATTGAAGGGTAGGGGAGAACCGGGAGCATTTGTACAGTTTTTGTTAAAAACTGAATGATTCGTAAACCAATTCGAATTTAACTATTTAAAGATTTCTGTATGTAGATCTTCAATTTGCATTGTAACTATTTTACAGTTTAGTTAATTTGAATACATTGGTTTCGTTCAATAAATCTGTATTTATGATACAGGCATCCCCCACTTTAATTACCAAATCACGACTCAGTTTAGTTACCAAACGGTAACTAAAGCGAGGAAAAGAAACGAGAAATTTATAATTGTCACTTCTTGATTATATATCTCATTTTCTATGAGTTATGATGAAAGAAAATTTACTATAAAAGCCTATTGAAAGGTGAACAGTGTTTAAAAAGGTGAACTTATTAAAGGTTTCAAAATCCAACCATAGCTTATAGCTCTAACTTAGTATAGGTGAATAATTAATAGATACTTATATTTCTATAATTATTGTGTTACATTGAACAAACAGCAATTTTATGCTCTATGAAATATTTTTGGAAAACGGGTACTAAGTTCCCAGTTATTAGTTGGTTCTACATTTTTGGACACGTTCAAAAGAAAAGAAAATAATTATGATTTAACTTCTATTCAAATTGGCATCATGAACACCAATTGAAATAGAAGTTAAATAATGATTATTATATGGAGAATTGTAGGTGTTTGAAAATGTGGAACTGGAACTTACCCTAAATTGGGACATGTTGGAATTCTGCACCAACTGCTTATAATAAACTCATCTGAATTATAATTTTGATGTTCTTGATAGTTACTGTGAAATAGTCACAAAAAATTGTCTCCGTTTTCTATGTCTACGAACGGTACTTATTTCGAGACATGACTCGAAATAAGTACAACTTTTATTAAAGTGAGGTGTAATTAAAGCGAGGCCTGCCTGTACAGACTGAACAAATAATTATTGAACAATCCAAATTATATTAAAAAATAAAATGTCCAGGGAAATCTCATGTGGCTCTCATAGGTAATTCTATCAAGTTTCATAGACTATAACAGGTTAAACGAATAGAAATAGTACAAAATGTTACTAAGAGCTGCGTCTACAAATTCTTTAGATGAAAACCTATTTTTTAGATTAAAACATATGAAACCGATGTTACAAATAATTGACATTTTTTATTTTTTATTTTATTATTGCAATATTATGTTTGTTCTTATTTTAGCAACAGTAATCAAAGCTTTTTTTATAAATCTATCACTATAAATAGCTTAAGATAAATGAAATGACTCTTACAGTTTAAATTAAATGTTTTTTCAAGATATTCTGACTTACTTTGAATTACTGCTATCAGGTCCAAACCAATTGTCCGCGCAGACTTCGCAGAAATTGTGTTGACATTCGAGCAGTAGAACCAAGTCTTTATCTGTGGTATATTGTTCGTAACACAGAATAATTGAAACAGCATAATCTATTTTTTCAGTTAAAATAACAAGATGATTTTGTTACTACAAAAAATTATTTGTGTTGCATTAAATATACTTTTTGTTGACATAACAAAATACATTTTTTGAAGAAACAGTATTGTAATGTTACTATAACTAATAAGCTCTAGTTACTGTTACCTCAAAAATTCTAGTGTAACTATAACAAAAAAACCTTAACAAAAATATATATATACTGTAACAAAATTATTTTGATGGCTCATAGCTGACTAACTTATTTTGTTGATACAACCAAAAACCAACTTTTGTTGTTGTATCAATAAAACCGTTCTCTGTGTGTAGGTAAGGGCTTCAACGGTCGTTTCCCCATTAC